>OZ024691.1:12111768-12711768 GCA_964016905.1 Perithous albicinctus | reverse complement strand
GGAATGATTTCGTAGCCCTCCCTAGATCTGTTTGTTGCTACCGGCAATGTCGGTAATAGTACTGAAAAGATATGGGGATCTGTAATTTGAGCACTTTACAAAATTTAAACTGATTCGAAAAAATTTCAAGTTTTCGGATGGCTGCCAAAATTTCAAGTTTCATTTCTCTATTTATTTAAGTCCGTTTTGTAGAAATATATGTGGAAATAAATAACTCAGTATATGTAGCCTATTACATACACCCCGCCCCTCCCTGTCCCCCGTCTTAAAGTCCACAATATATTTCGTTAACCATTTACTAACCTCTCTTTCACATTTTCGTTATTACGTTCAGAAAGGCCGATCTGATTTTTACTTATCTAAATTGAACCTGTGTAGTTTCAGCGTCGCAAATATGCGCAGCTGCTTTTGAAAGTATCAATAATTCAACCACATTTCCAACTCTCCCATTACTATTCAACTCAATATATATATTCAGTACCATTCATTATTTTACAATAATCTTATTTTGTAAAATAAATCTCTAAAGTATTATCCGAATAATTTATTGAAGAAAAAAGTATTTTCCTCGATATAAAATTAAAAGTAGCTGAGAAATAAATGGAAAAAGTAATAAGCCATTACTCATAATCTATTACTTTTCTCTCACCTCATTAATTCAAGAATTTTCTTGGAAAACCGTTGTAAAGTAATGAATGAATCACAACTCCAACTTTACGTGTTATCACAATAACAAAAAAAAAATAAAATGACCATAAAGAATAATTACATTGATAACGAAGATAAGAATTAATCGCGCCTGTTGTTATAATTTAATAATTAGTGAAAATTCTTCGTTGCCATCATAAAGTTTGCGGTGCTTCAGAGCTTAACGATCACCGTCAAATCTACTTTTCGCTAATCGCCCACACATCTTTAATTTATCTCATATTATTAGCCTGTACATACAACGGTTACAATGTATTTAAAAAAAACACCAAGTCAGCAAATACATATTTATGTGACAAATTCATAATCCGCAAGGGGATTAAGCATAATGAATGTAAATTGGTGCTTGAAGATTGTGGTTAATAGATTACTAATGAAAGTGAGTGGGAAATGTATCTTGTCAACAAAAAAAACTACCTCTTTAATTTTTTTTTCTCTTTTTGTCGACTTTCTTCGTCCTTTCACCTTTATATTTATTATACTGTATTTGCAAAAAACATGGACGCTGGCGCACGAGTCGCAGCGCCGCGCTCCGTTATAAATTGCAGTCGCTTTACATGATCGCACAATTTATGGCTAATTCGTAATCATTAGAGTCACGCGACCCGTTATGGGGCGGGATCGCATGTTGACTTCGCGCTTGGTCTGGTTGGCTTGCTCGCGAGTTGATAGTCGACGGCAGATCGCTGCGTGGCTGCAGTGCTGATGGCGATGCCGAGAGGTGGAAGTGCTCAGCAGTGTTGCTGCTGCTGCTGCCGCTGCTGCTGCTGCTGCTGCTGCTACTACTACTACTGCTCTGGGCTCTGGCAAGCCAGAGAGGTAGAGAGCTTGGTCGCTGTATTTCATTGGATTAACGTTAGCCCGACGAAAGCACCGTTTGCGTTTCAATTACCTAGTTGCCAAAGTCTAAGTACACATAGTACCTAATGTGCAGGGAACTTTCGAGTATTTTTCAACACATGTAATGACAATGTGAAATACAAAGTAGAACGCAACATTTTTTTTTTCAATTGCTTTACATTAATTTTAATGTCGTATCTTTGGGCGGGGCTAAACATTGGTATTTTTCGTATGTCGTACGTTCTATGTCTTCCATGCATCAATTACACTCAATTTCAGTCGTGCGATATCGGAAATAAATGTTTAGTAACGCATGCATGAAAAGTGCCAGTTTATATGCCGGCCGGTCTTGACATAAAGTGGCACTTTTCGAGGTGTGTTATAAATACTGTGCGCATGCGCGCATCCATTCGTTCTTACTTTATGTCACGCCCGGCCGGAACATAAATTGGCACCATTCATGCATTTGTTACTAAAAATATTATGCGATACTCGCACGAAAAAGCGGACTCCAGACGGCGAGTGTGAAGTGGGTAGAACTCGCCTTCTCTCGTGCTACAAGCAACACTTCGTCTAAAGTCCGCTTTTTCGCACTATACGGAGAGAAGGCTCCAGTAAAAATTGCTGTATATATCCGGTAGAAACTGCCAGAAAATTCTAGTACCGGGGAACTACCACGCCACTTCTACTAAGTCTACTGGTAATTTATGCTTATGATAATTTTAGCTGGATGATAATACAGTTTTTGCTAGAAGGTAAAACATTTTTTGCTGGAAGATTGGTAATTTTCACCAGAAATCGCAGTAATATCGGTGTTGCTTTCGTGTATCCACTCGAAAATGTTCTGTGCTGATATTTGGATGTTTGGCCAATATATTATTGGAATGAAAATATGACTAATTATTACGAATGAGAATAAGAACTATAATAAGAATCGTCGAAGTTGACAAGTCTTAACTGTATTACACTCAAGCCAGCCTGTATAGCGTTTCGGACTGGGTTTTACCGCAGATGGCAATGAGTATTTGAAATATAGAAACTTACATTTTAATATGATAAACAAAAAAATAATAGTAACTTTGATTTATATACGGTGTCCAATAAAATATGGGGACACGCACTGTTTAGATCTTAGCACTCAACGATAATGCCACTCATGATAAAGAGACATGAGAATTGCGATTTTAGGTTGTTACTAAATCATAGAATCTTCCCGAATCATATAAAAATGATTAACTTTTTACTCACATATATTTGTCCCTCAATTATTGTTATTACTTTTTGTGAGTTAGAAAAATGATGACCCGCTTCATCAACCTATACTATCGAACGTAACAAGTTTTTAAAGGTACAAAGACGTAAGAATACTCATACTTCTGCAGTGTCAATAGACTCGTGAGTATTCAGTATAAGATCGAGTCGAACGTGCCGCAAAGACTTTTATCGTTGTGCTATGCTATTTCCGCTCGATACACGATAGCTTGACGTCTGGCGCGGGATGGGGGAGGGGACTTGCTGCACTCGGGGGCACTTCGTGCCTGCCTCCTCTCTCATGTACAATATAAGCTCTCTTTCTCGCAACGGTTATTTCGCTGCCGCCACCATCACATAGCTATAACAGCCGTTCGTGGCCGTTTGCCAAGCGAGTATCAACATGACCCGAAAAATTCCGAAGCAGCGAGAGAAGCGGCGAGAAACGCGGTGTGATGGCGACGAGGGGGATATTGCCATGACTCGCGAGTCTCGCGTCGCGCTGCTCGCGTTGCATATCAATCAACCCCCTCGAAAACCACAATGCATCGACACGGTTCCGCCGACACATACGCCTTTACGTACATATATGCGCTTGTGCAACATATGGATATGGCGCGAAAATCCGCGTGAAATGTGCACGCAGGCGGCTCACGCGCCTCGGCGCCGTATATGTCAGTCACGGGAACATTCAGATCGAGTCAAATGAGTTCAATAGATGCAGTTCATAAACAGGCATTTCGATTCTACATGTTATGTTCTACTTTCACACCAAATTATAACCCAAGGTTCGAAAAAGTAAGAAAGTTATGAGGATTTGAATGGTTTTATGAATGTAAGATAAGATATTTTAATGCTATTGTAACGTTGAAAACAGCGCTAATGGCCAATTTTGTTTTTATATTCTTCGGGACATAGCATTTATGTTTGTAAATTATTTTTAGCATATATGGCAGTCGAATCGCGAAAATGTGCGATTCAGTGAAAGAGAGTCAGTGAGTGGAGAGTGATGCGGAAGGGATTCCACTCGATCCTCCGGATGTTCGAGCGTCTCGATCTCCTTGTGAAACCCACTAGTATCCTCTTCTATTCACCCTATACACATTCAAGAGACAGAATTGTGTGTAAGGGTGCGCCTCGACTCTCACTTTTCACCCTCTTGCACCTAGGCTTCTCGATCCTCGTCCCGTGACACTTGACACGAGCCCGCGTACCCGTGGAAATGTGCCCTTGCATTTATCAGCTCGTATAGACGACGAGCCGAGAGGGAATGGGGTGTGCTGATGTCGGAGAGCTCGAGGATCGGAAGAAGGATTTTCCTGACCGGATCCTTGAGCGATAGGACTGAACTCTGCTAGGCCGTTAGATAAGAGAAATCGAGTCGTCTCCCTTTCTCTCTCTCCACTCTTCTATGTCACATGAACGAGATAACGTTTACCAGAGGGAATGGAATCGAAGGAAAACGCAAAATCGTCTTATCCACATCTTCTCTTTTACACCCCTCTCTATATCACGATATAAAACGCTGAAACATTGTCTACCTCTTGTAAACATCTATTCATTTCTTTGTTTTGTGAATAAATCAACCTTATATATTCCCTTGACACATCGTTATAAACAAAATTTTCTAAATTGCAATTTTTGTTTATGCAGCAGAAAATTAACGATGTTTAAACGAATCCATAAATTCTGTACAATGTGAGGTAAAATCGTTGAGTAATAAAATATATTCATTTAATTATTCTACACAAAAAAAAGTATTTGTTGTTTTGTTTTCAATTTAATACTATCATTAAAATGAAACTTCAAAAGTTAATTAATTTTTTTTATCTGCTGTGATTTTTTATTCGAAATATGAATAGTAAAAATAAAGCAACTCCTAAGTAAATGAGCAAAGAAAAAATTGAATCCACAGAACGTTCTCTTAAATAATAGCAATATCAGATATAGTTGGAAAAATAAGTTAGAGGAACTGAAAAAGAAATTGCTGAATCAACGGAGTACCCCTCATATGATAATATCGTAAAATCTGACACTTGTTGACAGGTGACACCACTATATAAATACTCCCAAATGACTATTACTGCTTTTTCTCAGGTTTAATGGTAATTTTCACTAGATCCATCTCTCTGTGTATAGGTTCGATTCTCGAACGATATTATTGAATTCCTTTTTGTTAATCCCATTGATTTGGAACCCATCTTAAAGTACCAAAGATTTCCTTGTGTATTCGTTTCATAAGCTATTTGTGAGTAACCTCAACATTACTACACCGTAAAAATTAAGTTAAATTTGTTGTACATTAAAAAAAAATGATTAGTCCACAATTGTCACACTTTTATTATTAATTTTACAAAAAAATTTTTGCAGGTTTAGTTTTACAAACATTTAATATTACATTTTACAATATATTTATAATATTTTTTTATTCAAAACAAATTAACTCTGACTCGTAGTGATTGTTATACATTTTGTCAAATTACCATAACAACTTTCGTTTGTCAACATGACAAATATGTTGCTTTAAAAGGGATAAAATGTAAAATTTGTAAATTAGAGAAATTTATTTTGTCACTAATAGTTTAATTTAAAAAAGTCGTAAATGACAAAACGACTTTTTTTTCAGTACCAAACAGATTATTTTACTTAATAAACAAACCTGTTTAAGAATCCCAGCATTCCGATTCTACAAAATTATTTCTATACTGTAAAACATACCGAAAACATAAACCGTTATATGGGCTTACATACAGTATACTTACCACAGGGATACTTACCACTATACTACCGAAAAAACTTTACTTATAGTTACCACGAGAACTGTCTTAGAGTGAGAGAAAGTGAAGAAATCATTGAACCGACAAGTATAACGCACAAATTATTCCAGATTAATTAATCCCCTGCGTAGACGATGCTTAACTAGAGATGAATCTTCAAACGTAATTCAAGTAGTCAAGTAGAGACTTTAAATTTCCCGTATTACTATGGTATTCTATTTTAAAAAACACTTTTTTTAGTGGATATTTAATCAAATTTGGGGGGTGGGGGGCGTAATGCGTTTTAATAACACAAACAAACGACTATATATAACTACCAATATATTGCTTATACCACGTATAAGTAATATATTAGCAGTGTTATAATCTCAAAAAGAAAGTAATCGTAATCTACATAATTCAGTTTTGTCACTATCATGTTGACGTCATTATTCCAAGATAATAAAAAAGGATCTCAGATGTTTTGTTCGTGTCGGTTCGAGGTTTAACGGCTCGGCGAATTTTATTCCCCTGGTTTGGCATTCAAGAGCCTAGTGTAGTTTCGCCCAATGAGAAACTTCGTGCAAAAGCAAACACTGTACTCTCCCGGCTATCTTACAGGCACTACGAAAATTCGTATAGCCCAGACGAGCCGTGAGAGACATTCCATGTGTTGGTGCGTATGCGTGCGCTTGCCTCTTGTCCTCTCGAGAGTGTTGGTACACGACGGAAGTTGGAACGATCCTCCGGTCGTCCTGACGATAAACTTGCTCCGAAGAAGCAGTATCCGGTGGAGGGTGAAAGTCGTCAAGAGCGTAACGTCACGGCCGTTTCCTGAATGTACGAAGGACTCACACGAGCCCCCATCGGGCCTATACCGCATGCATGTATACCGAGTGAGAAGGGGAACGGATTTCCACGATGAAGTATGACCGACATTAGGACCGGTTGGGTACGTCTTGCGGGCATCACTGGGACACTCTAGCCTTGCGAGCTAGAGCTTCGTGCTTGAAATATTCATGAGCGAGCCATGCGAACGGCGAGACTATAATCCGTCGAAGCTATGGGAAAAGCGAGGGAAAAAAGTCTCTCGGCGAATCTGCAAATGCTCTTGTAATTCGTTTGTAAGTTTTACTCTCACATAACTTTGAAATCCAGGGATTTTGGAAAATTTCCAAAATAAAGAAGAAGGTAGGTGTAATACAACAGATGGACATTGCTCGTTTGAAAATTTCCGGTAAATCTGTAGATACGAAAACAAAAATTGTTTACAACTTTTTATTTAATCTTCTTTAGGAATTTTTAGTTTCAAGTTCCTGCTTGAGTTTAAGCACAGTAAACCCAGGTTTGAATTCCAGTTAAAACAGTAAGTCCACTTGTTGGGATTTTCGAAAAGATATATTTGTCGAGCATTTGCCTTGTATCTATATAAAAATATGAAATAAAATTTTGTTTTAAAAAGAGGTTACTTTCATTAATTTTTTAACATGTGTGTACACGAAAAGTTGGACAAAATTTGGAATAAATTGGAACTCATTCTTCGAATACATATAAGAGAAGCATAAATTCCAAAAAATAAAAATTCTACACTAGTTAAGTAATAAGTGAACGGGTATAGTAATTACGGAAAAATCTAAATATTTGTATTATATTCTAAAACGTGTACAAATTCTTAAATAAATATGAATAAAGCCATTTTTAATCGAATCAAATGTACATGCGTATCACAGATAAATCCGTAATTTTCGAAAATCCATAAGCGAACCTCGTGGGTGCGGTCACGTCTTGTACATATGACCGCACGTGGGTGCGGTCATATGTACAAGATATAGGGAGCGAAGATTTTATTGAACCGTAAAGATGAGAGGCTCCGAAGCCAGAAAGTCTCTCTCGTCTTTTCTCAGCTCGTGGGTTATGTTGCGAGGGTGAGTTCGAGGCTGTAGAAAGGTTTAGTTATCCGCGAGCACGTAATTCACCAGAGGTCAATACCTGTTCGCCCGAAGCTCTCGTCGACTCCGGAGTGCCGAGAGAAGCGACTCTCTCTCGGGGTCTCTTGATCGAGTGTTAGTCGTTCTGTTTTCTCGCTTCTCTTTCATTGTGTCCGTTGCTCAGCATCGGTGATGTAGAGAAGCGTGCTATCGTTGGTGTTGGCCACGAGCATAAACTTATTTTCTCAGTTCCTGGGACTAGCATCTCTATTCGAGCGCCTTGAGCGCCTGGACCTGTCATGAACACCGATCTTGAGTCTGAATCATTGGTAGCACCCATAAACTCCAGACGAGCTAACTCTGATCAGACGGAAACCCACGCATTTACGTTCGTGGTTTCGCATAAATGCTGGATTCGAGCTTGTATATTATTGTAACATTGCATCATGTTTAAAGGAGACTGGGGCTTATTGATGCAGTGACAAATTCGATAATACCACATGAAAGAAACCCAGCCCACAGATCCTCTTTACTTGTATAGACAATATAAAACTTCAAACATAGGAATAATGAATCTCAAACCTTATGTCTCTATATTATAAAAAAATCTCGCCGTCGACGCTGCGTAGGATATATAGTGCATTCCATGTCAAAAGGCTCCTCCTGCTTCGATTTTTAAGTCCCTCATGAGCCTCAATCCTGAATTTTTTCTTAGTCCTTCATGGGCCCCCAAGTTTTTCGCTGACGTATCAAGAATTGATAAGTCAGCGAATTAACTGGCCAGAGTGAAATGACGAAGGATAGGGAGTACCTATTGCATATATTGTAGTTTATACTCAACGTGAATAACATTTCTTGTGAAGTAGGCCTGCCTACTATGATCAAAACGTTAACAAAAACAAATTGGTATCATTGTCATTCCTCCTTAACATGAGGAGATGGTCGATGGACCAACACTATTATCGTTCTTCGTAAATGGCAACCTAAACTATACACTATTGGTATAAATTTAACGGTTTTGGCGTACCATTCATTACTTAATTTAAGTTGGATATAAAAAAATACACGTAAATTTTTGTAATAAATGGATAAAAAGAATAAAAAGAATAACTAGAAAATAAAACGCGTTTTTTTTAAAATAAAAAACCAACTTCATATTTATCTTACAGTGTCTTAAAAAGTTGGAAATACATTTGAGACTTTTCATAACATCAATATCGAATTAAAAAAAAAAATTCCAGATAATTTAGCATTTTCTCATTATAAAATGATAAATTAAATTATTTTAAAAAAACTGCCTCTATGAAGAAATTTGTGAGAGATATCATTTGCAAATTGTAGTAGTCAATTGTGGACACAACTAAATCGTGTGTTTCATTATCGTACAGGCATTCATAAAATAATCAAATTGGGGAATCGAAATTGTCCCAATAAACCCCGCTATCCCCTAATGTACCTTCATAGTCCGTAATATGTGATATTCAGGGCTATATACACAACACGAATGGTACAAACGTTCCATTCTACCGGTATATCAACATACACCAGAGAATATAGCTACATTAGCTACAGAGTTTACATGCGAATTCGTACATTTATACGACCGTATATAGGTGTCGGGATAACACTTGGGATTTCATATGAGCATATATATAGTATATGCTCTCCGATATATGAACGTATCAATAGTAGCACTCATACATATATGCGCTGATGTACGTGCCCAGGGAATATATCCACATTATTTGGCAGAGGCACTGGATATACTTCCCATTCGGGGAGAACTGGTGCGCGCCTCCTGTCTGCGGATATTCGAAACACGTACCGTTCAGTACCCCGCATGGGAATTCTGCCTCCGTACATGTCCATAACTATGTTTCTATCTGTTTTATAGATGTGTGCAGAATTGACGATCATTTTTTTTCTCATTTCACGGTACTGTAACAAGGGCGCCATTAATTCAGAAAACTTCCACGCCTCTAACTTCGGAAAACAAAAGGTACAAAACGACCTAACGACGAAAAAAAGTAAATTCTACATTGCATTCATTAAAATTCACTGAAGTTGAAAACAAAGGATAGGGCGTTTCCCAATTAAACAAATATTGGGTCCAATTATTTGATCTTCTGGAAAAAAATTACGTTAAAAATAATTATTGACAAATTCAATTCTAATTCTCATTTGGTCACGGCTCGGCTAAATTTTTGTAAGTATAAAATTGTCGGCATATTGACAATAAGTTTTTGGTCGATTTACACTCACAAGAAATTTCCGTCACGGTATACATCTTTAATGCTATTTCACGCATCCATCCTGAGTAAGACACATGTCGACATGCCCGAAAGGAGATTGCCAATGTTTCGCAGCTACAAATTACGGGATAGCTCTATGTCTTTTTTATTCGTCGATAATACAGCGAGCGTTCCCCTTGGTATTGAAGCGTTAGCGGCCCGCGTCTTTATACAAGGTTTTGGGAGTGATTTTGTGTCGAAGCTTTGAAGGGGATCAAAGCATCGAGCAGTTTGCGGATCGACTAAACCCGAGGGGGATGAATCACCGTTGCCTATGCCAAGCTCTTGTTATATTGGCTAGCACAAGCGACGGTATACGATCCTGTGATAGATTTGTCGGGTTAGTCGAACGTGGAGTCAAGCGGACGGCTGACCAATTGGCTCCCTTCTTCGTCTCTCGTCCCTTTGGGGAAACGACCGATGTCGCTTCACCCACTCTGATGACGTGCAACACCCCTACACTCCTGACACTGCCTCCAATCATACTCCTTCCGCTTTGATATCGATTAGAGTACTTTGTCGATATAATCCCAACATTATCGCGTGAAACCCTCTGGAGACTGCCAATACAGCGTTTTTCTTAAAATACCGATCATCATCCAGCTATTTTACGTATCGCTAATTTTTCCTTGGATGAATACGTGAAAAATATTGATTTCAATCGTACTGAAAATAATTCACCTTTAATTTGTTTTGTAATAAATTTATTATCTATTAAAATATTATTAAACATTATTATGTTCTTTTTGTGTGAATAAGATAGACAAGTTATATATTTCATATGCAGGAGTAAAAAAAGTAATTGTATTTATTCCTTTTATGATATCCGAAATTTTTTTTTTTCGTAAAACGTGTTTATCGCAGTGCACCAAGATGTAACAAATTCTGAGAGTCAATGAAGACATTCATTTGAACAATAAATTTATCTGATTGTTCGTGAGGTGAAAAGAAGAGAATGCAATATAATTGATGTGGTAAAAAAAGAAAAGTCCACTGCCAAAATAACAGATGATCACTTAAAAGCATGACACGTGAAAGACGATTGATGGATTGATTGATAATTGTCAGGAAATGCAGGAGGGTGATTAAAATCGTCGATATACGTAATTGGGTGATTTCAAGAAATTTGGAAGCGGCAGAAAAGATAATTGGATATGTTTCAATCCAGACGGAACACGCTTTACCGAATATATTCCTTAAACACGAAATTTTCTTCGAAGTAAAAAAAATTCCATGATTGAACCTACACTGACGGTTGTACAGTTCACGAGCAGCTCCGCGGCAATCCCACGAATTAAGTGGAATTTCATGCTGCCAGTACTCGGATGGGTGACCTTCGTCAGTCACTGAGCAAGAGGAATTTTTTTCTGAGGCTGAGAAAAATATAGCTCCGTCTGTACCAATAAGTCGGCTGCGCTCGTAATTTAGCGAAGTACGGGTAGCGTGTGATAGGAATTGGAAATGGAAATATTGGAAAAGTGTTACAAGTCGATTGAAGTCATGCCATGGAAGAGTCAAAATAAATAGTCTATGTTTGAATTCAAAACAAAATTGCCGTAAAGATTTAGAGAGAAATGAACGAAACAATAAAAACAAACTAACCTGAATTATTATCAATTTATCTACAGAACGTGATGAATTAATAAAAATAAATTAATGTCAATCTAACCTTAATTAACTTAAATTAACCTTTGACACCCTTGGTAATGATTTTATTGATGCTAAAAAAAGATGTTACGTCTTCAAGAGAGGCATAATCTGCAAAAGCCATTTCACCTATGTGTTACTCAAATTCTCGAAGATGAAATCGTTATCTATTTTTTCGACTTGGTGTGAATTCTTTAATAATGAAAATAATTAATCCAATGGGAAATTAATGGTAAAAATATCATTCTTTTTCAAACATTCCAAGGGTCGCCGAATAATATTAAAATCCGACAAATGGGATTCGATTAATAAAAAATGTCGTTCTGTCTCTACGGGTTTTAACCTACACCGCGGGCCATTCGCGAGGGTGCTCGTGATTATTTTAATGAACAGAAATATCGCGGTTGGACGACTGATCAATTACCAGTAGCAACGCGTCAAAATTAATAACCGGCGCGCCGGTTATAACCCTCTTTCCATTTTCCACCCACGTTAATCACTCGTTTTGGCCCAACGCCGACGTCTGTTGAATCCCCGTGAGTTTTGTAAACGAATCGATGCTCGGGCGCTATAGCAGATATATACAGCTTGGGACGGCCTCATTAACACCAGAATTATGCCACCAATTGCGTCTAAACTTGCGGCACGAGAACCAATGTTCGGGAATACATGAATACCGAGTATTCCGATCAATTCATACTCGGCAATAGTTCAATATTATCCATACCCTTTGTGGGTGCTTTAGACTCCACGGATAACAAGCAGTAGCTTCAGTTAAACAAATTTGACTACTAGCTGCATTTTTTTTTGTAATTTATCGAAAGTGAAAAGTTTTTGGGGGAAAACGGAATTTCGAAAAATCAACAACCTGTGGAGGTGACCCGGAGAAGAATGCGCAGGCGCATAGCCAACAAGTTGTAACTCTCCCAGCAGAGCCGCTAATGCTAGACCATACACACTAGGGTACTACTTATTTTACAAATCGTCTCGAAATATATTTTTTAAAATACTCTGAAAGCGACAGACTTTTATTTTAAGACTAAACCCTCCCGTTAGAGAGCTGAATGTTGCCACTTAAAAAAACATGGTATTTTGCTACACTTCCATTCATTTACTTCTTTTTGGGTGCCTAAATATTTGCCAAAAAATCTGTAACTTTGAGAAATAAGTAACATATGTCACTATGTAGTAAAGAAATGTTGCTCTTCTACGAGGTAATTAACCAATTGTACCGTATCTGTTTCTAATTTTGTTTTTTTTTATTTGACAAAATATTGGACCTTAATCATGAAAAAAAACACGGGACGATCAATGTTATTTCGACATTGTAAAACGAAAAACAGTGCTTCCCCCTCTGTCCAAGAGACGCTGTAAATTTTCTGCAGATACGCATTGCAGAAAATCTAGAAGATACGATAATAAGGTGGCATTGAGTAGTACCCTACTCCATGGTAGACATGACAGTGCTGAGACGGCTTTGAGAGACTGAAATGAGCCACAGCTAAATGAACTGCCGCGAGTAGATAAACCAGTCGGGTAATTACTTTTGCGACGACTCGATTAATATCTGGATCCTCCCAGATAGGAGAAGACGAGGTGAAACGGTCCTTCGTATGGCGCGCTTCGTGCTGTTATCCATCCTTTTTCAACCTTGTATGATCCCCGCCAATCCTTTCCATTTGGGACTCATCCTCGTTGCTTCCACCCTCGGTTTTTATCTATCCAGTTTCTTCTTCAGCTCGCCAGCTCTCTTTCTCTGTCCTTCTCGTTGCGCACGACCCAACGTGCTCTTTTTACCCCACCGTGTGGTACTTGGCTCTCCGGGTAGTATTATTCGAAGCCCCGTGAAACGTCCAATCCAGCCGAAGTGGCTCCATTCTTCCTATCCACCTCCTCGCGTTTCGTCCCCTCATTTCGGAAAACCCTACGCGCGCCCACCATTCCGTGCTCTCTCCACCCTTGCAAACCTCTCGAGGATTTCGAGGGCTTATCTAGTAGCCGTTGCCGGTTTTGCCGGTCGATGTTTCCGAGATGGGCTTTCTCCCCCTCTTGGCTCCAAAACCTCCGTGCGCTTCGTATGGACTTTAATATTGTACAGCACTTAAACAAGTATATTGTCTTGTTATGTCCGAGAAGAAGACATCTTCATTCTTTTTAACTTTTTTCTCCCCACAGTTGCTGACGTACCACATATGTGTCCCTAGACGAAATAATGTTCTGGTTTCTGACCACCGCTGGTCAAATTGAGTCATTTCGGACAAAGGAGTGTCTAATTTCAGACTAACTGGTACATTTACAGTTTGAAGAATGTTATGGTTTTGACAGTGGAGTTTCGTTAATAATATTTAACGAGACTACATTTTATACGTATGAAAATAAGTCTAGTGAGGAATATGGGATTTTCGGAATTTTACTCTCTAACATATCGCAGGATAAAACAGAGCGCGGTAGTTCGCCAATTGTAGCGGAATAGATTTATGCGCTGAGAAAATCAAACAGTTGATTGAATGAAAATTTGATTGCGCTAATAGACAGAATACAATTAACCACCCGATGAGATAAGATACGGCAAAGGTAATAGTGATCTTGAGCCAACCGATAAATTTGAATCAAATATATCTTGCAGTTGAATTCAGCAATATTTTGTTGCGGTAAGTTCACTGTGAACTGTGAGTTTCGCCATATACAACGTTAAGGTGAGTTTGAGCCAAATGCACGAAGTGAGCTTAATGAAATTTGATTTCAATCAATGAAATTCAGTTGGCTCAAGATAAATTCCGTTTTCTATTCCGTACTTCTATTGATTAATTAATTATATATTCCATAATTATAAAATTTTCATATTTTGAATGATTCTTTGAGCCAATTTTTCTTTTTTGATACATTTCTGCTTCCGAAATTCATTAGATAGACCATCCAGAATCAATGAAAGCCAAAGAATCGTGAAAAGGTTTTTACTCAGGCCGCATTTATTGTATGTTTATTTCTAAACATTTGTATATGTCACCCAGGAAGTAAGCCACCTTTCTTTCAAATACACCGAGCGTATTATACATTTCCTCGTTGAGCGACCAAGTATCTACCAAAGCGACATTCCTCGAGAGTGTCGAGACACGAAAGAGCCCACAGCAGAGCTATACGAGAAACGCCCGTTTGTTTCCCAACAGACAATTGGCGTCGTTTGACATGCTTGGCACCAATTGGCACTCGTTGACCTCGCCGTGCGCGTTGTCATGACTCCGAGTCATCGGTTTACCAGCTTGTTAAACTTGCCCCCTGCCCTCATCGCCCTCCGTAATCGTGTCACGTACACGTATACATACTATCCACACTAATATATAAATGTGGATATCCCAGGCATATACCGATACAGTCATTAATCTACAAACAGTGATTGGCCATATTTTATAAACAGGCTACATGAAACAGCTACAAACAAATACATTGGCCATTCAAAGCATAGGAAGTTCCGTATAACTTAATGTCAGTCAATTAGTGACTAATCTAACATATCTACAGTAGAGATCCACATCAATACGTCGATAAAATCTTTCCAATTTGATTAGACTATATTCTGTATTTTTTTAAAATTAAGACTATTTTGCAAATAAAATAATAATACCCATGATCGATTATACAAAATTGCCCTGGTAGCGGCAATGAAACATTTCATTGCCGCTACCTACCTACCTATTATATACAGTGGTCGCTACTACAATCAACAAAATTGCCCTGGTTCTAATTTTTTTAAAGAAATAAGAATATTAACGAAAGTTGAACTCCTCTTACAATTTCTTATATTCAGATTAGTGGATGTTTTTTTTACATATTCAAAACGCCGTAATAAACCATTGAATTTCTTGTACGACTTTATCATCGATTAAAAAAAGAAAAAGTAGAATCGCGCACATTGCTTCCTCAATAATTAGCACTATTTTACAAAGTTTTATCTATGGAGTATTTCAATCGATTTTAGCTTCCTTATAGACGAAGTTTGATAGGATAGTGAAAAATAGTGACGAAGTAATGTGCAAGGTTCTATGCGACCTTCCTTAAAAAAAAATTGGGAAACTGAAGTTTAAGGAAGCTTTATTCATTAAGGAATTGTATAATTCGAAGTAATCTAATCTAATTATTTTCATATCGTTTTATATTCGTTGTGGCAAACTTGTTAGTTATTGCAAAATTTAATTTCCTATAAAATTCGAAAACCTCTGTCAATATTCAGAAAACTTTCTATCAAATATCCTTGAAAATTCTTAAGCGCGCATCTAAAGTTTTATCCTGTTTTGCCCGATGTTTTGACAGTTGAAACGCCGAAAAATTAAAAATTCGAATTTCTATAAAATCTGAACCTCTCACACACGTTTATTTCATGTAAGTTGTAAAGTCTTCTGTTAGGAGGCGATGATCGTATACGACTTTGCTTCTGTTCAAAAACAGGTTTTTGAAAGAACTAGATTACAGTTTAGGTTACCGACCACAGTATGTCAGATTGCCTTAAGGTTACTTGTGTCGCTTTCCGCAGCGTCCTCGAAAATTAACTTGAAAATGTACATACTGCATGGAGTGCGGTGATGAAGGGGCGTAGAGAGCGCTCATCAATTTATAAGAGGCTCCACTGTACATATTGCACTAAGTGTACAGTGCTGACGCAAACGTTCGGGCGTTCTGGCACCCACATAGACATAGCGATCGGCAAGAAAGGGTCAAAGAGTTCTTTGGCATGTGCTTGGAAGGTTTGCCCTCCTCCTTCTCTTCACCTCCTTCGCTCAACTTCCACGGGATTCGCTAAATTGATTCGGGCCACCGAGCTAAAGGCGCTGTCATGACCCTCGTTACGGTCGTCGACGCGAGAAATTCTTCGGCACGTCCTTCACCGCCACTCACTCCTGCTCTCCTCGTCGTACACACACATACACACACGATCCAATGCCTATATCGGCGTCTCTGTATATAGAACTGCTCCACTGGTAATAACCCCGCTACGCTTATGCGGCAACGAGACCCGATCGATGCACCACTTTTCTCTGGCGATCTCTCGCTCTCGTCAACCACTTGAGACTTGACTCTCTTCATTAATTTTCATTGTCATGCGTGTTCCCGGTGAATTAAAAGTAGCTGTACATGTCGCCGGTCAAGGATTACGTTACATGATGTATTCATTAGGCCAATATTCAGATCGAATGCAATGTACAGACCGAATTGGTAAATATTCATCTGTCCCGTTTACTATCGAAAGTGTGTAAGAATAACAACACTGTGCTGTCCTATTATATCGATTCATTCATTATCACTAAATTGATCATAGAAATTCAATTTACTTGCGAAAGAGAAAATCAATTATTATAAAATTACGTTTTGTTAGAGTAACAAGTGGAGTAGTGTTTTTTATTTGACAGTATTATTTTTACGAAGCGTTGTTTTAAGATTTTACAAATTGTTGTCAACACTTTACTACTTCAGCGAAAATGTGCAAATGACAAAGAAGTTTTGATCATTACATTCACTGAACATCATAATGGTCAAAATAAATCATGGAACACTGAATCCGGCTAATCGTTCTATACATATATTTTTTTTTCATAATGAACGTTAAATAATCGTTAATAAGAAGGTCTATTTGAGATTATTTAAAAAAATGTTCTGGCTGCTGTCCATTGTAAACATACTATTTTTTCCTTTTTTTTCCAAAGAAGACCGAAAAGAATAGATGGAATCCTCGGCCGACTTTGGCTCGGTTAGTAATCATTTTTATTTTCGAAAAAAGGTTTTTCAGAATTTATTCATAATGTAAAATGTGTCGTTCGATAATCCTTATTCTATAAAGTTCATGAGTGACGGAAATCATTGTCATTCATCCTGTGATTGGTTGCCAGGAAAGTCTGTGATAAACAAGTTCAGTTTGGTGTCAAATTTGACATAAGAGGACGGGCGCTGCAGTGCCCGTAACCTTTTAAAAATGTATAAGAGCGCAGCAGCACAAAAGTTTAACAGGCACGCGCGTCAGCGCGTGTTATTAGCCTAGTCCTCTCTTAAAAAAGACATGACACATCGAAAGTCGAAATATCGAAGATAGAAGCCGCCATTGGCGCCAATTACGAGTGTCGCTGCGACTCATCCCGTGTCTCACTTCACGTCGTACGGTTATAAATTACGTGCGCAGAGCATTCGATCTGTGGCGGCCAAATCGAATCGCAACAAGCTTACAGTCTATAAAAAGTCTACAAAAAAGACAATACTGGGCGCGAGTAGTGCGCGCATTTTTGCTAGATTGTTTTAAAACATTGTAGGTTGCGGATCGAAAGGTCCGATATCCGAAAGGTCGTTCTCGAGTGATAATAATTAAATGGAATGCATACATTTTCTGAAAAAGTGCCTAAATTTTGAAACCACTTTGACGATTCTGGCCAATCGCAGCACCGCCCATTACGACATTCTTTGTCGTAACTACTTCTGCTATGAAAGTTTTACCTTGAAATTTGCTCAAACGTGTTTACGTCATTTTACATTTAAAAAACTTAAACTCTAATCAAATTTTAACCTGAGAACCAAATCCAATTAAATAGAAACATTAAATCGCCCGGATCAATAATGGGATTCAAGACTTATAAAAGTAAATATTGTAAACAAGTGAGGAAACGAAAATTGACCGACTTACATGTTCATAGACGGGACTTGATAGAAAGTGAAGAAGTTACGTTATATTGGTTCCACTTTGCAGTTTTGTTTCTTTGTAACAACCGGATTTATGATTTATTTATTACAAAACGCTTTATTGCGAAAACATTCCTGTTGTAAAAAATGTATTTATTACTGTGTAAATTAACAATACTGAAAGTTAATTTTATTACTAAGCTCTTCACAGCAACTTGCTACAGTTACCATTTGGAAATTTTCATGATTTTCCTGAAAGGTACGGAACACTGGGAATATTGCAGTGGCTCGTTCCCAAAAATCGTTTCCTTTTGCGTTCCTGGGAAGGGTGAAATTCCATCACCATGGAAACGCCCAAGAGCGCAGGGGCATGGGTGAAGACTGACGATATCGGGGAAGCACCAAGTGCTCGAAAGAGATGAAACGAGCTGTGGCTTTACCCTGTGGCTGCGTTAAAGTCTGCTTTGTGTAGTCGTCGAGAAGGGCTTCACGTTTCGACGCACAAGGTTCCAAACGATTTTATATATACATGCAATATATACATACATACGTCGACGTTTAATTCCACGAATATATCCAACGCTCTACAAATCGCTGAATTATATAATAATGATAACACATAAGTCATCCGTGCCCAATGCACGCGATTATCCTTTTCGTTTGAATTTATATGAAAATTATATATGCTATGATCATTTTCCCAACGAAATTAATGAGCTTTACCTCGCACTCCCTTTATTGCTATATCATAACGTCTGATATAGAGAGGCGTAATATATTTCTCGACGGCGAGAGAGAATATCGTTGACTGGCTTCCCCAGTCATTTGCGTTTGCGATGTGTTTCTCCTTACTCGCTGCTCATGTTCGCGACCCGGCAGCCTCGGGGCTTCGGGGAAGCGTCGAGTTTACATCAAAGGCCGAGTATAAATCAATTACCGACGACAAAGTGGCCGGGGCGAGAGACATGGTGTGGGAGGCCGCTGTGTACGCGCCGAAGCGTGAATTCGAACTGCGTGAGATATGCCACTGATACGTATATATGTATATATGTGTATATATATATAGGTACATACATAGTCATGCACTTAGTGCGTATTCCTATGTATCACATATATCAGGCCACATATGTGTACTACAGGAATTTCGAGAGTTCAGCGTTATATCGGCGTCACGGGCAAACTCGATTATCAACACAGTCGATGTCGATGGCATATTGACTGCTCTGAAAGTAACCGCCTCGTCGTATACACACACATATATATATATATATATATATACACGCCACAGGCCACTATGGCGTTATGCATTTGTCGACAAAGGCCGAACATTAATTCCTGATCTAAACCTGCTCTCGTTTTCGTATAATTCTTGCTTCTCATTATTTTTCTCCTGAAAATCGTATGAAATTGGAACTTAATATATCGCACCCAAAATAATATTTTCGGTAAGAAGAGTATCCACACCAGCGGAATCATTTTGGATATTATTTAACATGTTATTAAAATGTATATGTTTTTACAAAAAATGTTTTTGCTACTTCAATCATTTTTGCATGATACAGCAAAATGTGATGATATCGAGCATTCCACGTCAAATTTGACCCTCACACCCTCGGATTTTGATCATTTACATTTTTTCAAGACTTGAAAAGCCGATTCTGATAACGCCATTTTTGTTAATTTGAAAAAAATTCACACTGATTCTATGATTTAAAATAGGATTTTTAAGCACCATGAGATAATGGGATCTCAATGGTTACTTTTTTTTTTTTTTTTAAGTTTTCAGTTGTTTATCTTAGAATTGGAGTTTTAATTTTTTTTATCGGTCATACCAGAAGGCCCGAATACTATTTTTTTTTATTCTCAAATTATCCGAGCAGAAACTCAGTAAATTATGAACCGAAAAAATTGTGAAGAAATTCGGAGAACTGTTTTTCTTTTTTCTTTTAACCATAAAATCGTTTCTTGTGGAGAAAAAATTATTTTAGACGGTTAATTATTGCTTGATGCAAGGAAGAAAAAAATCGAAAGGAGGAGAATAGATTAAAAATTAAGTGCATTCTGTCTTGATGATTTCGTTATTTATTATAGACAATGCGACTTAAAAAATTAAAGAGAAAAATCATTCAAACACGACTGAATTTATCTCCAAGACACGCATCTTCAGTATTTTGAAGGATTTCTGATATGAGAAGGAAGAGATTTTTTTTTACCATTTAACAAAAAAAAAAATTGAATATTAATAATTTTATTTGAGACTTCTGGTATTTCTATGAATTGTACAAAAATTGGAATCTATTTATATTTGAGAAAGTTATGACCAATCAAAAAAATCTAAACACTTCGAAAAAAAGTAAATATTGAGATCCCATTATCTTAAAGTGCTTAAAAATCATATTTTAAGTCATAGAATCAGTGTGAATTTTTTCAGGTTTTTAAAAATGGCGTTTTCAGAATTAGCTTTTCGAGCCTTAAAAAAATTAAAATGGTGGTGAAAAAAACCTGGAAAAAAATGCCGTCACCCTTTTGGATCGGACACAACATTACTGTAACATATTATCAAAATCCGAGGGGCAGAAGTTCATAAGGCTGTACATTTGACGTGGAATGTTAAATTATTGAAACCGAATTATTATTATAAACTAAAAATAAAATCAGATTACGAGTTTTAAAAATCGTCTTTAAAATGTATTTAAAGACAAATTATATTCAGAATAATGGGTTCTGCCTTTTCATACCATTTGAGTGTTGTACATTATCAAGAATTAAGATTACGAAGAATTAATTTGAGTTTTCATTCACGATTCGCGAGCTTCCAATTTCATTCTGAGTCTAACGAAGACAGGCATACGTATTGTTGGCATTCGCCAGCTGTCTCAAAACGCCAGCGGGGGCAATCGGGTAGTTCTTGCAATCACTGTTTTTCATGGTATTTGACAATATAACAGAGTTGAGTCGTGCGTGCGTCCGTGCAATGCCAAAGTTTTATCGATCCAGCCGCGGGGATGTGGGCAGAGGGAGGGGGCGGGGGCGGGGGGGGGGGGGGGGGGGGTTAAGTGGTTTCGTGACACGAGTCGACCGCTCGCAACTCCGACCCAACTTACACATTTCGCATACAGACACTAAGACAAATGTGCACTTTGCACTTGGTTGCCGTACGACATCTACGTCGCGCTACAATGGCTTGATATAAATAGCGAGCCGATGATAAAATCGCTTGAGTTACATGGAATTTCGACGTTAGCGTACCAGACCGCTCGTTGATCTCTTCATTCTTGGAAGAGTGATGATCCGGCTTTTTTAATATCTCTGTGGGAGTGTTATTTTTAATTGGATTTTTCCTGAATTCATTATCGTTGACATTGGCGTGACAGGCACATACGACTCTCCATATTTTATTTTTCAACTCGTTTTGCGTATTTGACACTGATGTTGGTGCATGCAAATTCGCAAATTTACCAGTGCGACCAGAACCTCTCGCTCACTCGCGGTTCGACGAGTCTGTTGTGACAGATGTTGGCAATGTGGCCACGAGTATACACACCCCCTCGGTTCCCGGCTATATTTAGCTCCGAGACTCGACCGTTCGCGTATACCTATGAAAATGCTTGCACAACGAACCTCGCTATTGCTCTGGACTTGTCAAATAAATATGTAGCTTCTGGTAGAGCATTTTTTGATTCGACGCTGAGAGCTCTGAGCTACCATCACACAGTGTTGGTCTGCGACATAAACACTGCATTATGTGAATCTTCAAAGGACTGTACACATGACTTTTTATATTCAAAATTAGAAAAAATGAATTAAAAATTAAAAAACGTTTAACCCATCTGTCTATGGTGAAAACAGATTTGCCTTGGGGGCTAATGTTAAGCCAGAACTAAAGTTTAGGAGGTAGAAAAATCTTTATTGTCCTTTAATGTCGTTGTCTTTTACTAACTATAAATAAAGTATTCCTGACCAACGCAGTAAGCCTTTCAATTTGCTCCAGATTTTTATACTGTTCTATATGCTCGAAAAAAGTCTTTCGTTTTTAAAAAAAATTTGTTTACTGAATCTTTTTTCATACATTTTTTTAATTCATATTTTCGGTCCCAATTTAAAAACTTGCAACTTTTCTCAAAAATCCTGTATTAGATATACCAACATTTTGAGCTTTGACCCCGAGTGGGCCGACATTTGTCTCGACTTTTACTTTCTCATCACATACGGAGTATGTAAAAGTGAAAGTATTGCAATGCAAAAAAAAATTAGACTTTCAGGGTACTCTTGAGGGTACTAGATTCCAAAGAAAGCATTCATTCATTTCTGTCTGTCTATGGCAGGTGGATGTGCGAAAACACAATAACTTTTGCAAAAATTTGCGGACGATAGTGAAATTTTATGTGTGTCTTCTATGTATAAAATGTAGTTTTGGTATTGAAATCCAACTCAAAATCTCCACTCCTTCTGACACTTTACCTGAAACATGAAAAAAGAACAAAACTGATATTAACATTTCATGATGAACCGCTGGTTTATGGTTAATGTTTTATGGTCGGTCCTGAAAAATCAACCAAAAGCCATCTATCCGTTCTCAGCTAAGAACTGGAATTAGGATTATGTAGTCTTATTCAACCGTAAACCAGCATTTCCTCTTAGCCAAGAACAATTGGTTAATGATTGGATTTAAGAAATTTACAAATCGAGAATTAAAAATATCTTATTTCATTTTCTTTTTCAACATCTTATTATTTCATACATGATTTTGTTTTATATCGATACAAAAAGCTTCGGAAAATTTCGAAGAAAATCTTGCATTATGTATGTTGACGCAACAACCGACCATGAACTGACATCTCGTTTCAATTCTTTTTTTTTTCATTCTTTAATGGCCCTTTTCGAAAAAAATGACTTAAAAAATCGACGCAAACGTTTGTCCACTCTGGGCCAAAGCACAAAAATGTTCATATCTAATACAGGACGTTTGAGAAAAATTTCAAATTTTTAAATCAGGGCAAAAAATTGAAATGAAAAAAAATTCACGAAAAAAATGTTTAAGTTAAAAATAAATCTAAAATAAATTAAAAGTATTTTTCGAGCATATAAAATAGTATAAAAAATTATGGAGCGAATTGGAAGTGGTCATGGTTAAACGCTTAGTAAGTTGGCCAGGAATACCTCAGACATTTTCAAAAATAACTTCGATAGTTCTATTTTGTGTGATTATTCGCCACGACCGTTAGTGTCGTATTATTAATCTGTTTTTTTTTTTAATAAGATCCACATTAATCAACGATGATCAATGAGTTAACGCAAATTTTTTTTTTCTATCTGTTTCAGGTATGTAAAAGAAATTCTTACACAAGGGAAGCAGAGACTGCAAACCGGAAGACTATTAGTGAGTCGTACAACCATTTTTTTTGAGTCACGTTGTTACATGGTCACGAGAAAATCTTTATGAAAAGAACGATCGGACTGTCGTGGATTGGAACATCAGCCGGATATTACGACATTCTACACACGAGCTTCATGTCGGGCTCTCGTATCTTCTCTCTAACTCCAGACGCTCTCGCCGAATACAAATTAACTTGGAGATTGTTCGGCACGTTTAACTGAGTGTCGATTGGCGTTAGTTGACAAGAATCGACATGCGTGTTCCGAATAAATGAGCTTCCTTGGTATACAATAAGGTATATTCTGTGCACTTTTTCCAAGAGTAAGCCACATTATTCACCTGATATTTATTTTCAATGGCTTATTCTATTTGTCGGCAGATATTCTTTGAGATTACCGATTTGATATGCCAATGTTATTTGCAGTCTAAAGCTATTCCTCAAAAATAGATACCTAAAATAATTAATTAAATCAATTTTCCCGTTTATTTACGAAACTAAAGAAAATAAATCAGATAATTCTAAAGAGTACGACTTAAGATAGAACATGTATTGAAATCAAACGTACGATGTGACTTAATCTTGGATAAAACGGTAATAAAATGTATCTCGCGGACAATTTTTATGAACTAGACACCTTCGTTAAAATCGCATTAGATAAATTCAAGATTTCACCTTGAAAAAACTCGAAGAAATATTTTATAAATTTTAGAACTCATATCACCGGACAGCATAAATCGAACTAACTTAAGGGGGTACGGCTATCAAATTAAATCCAATATTGAAATTTGAAGTTTTTATAGGATATGTCCAAAACTCGGTGAATATTAACCGCGTAGTTCTTTTTCGTCATACTTCAGATTATAATTTCCAGGTGAATAAAAGCGTGTATCAAGAAATTAATTTTGAGGGCATTATTTATCGACTTATCGTGCGGGCACAGCTGAATTTTTAATTTGTGAAACTCACGTTTGGCAGATTAGTCATAATTGAACACGTTTTAAAAATATTAAACTTGAATTTAAACGCACGTATTTAAACCTGAAAATGGTGACGTAAGATCACGAAGTAAGGGTCAACAGTCGATGTGTTCAAAACATTAAACATAACATAGAGCTTTGCCGGTGATCACATATTTACAACATGAAGCTGCCATTCCGTTTATTTTCTAAGAATCCATAGTTTTTTTTTGTTCCTAACCGTCCCAATGTGTTTTTATGCTAATTTCAAGTAAACTTCGTCCACTGGGTAATATTGAAATGTAAAATTCAGACAAAGACTGCAGAAACGTCTGATACTCCGGTTTTTAATTTATTTATTTTTGGTGAAGTATATTTAGAAATAAGAGTAGTACGTAGAAAAAATTGTTTCAGTTTCCGTTCTCAAGGCAAATGTTTCGGATTTTTTTTTATGTGCTGCAATCTGTATAAAAATCGCTCATATTATCATTTGTCCCGTATGTTGAAGTATAGCTGTAAAAATAAACCGAATGTATTCAGTGATATTTAAGCCGAGAAGGACGATTAAAAAATATACATTTTTTACGCATGATACCTAATTTTCCGGTTGGAAATACATTCTGAAATTCACTTTCAACATGCACCTTTCAATTATCCAACGTCACTGTGAACGATTTATCAATGTTCTGAAAACTATATATATACACTTGACACAGATTTACGAGAATATAAGTCAAATATTATTGACTCAATATTTGTGTCAATATTTAAGACGCAATTTCAAAAAATTGCATGTGTTTAAATGCACCCACACTTGCGAAACTATGTGATTATATCTGATCATAAACTCTGTGTATGAATGAACGTTTTAAGGGGCCGAGTCAGTAAAAAAAGGAAATACTTTTCAGAGATTTATATATTTTTTATTCTAATTACCCAATGAACATGAAATAAATACATTATTTCGAGAGATGAGAATACTCTTTTTTTGTGTCAGTATTAAAATCAGTTTCATTGACTGATACTATTGTGAATCAGTTTTAGGCTTATTCTACTGTGTGCGTGATCCAGAATTGAGCAGTCATAGGATTCAAGTCTACGATATCTCATTTTGCTTGTAGCAACATTCCGCACCAGCTAAGCAGGCAAAATATTTAAAAAATGTCTACAAACCAAAGACATCAACTGATTTACAAATTCAGGAAATAATGTTAGTGTTTACAGGCATGGACCTCTTAAAGTTTTGACTTTTCTTAACATTTTCTCCGCCTGATTCACAAAAGTATCAGTCAACAAAACTGATTTTCATACTGACACAAAAGTTTATTCCAATCCTGAAATAATATATTTATTTCATTTTTATTGGATGACTAGAATAAAAAATATAAATCTCAAAATCATTGCTTTTACTGACTCGCCCCCTTAGCGACAAAAGTCAAGAACAGTTGAAGACAAGACTGCCGTTAAATTTATGATTTTTTTTTAGTCCGATATCACTGAGACCGACGCTATTTTCCTCTAAATTCGAACGGAGTAAATAAATGTTATAGACAAATATTTAAATAAAATAAAGCGTCACAGACTGCAAGGGCTCTGATAAATCGGCAAAATTTAATAATTATGTTGGACACCAATTAGTTTTTCAAGACAAACTAATAAACTTGATTATTCAATAGATTTACGACCTCTGCACTAATTAGGATACGTCGCAGAGGTTCGATTGGATGACCAGATGAAGGAATAACATTGCAAAGATCGGCTAAAACAACAGACAGAGAGATAGACAGTATTATGAGAGAATAAATTCTAACTTACGAGAACAATTTATTTACAGATCTCATTAACGATCCACACAATTAGCTCGACGAATCCTTGACGAGACTTTATACACTTATTGACAATGAAATCTCACAATTTTACAAACTATCCAATAATATTCAATAATTATGTATTGAATTCGGATCGACATTTATATACGACAATATAGAGCGAGACTGCTCGAGGATCGACGTGCCTCTTTACAATTCCGGCAGGCAAGTGATTTTTTGGCTCTCAATCCTTCTCATACACTTCGCTACCGCGTGGCACACGACGATTCGATCTTTTACCCTATTGGTCGATAAGGGTCGATATGATTAGACGCAGCGCTGTCTACTTCAACGTCTTTATCAAACGATTGAACAACGGTTGGTAACCGTCGACAGTTCGCGGCACCGAGTTTGACAATTATTCGCGTCTTGTTTAAGTCGCGGACTGTAGTAAATGCCGTTTTTAACTTACGGTTAACAAATTATTAGTACGCAGAGCGTTCGAAGAGTTGATTCAGGTTTTAGACGTCGAGGAAAGAGAATTACCGTTTTCCTGTCATATCACAAAACAATTTGCTGCTGTTTTATTTTTCATTATCAACAAGGCCCAATACAGGTCGAAAAAAATATGTATTATGTAACTTACGATGGATTATTGTTTAGTTATTTAATAACCAGTAATTTTGCAAAATAAAACGCAGTGGCTCATTGTGTCCCCTATCTCTCTCTCTCTTATGTGCGCAATTTTAAATACTGCTATTGGTATAGTAATTCGGTATAGCTATGCAGTTAGGTTTATTTGAAATGCACGTTTGACTCCAAAGCAGTGGTCGCATAATCTTAATCGAATTGCCATCAATTAATGAGCACATATTTGCATCAAAGGAGTTTTTATCACTCTGCGGGCATTGCAGAAATTGTGAGCCTTGACGTTACTGTGATGCGCTTTGTGGGACGAAAATTCGGTAGTCCACATCAGGTTTAGCCGCCGGTTGCACACGGTGCATTGGAATCCTGTGGAGCGACAATGTCGTTCACGGAGCCACGAGGCGAGTAGTTGGCAAGCAAGGGTTGAGAGCGAGTGAGAGTATAGCGTAGAAGGAAGGGGACATACACACCCCGTATTCCCTCACTCGCACCGCCGCCCTGGTAATCGCGGTTAATTAACGAGCGGGCGGTAACGAGGCTACCGATTGCTAGGCCGCTTCTCTGCTAATGCTGTCGCGTCGACCCGTCGACTCCGATTATTCCGTCCATACCTCCATTCCGGTTCACTGGCCACGTTCGTTTGTCATCATGCCATCCTTCCTCGGAGGCATCCCTTATTTTTTTTTCCCCCACTGTTTCGAGCTCTCCATCCACCGCTTTTTCTTCGTCTGAAATTGCGCTTGAGTCCCTCGACAGTCCGTTACGTTTTTTTTTCTTCGCTCGCTCGACCGTAAAAATATACGTGCTCGAACATTAAGGGATTACATTCTTTTATGGCTAAATAAATTAGTAAAAAAAGGTATATGATCGTCCGTTAACCCTAGTAAGTGGTTTATTACACGTCGTTGCGGATTCATCGCTTCGTGTGATCACGTTTTTACGAGGTTGAGATGTTGTACGTACAGAGGAACCGCCTACGTTACATTTTTCCGGTATTTAGATAATGTGCATCGGGAAGAAACAAAAGTTGTCCTTAAGGGAAAGCTTCAGCGACGTTCAGGCAAAAAAAAGCGTGTTAACTTTTCTTTTTTTCGGGGTAAAAAATCGTCCGAAAAAACTCATTGATTGTTCGTAACCGTATTTTAGTTATGTACAAAAATCCCCAGTTCTCCTTATGAAAAATTGTAGGGGTTTCATTTTTCTTGCATATAAAATATAAATAAAACATAAGAAAACTCCTTCTATAATTTGTTATGTTGCTCGCTTTGCTACGAAATCAAAAGGCTCCAAATCCGCAGACTAAAATTTAAAAAAAGTGTAAGCCAAATTAATCCAACGAAGTTGATACATTGATCGATTAATTCGTCTTGAAAGTTTATTGCGCGTTAAAAAAGTATCGACACGTTTTTCTGAGATAGGAATATTATGTGTCAGCCGCCGTTTCAATTTCCTGCAACTCTGTCCAGTCTTCGAACGGATCTTTTTACCGAATACAGGGAAGCAGGACGGCAGAGAGCGGTGCCTCGAGGAGTAGGAAAAGTCCTTCCGTCAGACACGACCCGTCGGCGTTATCGATCCCTCGTCCCGGCCCTCGAGTTGCTCGTATTCGACTTTATTCACCCCCCCCCCCCGTCGTGGTCGGTGTTAGCAACGACGACGACGACAACGGCTCATTCGACTTTGTTATCTGCTGAATACACTTGCTTGGCCTCTTTCGTTCCTCTTTTTTTCCTGCGTTCTCAGCTATTCAACTTGAAAGATCGTTCATTGAATGAAAAGTTTCTACACATCACCTAATAATACATCTGACATTAATCAAGATCTGTTCGACTGCCAAGGATAGACTATTCAAATGGAAAAGCATTTCTAATTTTTTTTTACATAAATAACTATTACCAAACTGTCAATTCTTTTTCGAATTGGCATATTTGCATAGGATACATTTATTTATAATCCGGTATATTACATTTCATGTAAAACTATAAAGCAAGATATATACTTTTCTTTTATTTGCATTTCCTTCTGAATAGAGGTATTTCGCCAATTGTAGGGTCAGGCGATTCAGTAGCCAGTCCCCAGTGGGGCTGGAACCGGCTTACTCTACCATATCGCATTTGTCTGTGGACAGAGCCCAGAGGGTCGGGAGCAACTGCAAAAAATTTCCGTCGATACAGTTGGTCTCAAGTTTGTTCCGCGCTGCGGGAGCTTATCGCGTTTCATTGAGAATGTAATCACTTGGACATATATATTAGGGTGTTCCAAAATAACGAAAATTTCGTTTTTCCAACGGGTCACACTTGAAATAGTTAGTTTAGGTAGAAAAAAGATAAGCAATTTTGGTTAATTGGAAGATCGGACTCATTTGATTTTTCATTTTTTTTCCTTTTTATTGAATTTGAGGTGAAAATTATTGGAAGAACATTTCCTTTTCTTTCTCTCATCTGTCAGAATGTCATGTGGCGTCCTGAAAAATTCCGAAAAATTCGACAAACAGAAAAAAAAATGAAAAATCAAATGAGCCCAATCTTCCACTCAACCTAAAATGCTCACCTTTGGACAGAATTATTTTTCTACCTAAACTAAGTATTTCAGGTGTGGGCTGTTAGGAAAGTGACATTTTAAAAATTTTGAATCACCCTAATATAAACATATTAAAGCTACATCGCGCCCGAATATTTTATTTTCATCGAAAACGACGGCAACGGGACTCGAACCCTCGATCTATCGATCCTCTGGTGTACAAGCAAGAACATCACAGTGCCAGTCTTACAAAGCCATATTAAAGTACTTGTGCACTAAAGACGACTTCTTTAACGTGTTAATATACGTTAACCTTTTGAAGCAACCCTTGAAAGTTAGTATTCGGGAGATTTTAGAATTACTGACATGTATCCAAGCCCACTTTTTTGCATTATAGTCCAGCTTTTGGAACCGTAATTTTTTATGTCTAAATGTTGAGCTCGGTTATTCTTAATCTGTGACCCAAAAAGGCGCCGGATACTAAATTTCAAGCGCATTGTATGTAAGAAAAAATGTATGCTCTAAAGGGTTAATGGATTTTATGGCAATTAAAAAATGCTCGAACATTGGACATCAGTATAGAGACAACCTTTTTAAATTTCGAATTTCTAGTTCAGGTTTGAATTCAGCGATTGAAAATACCCCTAAGTATCAAATTTTAAGTACATTGAAACGTGATAAATACGTTTTTTTTAATTCAAAGAGGTGTATCTGATGACCTTGCTTTAAATGGTTAAATTAGTTATTCTTGAACTTTTCTCTATAAATCTTATCAGCCTTACACATTAATCGTATTATAAAATATTTAGAGTATTCTTCGATAATAAATAATAATATCTTGTAGTCGCAATATTCCATAATCATTGTGTAAGAAAGGTATTTCCAATACCTTTTGATTCGGATGCTGCACATAACTGATGACTGACGATATATTTAGTCCTACTTTGTAGACCAAAGTGTGGACGTTTATTTAGTCAGCTGTATTATACACGTCAATAAGCATACAGACTTTCTCAAACTTTCATTAATATCAGTTGGCGACAGATGACGTCACAGCAAGACCCACCTAAATATTTCATCAGTTCATCTACTCCCGAGGGAGTTTAGCCTTAGAGCCCAGCAGGAAAAACGACCGTACTCTGTTTAGCAGAATAAATTACACCGGATATTGGCCGTGGCATGAGCGAATAATTTATATTATCATCGTTCGCTTTATTCCGCTTGAATTACAAAAAATATATCCTCGGGATTTCGTGTATTACGAAGGACGCTTTGATCGGTACAAAATAACTTTTGATTCATTCAGAATGTTTTGAATGTTTCGAGGTTATATTTTATAGCTAAGTCTATAACGAAACCGTCGCATCAATTTTCAAATCCTCGTATTCACGAGCCTGAGTGTCCCGTAGGCAGAGATTGAGGGCCGAAGGGCCAAAGTCCCCCGAAGCCCCTGTGGGGTGGCCTTCTGCTTCTCGAGTTGAGTTGAAGTTGCCACGTCTCGAATCGTCGAGTCCCTTGGCCAAGACCCCGGAGGGCAGTACGCTGAGCGAACGAGGGTTATATTCGCCAAGGAAATTGGTGCGGCTTCTCGAGAAACATATTGCCCTGGTACTTCACCCTCTGAAACCTCTTGAGTCATCCACGTCTAGGTACGGCAGCACGTTTAAGAGGGTGAAAGAACATCGAGTACTATGAAGACGATGTCTGAATAAAGAGAAGGATTGCAAGCTATTGGTCTGCTAGTGACTGACAAAGTTGCAAATGTATGTACACATTTAATAGTCGTGGTGGTGGATCTTTTCTTAGCGTCCTTTGAGATTTTGTGAAAATTCAATACAACGTTTCGTTAAGGAAATGTTGCATCGAATTTAATGTCATCTTCCACAACGTGACACCCTGAAGTGAAGACCATTTTGTCTGTGAGAAAATTTGTGATACCACCTAATGTATTATTTTTTCAGTTATTAAAAGGCATTTGAATTTTACAGCTGGTATATTCACAGCAGAAAAATATAATTCTAAATGTTTTATAAAATCAGCATCAATAACCGTACAATGTCTTTCATAAATTTTGGGTGAATGCGCGATAAACAATCTTAGTTAAATTAATCCATTTCCCTTTTTTTTACTACGTATTCAAGAATTTTTTTTCTTTTTCGAAATATCACATCCCCAGAGTGTAACTGTGAATTTTTAGCTGAAAGATATAAAAAAAAGTCATTGTGCAATACATAAAGTATGTTCCGTAATTCTATCATTCCAATCGGACGGACAGTTTAAAAATATCGATCATTTTAGAATCAGATTAGCCAGTTTGTCCGTTCTGACAATCCTGAGGTCCTTCTGAGGTTCGATAACGGAGCTTTAAAATTGTGGTATTTGTAAAATTATTTGGTTTCCTGTAAAAATATAATATTTTTTTTTGTTATGACATGTTAGTGACAATTCAAAGACAACTCGTATGTTAACTTTACCACCTAAATTATTCTTTTTATAAGCTGTAATTTGTTTATTTAAATAAGAAATGTTTACAATGGTCGATAAGAAAGTAGCTTTTGTTTTTTTCTCGTCTACTCAAGGGGCTCAAACGCTCTTCTATTTTCTTAACACCACTTATACTTACAGGAAGTTACACGCTTTATGGTGCATCGAACATCTAAGTGAAGATGGCGGTGCTTCAAAGGAAGATAAGTTGGAAGCCTCAGGAAAGTAGTGAAATCTTGCTCTGCCGGTTTTCGCGAGATTGCGAAGCACTCAATGGAATCCAAAGTCAGCCGAGGTCATCAAAAACGCAGCAATTTCCTACCCTCAACTCTAACGCCACTGCACTGCACTATTCTATCCTAGGTTTCATCGTAGCTTTTGCTTTCCACTCAGACTTCAGCTCGTCCTTCTCCCCCTCACTGTTTCTTCTTCTTGGTAAAAAATAAAACCAGGAATAAAGGGTGCGGAGGATTTCTGTATAAAAAGAAAGAAAAGAAAGTAAACCTTCCCACCGGAAAAAATTCCGTCCCAGTTAGTTCCAAGTCTGACTCGTTGCCCGCACGAAAATGAAAGCTCCGCAAGGCTAAACTTTCGTAATGAAGGCGTCGTCGTCGAGTGTTTACTCGGTGGATTTGCCGTGAGTCAAGGGTGGTGCGGAGACAGGGCGTTGGGCCGCGCGCTCTTAGCCAAACCGTTGTGGGTTCCGATTCTCGAGAACCCCAGCGGACTCCGGGCAACTGCAAACGGTATAAAAAAAAAACTCGAAAGGACGAAATTCGGGGTTGGAACGTTAGAGAGGTGTACAGAAGCTGGAATAAACATCAGGCCACTCAGACTTTTCGCAAATCTTGACGGCCCTCTAGCGCTTTACGCTTTCCATTCTTCTCTCGAATATCACAGAGCGAATAAAAATCAGAGTTCACGAAATAAATTATTCTTAACGTGTGGTTTAATCGAATTTATAATCAGCATTCCCGGCATTTCCTTCTCTATTTTTCTGCTGCGGTAGAGCGATAACTTTTTACGAGGATATATTTGTCCTTGACTTGGAAACCCTTTTATCCTGAGTAGAGGATATAACGCTCACAGATGCTGGGTGAAAGAGCGGAGAGGAGGTCTTGTCAGAATCCCGCGCTATGTAACGAGTTTTCAGGACGATGGAAATGTCGTAGCTTGGCGGATCATCGCCTGATACTAGTATTACTTCTTCCCCGGTATGCAGTATATACCTGTAGATGGCTGTTATATCTCGTTGAAGCCGGAGAATCGTTAAACCGCGAGCCTCATCTCCCTCGTAAAACAGATAGAGGGGATGAGACGTTATCCCGAGCTTTCCTGCGGTGGTGGTGGTGGTGGTGGTGACGCCCGCAAGTCCACACGGCTTTCAGGAAACAGCTCGACCGTTTCCTGAAAGTAGAGCGGAATCACCGCCCAGCTTGGCCCCGAGAAACCTCCAATACCTGCAGTAGTAAAACTGTTCAGCACGTCAGCTTCTTTATTTTTCCTTTTTTTCCTTTCTCCTGTTCTCATTCTTTTCTATTCTCGAAAGGCACTTGGCTACGGTTGTTTCAGGATGGACTTCTCGTTTGGCATTATCTTTCGTCGTCATAATAAACTCTTGCTACTCGTGTAATCGTTCATGGACGACAACAGAGCAGCCACGAGTCAAACCGCTTTTATTTCATCTTCGAAAGAGTCGCGACATTTGGAGAGTGGAGACTTTTGTATGTTGACATTGCGTGTAAATTATGTATACCTGCGATCTGGTCGGTGGATGTGCTTGAGTTTGCTATATTGAAAAACGTATGTGATACAATTTGATTTATTTTTTATGGCACTCTATTTCATTTGAAATATTGACAAGCTCTGGTGAAGTATACATAAAATCTGTGGTTACTCGTTTCGCAGTGTGCTGATATCCCACTTCGAAAAATATGGCCTGTATTTGTATTATTAGTGGGATGCTCTCAAACCATATTCAGAAATATGTTTCTTCGTTTCAACATCTGAAAGTCTCACTGATGTCATTAAAAGATTTGTTTTTCTCAACTACAACTTTACACATTTCTTGATAATCGTACTTAAATAAATCTCTCAGAATTAATGTTTGCCTGCGCCTTGCCATTTTACAATTGGTAGTTCCATACCGCACTATTGTGTGCGAGAAGCGCTCTGTCCTTTCGCCATCTAGAGACGCTGCGGAAACTATAACTACCGATTCACTACCCGACACCTTTGGTTGAAAAGAATAATAGCTACACAAATACATTTGAGCCAAACATTATAATCGAAAACGAAAAACTCCACGTGTCCCACCGTGACGCAAATGATTAAACCTAGCTATATTTTTCTGAAAACTGGCATAGCAAGCAATTACAGTACTCAAATAAAATTATCTTCCGTTTTCTTTTTATTGACTGGATGTTTAGTTGCTACTCTCTTCCAAAGAGGTATTTGGTATACTAGAAGAATACTTAATATGGAGTGTATAAGAAGGAACATTGTAGTAAGTACTCCGTGTACGATAAGTTGATAGCGTTGACGCGAACATATATAGAAAGACCTACGAGTGCAATGGTGGGTCATATGTCAGCGAACTTGCAAACTTCGTACTAGAAACACTGGGTATAGGTGGACAATTTGCATCATTCTACGTAAACGGCGAGCATCGTTTTTCCGAACGATATCGAGCGCACCCATAAATAAGAACAGAGCAAAAGCTCTAAGTAGAACGATAGACGGTATTATTATTGTAGGAAAGCGAACATAGGGCTAGGGAGGGCGTTGCAAACTCCAAAGTACAGTGTACAGCCTTAGACACAGAGACGTGTGTATAAGATGACTGGAAAGGGAAGGAAAGAATGGATTCTATATACTGTGGTTCTTCGAGCTGGTCGCCCCAAGCCGCGTACGTGTACACCATTGTTAGAAGCATACTACGTATTACTGTATTCTCACCGGCAACAACCCCTTGATGCTTTGCACGGACCGTCGATTCCGCTTCGTGTACAAGCCGATAACCGGCACGCCCGGTGCAATAACCGAGCCTCTCCAGTGCATTACGTCTATGTAGTCGCAATGGCAGAAACCGAGAAGTACTTCCCGTTCTTCGTGTCCTTCATGTAGTCCCGCTATGTACCTCTTTATATACACACATATAGATATACATATATTTGCATTCGCCAGACAGCGACCTCCGACTGTGTACTATCATAATACACTCTCCAAACGTTCTACGGGTCGTTGCGTGCTGCACGCTTCTGATACTAAGTACCTATTACCATCTACTGCACCAGAGAGTTCTGTTTACTCCTGCAAACCCAATACGTCAATTAATACCCGCTGTAATAATACCCTAGGACTCCATTTGACAATTAATCTCGAAAAATTCGTAGAAGGTTTGCAAAAAAAAAAACGCGCTGATGATCATTTGAGTAAGGGACCAAAACAGTTGATAAGATTTTATAGTTTGTGTGTCTTAAGGTTATATGACACAGCTTCGCAATCTGCAATCGGTATCACCGAAAGTGTAATGGAATCTATACTGAGAGCCGGTTAAGATTGTAGATAAAGGTACATGCGATTTTACTTTGTTTATCAATGCCGCAGTGGAAACTAACTTGTATTTGTCTAAAATTTTGACTGACTCTAAGTAGAGATTGGATTACGGTTTTTAATATCTATTGCGCCCGTGATGGCAAGAGGGAAGATGTACCACACCAGTTTAAGATGATTTTGCTATACGCATCGGCGGAATTGCCATGTGTGCGAGTGAGACAGGAAGAGCAAGTGAGAAAAACTAAAAGTGAATCATCATTATTTTAAAACAATGTAAAACCTGTTAGAGTGAGACATATAAACATGCGGTGCTCGCGACGGAGTGGGAGAAAAAACACTCGGAATATGTGACACAATGGATAAAGAGACATTACAATTTTCAAAATCGCTATTACGTATTTACAATGTTTCAATCAGCTTTCCATCATCTCCTACTACATTGTGTATGTTACTAGATCAATTAACCTATGCTTCCAGACACATGATTAATTTTATTTAAACGAAATTATTTATTAATATCATCAGTACATTCATTTTGATAATATACTACTATAGATAATATAATACTATAGTAGATAATGACTCCGGCGGTAAAGACCCCGAGTCTCTTTGTGCCAGTTTTGACATTTGACAAGAAAAAGTTTCAATGCGTGAACTTGGTTCCGGTTTCAGTCTGTCTAACGATAACGACGACTAATCACAGCGCGAATAACATGATGGCAATGGGCCAAATCGCGCTTGCATAAAATCTCGCAACGAGCTTTTTAAGGAAGGAAATCATATTTGAATGAATATACTGTTAGACATATTTTGTTTCATGCAAATAAATGAAATTATATGGATCCAAGGGGCTTCGATAGCTCTGCGCGCTTCGCACACCAAGCCCCCATGCCACGAATTGTAAACATTTCTTTCGGAGTTTTGTAAATTTTGTAAATTTGTTCTATTCTTTAGAGGAGCGTCCCATGGGATTTAGAAAAACCAAGCCTTGGAAAGGGCCTTATGGGGACTTAGAAAAATCAGGCCCTGGAAGAAGGCTTTATGGAGTATTAGAAAAATCAGGCCCTGGGAGGGGTCTTTATGAGGACTTAGAAAAGTCAGGCTCTGGAAGAGACCGTATGGAGAGTTGGCAAATCCAGGCTCTAGAAGGGACTTACGGGGACTTGGAAAAACCAGACCCTAAGAGGGGGCCTTATGAGGGCTTAGAAACATCAGGCCCTGGAAAACAAGCCTCATGTAGAAAAATCAGGCCCTGGAATATTTGTATACTATACACAGATAAATCGTCGCTACTCTCACGATCCGTCCCTATTTTTAAAAATATTTGGCACCTTAAAATCTCTACCAACTACCAAATGAGGAATCAGCCGGAATACATCCGCCCAAACTATGTCAGATGTAAGCTCTGCCTGATGTAAGAACAACTCACAAATTTCCCAGATAACAACTCGACCTTATCAAACAGCGCCTTATAACTCGATCGCGTTACAAGTCTACCGAACACAAATCTTTGGCGATTTTAGAAATGATAGAGTTTGAAACTGGTAGAATTCGGAATTTTTAGAGGTTGGAACTAGTTGAGCTCAGAACTAGTACAGCTAAAAGCTAGCAGAGCTGTAAATGTGCAAAATATTCTGCACAGCTACCTATCTGTCACGAAAGCTCCGCTTTGTCATACGGTTTTAGTGAATAATCCACGCGCGTCGTTTTCCATCGCTTGGGTTATATATGTATATCGCCTTTCATCAAGGTTTCACCGCGCTGAGTCCGCGCGTTTGTCACCGGACGAATCGTCACTTTGCCTGGAACGTCCGAAATCGAGAATTCACATAGGCACAGATATCTAACGGAAGCAAATATATTTCCACACACAGTCGCATACGATGCGTCTTTCTGATGGTACCCGTGGATTTACCATCAACTGATACATGCACATAAGCGGTTCTGCATTCAGTTTGCCTGTCTGCCGCATACACGGAAGACCCTCGCAAATTCTCTCTATTTCGATGGCACGTGTTGTGCGATGTGCCCTCGTTGGTACGAATAACCGCGAGGTCGGCGTTCCACGAACACGCCAATATCGATGCCATTCGACACATCCGCCGGAGACAGAGAATCCCACCACCCACAGGGTGGTTGCCATTGATGGCAGACTTTGTCCAGCTTACCACGTGTTGCTGCGATTTGCTGCCAATGCAGAGCGTTACTGCATAGTTGAGCTTACTGAATGCGCCCACTCACATATGCAAACCCTTCCCACACGAAATGCTTCGTTCTCTTTGTTCCTGGCTTATCTTTTACATAAAAAGCGAAACTCTCGTTGACGTTAAAGGCAGCAAAAAAATGTTGTAGACAAAAAAATCTTTTAATCACATGGTAGTAGCAAATATCTTTTCCTCTTTTAAGAAAGACATGACACATCGAAAGTCGAATTATCGAAAAGTGAAGCCACTTTTCAAGTGTTTTCATTGGTCGGCGAGGGCTTTATCGTAAAGCCTACTTCAGACTGTCATAGCTGCTGCAAGGTCAGGTGCGCGCGCGTAGCACGTAAGTTCGTAAGACAGATGAGGATACGCCTAACCGAAAAGCGCGCGAAGTCATATGAAATAGTATAAACATATAAATATGTTATTCAGCCGCTTTAAAGGAGAAATTAAAAGAAAGGAGTGCGAGCGAAGCGGTGTTTACCTATTACTAAAAAAGTGGGTACATATATATACATATATATATATGAGGTATTCCTGGCCAACTCAGTGAGTGTTCAACCCTGACCCCTTCCAATTCGATCCAAAATTTTTAATACTGTTTACTTGAAAAAATACTTTTAATTTTTGTTTAGATTCTTTTCACTGAAACTGTTTTTCATGGATTTTTTAGATTTCATTTCTCAAAATGAATTGAATTTCTCACACGTTTGCATACATTTTTGAAGTCATTTTTTCGAAAAAATAAAAATAAAACTAAAAAAATAACATAAAATAAAATAAAACTAAGAAAATAGAAAAAGAATGAAATGGCATGTCAGTTCATGGTTGGTTGTTGCGTAAACATTTTATACGTGACTCAAGATTATTTTCGAAATTTTTTGAACCTTTTTTTATCGATATCAACGAAAATCGTATATTAAATAATGAGATGCTGAAATAGAAAATGAGAGGAGATATTTTTAGCTCCCGATTTGTAAATTTCTTAAATTCAAGCATCAACCAAAATCCAACCATCGATGTTCTCTGCTTAGAGTTGAAATTAGGATTATTTTGTCTTGTTCAGTATAAAAAATCGTAACAAAATTAGAAGTTTTTTTTCGAGCATATAGAATAGTATAAAAACGAATTGGAAGGGGTCAGGGTTAAACGCTTACTGAGTTGAACAAGAATACCTCATATATATATTTCCATCAGGGCAAGCACTCGAAAATTCTCTCTTGACATTTTGGTCGTGCGTTCTCGTGGACGCGCCAAACTGTAAAAGCTCGATAGAACGAGTAGAGCTTGCGGAGCAAGAGTACGTGAGCCGCGTGTAATTATTACGCACACGTTTACAGCCCGCATAGCCGAACCACGGCGCTCCTGCGGCTTTCGCCGTACGACTACTCGAATTTACACTGCACCAATCGTTGCACCAACCCTGCTATATATCCATTGGACCTTTACCGCGCAACCACTCGACAGTGGTTTTCCGACTAGTGAAAACAGCTTTTACTCTACCAGCATCCCCTCTACATGCCATGTTACCTAATAGTGCTTTATCGTGGTAACGTTCGTGACATTACTGAGATTTCAGCAGAGAGGACATTTCTCATCTTTTTCTGTAAATATGGAAGAAAAGTTTTGCGAATATACGGCGTAAAATGAGAATATGGCAAAGGATTTTTGCTTTTTAGTTTTTAGTAAAAAAAAGAAAATGGATTTCCTAAACTCTTAAAAAATAAACAATAAAAATTGAATGAATCTACTGTAGTTTCATTGATTTTGTACATTAATTTTTTCATGCACTTTAATGATGACCACAACGAAAGAAATGACTGAATGCTTGAAATTACTTGAAAATAGGTGCATGAAAATCAATGCTATTTTTATACTTTGTGTCATAACTTTACATTGATTGCTAACAATTTATTTATTTTCGTGTACCCATAACGAAAATGAATGGGCTTAAAAGTTGAAGTGATATCTGGATTATTTTAACACTCTCGCTTGTGTGAATTTAACACTGTGAAAAGTGTTACTGTTTGTTACATCGAATCATTCAACAAGTCCACAACGTTCACCACGCTGGATTTAAAATAGTGTTGTTAAGCATGCACAAAATTAAACTAAGACAATAGCTTCAATAACCATTATTAATAAATGTAATAACTATTTTCTTGTTTTAAGTATTCTAAGCTCTAGTGAATTGGTTTTCTATTTCTCGCGAAAGCTTGACATTTATATGAAACAACATAAGCTTTCTTTTCATGCATGTTTAATATTTGCAATTACCAATATCACGATAATTCAAACAAATAACAAAACCATTCTACAGAAAAATAATAATAATAATCTAAAAATACTATTATAATTGTGCAACTGTGTATTTTGATAAACCAACAAACCTTGTATTTCAGAAATCAATTGACCAATTGATTTTAAATACATTAATACATATGTGCGATATGACCTTTCTAGTTTTGATTTAAATGAAACGTATTGAAGTAAAAAAGCAGAAATGTGAGGGCGTGAATAAAATAGCGAGGCTTTTCAACGTGGCCGTCTGCTTGCAGTCAGTGTACGAGTGGCTCACTGCTCAGAGCGCATCCTATAGCTTTGCCTGTTTGCAATCCACCGCTCGCGGGACTATAATTGAAATGAAATCGTCGCGACCCGGGTTGCAGAGCAATGAAAAAAAAATTCCCCCAGTGGCGGTGCGGTGGTGGCTGGCCACGAGAGTTGAATCGTTTTTGGTGGCTGACGACAAGAAAGACAAAGAGAGAGTGAGAACATTTGTAGTGAGGGGACTGTTGAAACGCGCAGGCGTTCGTCACGAATCGCCGATAATAGATACTGCTGCTCTCGGCGCACCGCGGAAAACGTTGATTCAATCGATAAAACTCGTTCGCACAACCCCGTGATATGCCTCTCCCTCGCTTGATACTCAGCGAGAGATCTCGTTACGGCCACTGCCGAATTATCATCCATAATCGAGGCTTTCAACGCTCTATCGCGATAGGATTAATTGTTGCCTTCGACTATTGGCTATAAATCAACGTATGTCCGATAATTCCGGCAATTGATGGGATTTCGACAATTGGGATGGAATTTCACAGTGATTGATTCTTTTATACATACAGAACATTATTTAGTGATGGTATGGTTATCCGATTCAATTTATCAAGTGTTTATTTTATTCAAAACAAAAGATGGTGGTTCCCTTCATGATCGTAAGCGTAACTTTTTTAAAACAATTTCATATGAATGTAACATGTTACGCTTTTTGGGTTAAAAAAAAAGGTAGACAATATTTTTCTGTAATTTAAATGACTGGCATTGTTTTCGAGAATGTACTTTCGCTCGATTTAAGCCCTGGAAAACATGTTTGTCATATTTAAATTTTTCCACGCTACAATTCTAGAAAGAACGCGGTCATCCGTTAATATGTATGAGATATTCAACGTCAAATTTATAGCCTGTGACGAGGGGCCATTCACTCATCATTTAGGTGTACAAATGATTTCAATGATTGCCCGATTTCATGCGATTTCGTATGCGATTTCAGTGATTTCAAATATTTCATGATTTCAGAGAATGAGGTTGATTTCGGGTGATTTCATAAGATTTCAAATTATTCGAATCATGATTTCAAAATAGCAGAAATTAGTAAGAAATTACTTTCTGATTTGAAAAATTAGTGATGGAGGAAGGTACTCGGTATGAAGTAAAAAAAACGCTCGAAGTTTACAAGAAGCTTTGCATTTGCTTAAATATAACATTATTAATATAGATACCCTTGTTCGTTATGTCCGGCGGAGATATAGTTACATGGTATTGATTAAATACCCAAAAATATCAAAATAAATATCATATATCATGGGTCAAAATACCCATGTACGTCCATCAGTACGGAAACTAATTCGCTCGTATTCTGTACCGATTCGTACCAATGACATAGTACACCTATCCGTTTGCTATTTTCACTCACACGAGCATACTCGCTGGAATATTTTTGACTTCGACTTGACGACCGGAAACATAAGCGAAACCAACAAAACACTTAGAGCTATTTAATTTTTTAAACAGGCACCAATTCCCGATATAGATTTCGTCACATTTTTAAATAAAATATTTGTTTTCTTGTTGTTCAGCCTGACATTGAGCCGTAACTGTAGGTCGGCTTATTTCAGAATCTTTTACCCTTTGTAATCGATCACTACTTAACTGGCACGAATCCCGATTCAGCAGCCAACAAATCGACGATTTTCGTAAGACGAATTCATTGTCAAGTCGATCTTTAACTACAACGAATGGACTATTAGAGTGTAATTGCACCTTACATTTCTCGTAGTTCTTAAGTTCCAGAGTACCTTGAACGTTAGATAAAATTGTCAAATGTTGCGATAATACGATGCTGAGACAAAAAACTGTAGAGAATGCCTCGGAGAAAGCCAATAAAAAATCTGCACAACGTACCGACGAAAGAGTAGTTTCAAAACCAGAATTCACTTGATTTCGATTTCATGAAATCATGTGATTTCAATGTGATTTCAAGATGATTTCTATGCGATTTCAAGAAAAATCGAAATCGACGATTGCGGGCGATTACAAGCGATTTCGAGCGATTTCGTACGATGCCGTACGATTTCGGTTTTCATTTCATACGAAGTGGTTCAATGATTTCGCTAGTGAATGGCCCCTCGGCCTATGACCCTCATCTTCCTCGGAGTTTGATAATTCCTCTCTTAAAAAGGACATGAGACATCGAAAGTCGAAATATCGAAAACTGAAGCCAGTATAAAAGCATTCTAATTGGCTCCCTGTTTCGATTATTCCCTCTCCCTGAATGCATCGAACACGGGCAGGCCATGGCGGCAATTTTGAATCGCAGTTCGTAAATCGTTGAGACTTACGAAGAAAAACCATAAAAAACGCGCATAGCGCGAGCGTTGTTGCTAGGTGTTACCGTAATGTTGTTTCCGACCCGAAAGTCTCAAATTTTTTTTTTTCAGACTTTGTTACCACCATTTGAATTTTGTCAAGGCTCAAAGAAATAATTTTTAAAACGCCATTTTTTTAATTCTGAAAAATTCACACTGATTCTATGAATTAAACAATAATTTTTAAGCACCTTAAGATAATAGGATCTCAATATTTACTTTTTTTTTTTTTTTTTCAATGTCAGAACTGGAATTTTTATTTTTTTGATCGGCGATAACTTTCTCAAGTATCAATGGATTTCAATTTTTGTGCAGTGAAAAAGCCTTGAAAAATTTTAATGGTCGTGAAAAAATCTGAAAAAAAAAAAATCCGAGATCCTTTTGGGTCGGAAACAACATTAGTGTAACAAGTTATCAAACTCCGAGGGGGATGAGGGATGAGTCGTGAATTTGATGTGGAAAGCCCCATATCCAATGTATAACAATCTACCACATTACAAATTCAAACTTTAGCATATTGTAGAGATATCTTTTACCATTGGGATCCTTTGTGTACATTAATTACAGGTAAATTTATTACTTTGCAAAAAATTATAATACAGCTTACAAAGGTCACTTCTCACGTCAAACTGTATTTCATGCAAGTTAAAAGCCGTCACATTGTTAAAGTAAACGTTACATTTCATTTGAAAAATGTTGAGCCACGTTTTTTTTATACATTTATTTACTCGAAACATGTACACTTTTCTCAATTTTATCAAACGTGTCTCTGTATGAAACATGATGATTGATGCGAAACATTTTTGTTCGCTCGAACGGCTTTGTATACGAATACTATTAAATCGTCGCTTGTTGTGTTTGCATTTTTACAAAGACAATCTCTTGCTGTAAACGTATGAACTACATATTCACTATGCGCAAAACGTATGAATCATTCGTACCAGCTTGATGGAACAGAACTACATTCCCTGCAGGTGTATTTCCAGAGCGTTATTTCTGCGGAGATAATTCGCGAATTCTCTTTATAGCGATTCCCTCTTTGCTACCATTCTAGCGCGCATCAGCCACACTCTGCGATTCACCGTTCTCCCGAGTCAGGAGGACGAAAACGCGTTTATTTGTAAGAAGGGTTGAACCCGTCGGATTTAAAACACACTGACGCACGACCGAGTCAATAAGCCCACGAGAAACCGAGTTGGTTAGGCATAAAAGGGGTGAAGAGGGTATCTCAGAACGGGCGACAATTAAAGTACCCCATGCAAATAAAGTCCTAATCCTTAACTAATTTTTTCATGGACCATTGGGCGCAACATCGTGTCGTCTAGTCGATGATATTAGAAGGATAAAACAAATACACAAAAAACAATTGGAATAATAAAATTGCCAAAAAATATCCATATTAAGGTTTTTTTCGTACATTATAATCCGCAAAATTGAATTTCGAAATTTTGGAATTCATCGAAAATGACCTTCGATTCCAAATTAACTTACAACTTAAATGTTGAACTTAAGTTTCAACTTATATAAGTTCTTACTTGTTGAGTTCCAAGTTAAGTTACAACTCAAGATCCAACTCAACTTCCAAGTTACGACTATAAATTCAACCCTTACTCCGTTCTTTTTAGTCACCATATCTTGTTCAAATGCGTAATCAGCTTTTCTCAATAAACAATAAGTATCAAACGGAGGAGGAATCGTAATTTTGCTAATCTTTGTTATAAACAGAAAATATATCTACGAGCATCTCATGCAAATTAAGCCCCAAACCGTAGCTTACACTCATGGACCATCAAGCGTAATATCATGACCTCTAGTCGACAATACAAAAAGGGCCGAAAAATAAAATAACTATTGAAACGACAAAAATAGCGAAGGAGAGTGAATCCTGTTGGGATATTCTCGGGTGTGGAAAACATCAGGAGCACCGGTGACTCTCCCGGGACAGATTAGGGCTCGGCCCTGCGGAGCCATCGATCGCGCATAATTTCTTTTTTTTTTTTATATCCTGCTCCCTCGTTCAATACGAGACGCTGTGTCGTGTATAGATACACGTATGGAGAGGGTATCCGCGCACGCCATAATACAACGATCTGTATGTATATAGCGCCGTATTCTCTACAGTGTATGGTACTGTAATGTCTATGTGCGTTATATCGATGGGCACAGGGGATCGAGGAATCGCTCGTGTCGACGATTACTAGCAGGCTCGCACACCAAGTCCAGAGAGAGAGAAAGAGGGGGAGTGTGCTCGCGCCCGGACGAGAACATGCGAGTTTGCTTCACGCGGGTGTTATACGTCTATATAACCGAGGATCGAGTAGGTACGTGGAGTGCAGCGGGGCGAAACACACCCCCGGGAAATACGCGTTGGTATTTCCTTGCTCTATGTATACCGTGCCACGATTGTTCACTACTGCTGCCAACGGCAAACCGTCGCGGCAAACAGAGCAAATTGGTTCAAATCATCTTCAAAATCAACTATAACAGAAGATTCTTTAACTATCAAAAGAAATTGACAAAAGTAAAAGAAAATCCATGTGTAAAATCAGGGTGTCAATTTTTTAATTAGCAGCAAGACCCGTTGTGTTAATTTGACTGAAATATCGTGTATATAAGTATCTGCAGATTAATTGACTGTAGATCGATCAGCCGATTTGAACGATTTCTTTGTAGCCTATGTTCTCGAAAACGGTAAAAAATAATTTAATCGAATTTTGAACGTCGATTGTAACTCTAGCGCCTAATGTCAGGATAGGGTTCTCGTATTCGTCGTTATTCACCTGATTCCTACACTCACGAATGGAGCATAGTGACTTGGCAACCTTGGATTCCTTGCATTTCTCAATAAAGTTGATTATTAACAGCATTAGATTATTCTTAATTAAGTGTTCAATCGACATTTCTCCGTTCCATGATTCTCTCGAACCCTACATGTCTTTTTCCATAAATTGAGTATATTCGCATAGGTAAATTAATGTTTCAAATGGCCTCTTGGGATATATCGAAGTATCACAAGATGGCCGCCATTAATACGTATTCCGTAACTCACTTCATAGCGCATATGGCAGAATGTTCGAATAACTTTGAAAAGGATGAAGTAAAAATGATTCTACAAAAATGATTTTTTTTTTTTTTAACTTCATACAGGCATAACAAAAATAATACGTTAATTTATCAAACTATAACCCGATGACCGCAACAACAACTGCACTAACCCTCGAGCCTGACGTTCCACACAGAAGAATAGAAGCATATATATACGCACACACAGGAATCGAGAATATTTTCCGTGACGTGTGCACATTCGTTATTCGAGCGATCGAAGCCAGGGATAATTGAATACACGGCTTTTATACGGATGCTTTCGGTAACTGGACCTCCGATCCACTCTCCTCGTCTATCTCTCGCGCACCCATTCTGCTCTTGTGTTCTCCTGCCAGTTCTATTTCGCTCAGGCTCTGAACACACATGGCTATCGCATTTTATCTGGCTCTATAAATACATGAATTCTCTCTCGCGAGGTCGCACGAGGTCCCCGCTGGGAAACGTGAGTTTTTTCAACGATCGAGCGAGACAGAGAACGCTTCGATGTATAACAGAGCGGTGTGCTTGGCTAGCGTTGGAACGCGTGCTGCGGATGGCGAAAGCCCCGCAATCGTGTTCCACCCGCGGCTCTTCCGCTACTCCGAGAGGGGATTTTATAGCGCGCCCCTCGGAATTAATGAGCGAACGTGTTTTCACGGCGACCGATGTGCACTCCCCCACACACCCACCACATCCCTCTCAACATCCCAACCGTGTACACTAGTCCGGTGGAGATTTCATTTTACTATTTACCTCTAAATGTATTCGTTCGGTGGCGGGAATGAGATGACGAGAGAGAGAGAGAGAGAGAGAGAGAGAGAGAGAGAGAGAGATGTGGAGTGGGTTACGATACACGCTCCATTCGGAGTCTCGACGGTACGAGTGCACGCGATTCAAGTGCGCGGGAACGAGGTCGGTTTTGAATTCGCGGTGAGACACAGCACCCCGAGTTATCCCGTTGGCTCTCGCCATCCCGAGGCGCTTGACGTCCCGAGGCGCTTGACGTCCCGATGCTGAACACGATGGAAAGAGCTATTGTTGACACCAAACATTTTTTTCTCGTACCTAACCATTTGACTCTCGAGTTTTGTATGGGTGACGTGGTCACTTTGTGACATATGCATCACGGAAAAAAAGAATCAGCTGACACAACCAATGGATTATTCTAATTCCCTTACAACAAGGTTTAGTTATGGCAGCCAAAAGGAACTGGTTTCACGAACCAAGTTGGTAGATGCACCATTAGTTTGTGCAACCCACTACGATTGAAAGCATAACTAATCGAATGGGCGATACAACTATTCGAGTAGGCAGGAGTTCCATTCGATTGGTTGAACAAGTCATAAATATAGTTACCACAACCATTCGGAGTTATTATGGCAATAATTGCATGAGTTGCTGCAACTAATAAAAAACAAACTGAGGCACAGTAATGTGAAATTTTAGCTCACAGATCAACATTTTCTTTGCGTGAATTGTGCCGAGTTTTTACACACTTTTTCAACAGTTTTCGTTGCTAACTGATGAGGTCATTAACTGAATTTTTGTAAGAGTTCAACCTATTAATTGGTAAACATTTTTTTTTTCAGCAAGTTTCTACTTGATTCTCCACAATTTCAGTACTACATATTACAAAGCTATATGCATATCAGTTTTACATTTCGGTTCGACTTAACACATCTCGTTTTTATAAAATTATATAGAATTTTCATGTGTCATTTCGACATTATAGTATAACAATTATCATATCGTAAAGAATAAAAATTCGCGTATCTAGAATGTGTCCTTTCGAAATTGTCTAGATGAAAACAGTACGAGTGTGTAAAACTGAGTTTTCCAGAAAAAAGACAATGTTGGATAAATTAGTGTAATACTGAATATGCAGAAGATACGGTTTGCCCATTAAAATTAATAATAACCCAATCGATGACTGATTTTCATGCCAACGTTGCTTTAAAATAGATTAGTTATCGGTTGTTCTTTCAAATATTTCTCTAATATGTGTATTCGATCGAGTTCAAAAATATTAATATTTCATCAATTACTTATAAGTTACTTTTGTAAACTCTGGCATTGATTTCTCTACCTCATGAAACTCTACCAGAGTACAACTCTAATATACAAAACAATGCTTTTTCACTGGCAGCGTTGTATTAAGATGGTAGAATTGTAATGTAATAGAGATGTTTTCCGGAAATAAACCGTGGTAATTTTTGTTTAATTCACTGACGAATTGATAGCACAGTTATAAATGTGCCCATTACGTATTCTTTAATTTCTCTACCAAAAAACAACTGTAACGCGACTGAATTCCGAAAAACACTTCTTACATAATACAGCACTTCCATATTTACAATTCTACTACAACATAACAACTCTATAATTCTCCTAGTAAAAAAACAAGGCGTGTTTCGTAATATCCCGATAAAGATATATACGATAGAGATGTTTACCGGAATTAAATCTTTATAGAGTTGGTTTTTCTAGTAAGAGAAAATTAATGGTAGAATTTTCGTTGATTCATGAATTAACAATAACGAAAAAAATTGAGTTTGATGCGCTTAAATTCTGGTGGTATTGTCAGCCGACGAGTTGGAGAGCCACTACGAAGAGATTTTTACAAAGAACATTTGTGTCACTCTCAGCTGTGTCACTCGCTCGCGCTTCTCCGAGCAATTTTTCCTTTCTCCTGAGGCGAAACCGCGTATTTCATATATATATGAATATATATCACGAGAGTTCGAGAGGGATGGAAAAGCACGCAGTAGCGGAGATCACCGTCGCCCGAGGGATGTTGAAAGGGAATGAGAGGAGGCGGACGTGGAGCTCGAACAAAACGTTATTAAATCGTGGATTCCCGTCACGTTTCGCGATCTAACGAATTAATATGGAAATTCCAAAGCGCCTTACGCGAACGACCAGGGAGCGAACGGCGTCGACGCAAAATCCTTTCGACGATATATATACCGCTATGTAGTTTCTGACTCGTTGAGAGGGGTTACGTTAAGCTCGCGCACAGTAGCGTACGTACAGAGATAAATCCTAAACTTTACTCCCTTAAAAAAAAAATATCTCAATATTTTATTTTTCATGATAGAATAGTTTGTTTTGGAATACATTTTATTCACTTCATATGTACTTCATATGCTTCCCAATTTTATTGTCATTTTGGTAAATCCAAAATTTATTACCTTAAAAAAAATCTCAGTATATTTTTTTTTGTGATGGAAGAGTTTATTTTTTAAATAATTTTACTTTCTTCATACGTACTTAAAGAAATATCTTCACATTTCACTTTTTACGACAAGATTGTTTATTTAAATTGAAATATTCTATGAAGACATTTTGTAGATTACTCATTATAGTTTTCATTGAGGTATAAAAGTCTAAATGCGCAAAAACATATTGCCCATATTATTTAAATGGGAAATTACAAATTCCGTAAGTCACCACTAATAGAGCTCTCCGTTGGCTAGCTTTCTTTTTTTGCACCAAAATAAATTCTCCAGTTGGGATGGGTAAAAGAAAATATAATGTTTTCTTGAATCACCCTACTCCACGTGTACTTTATATGCTTCCAAAGTTTTTATTATATTATATTATATAATTTTCTCCCTGTAACAAATCTCAAGATTTTATTTTCCCTATTAATCATGATCAAAGAGTTGATTTAAAAATTAATTTATATACATATATCATTATAAAAAAGCCGTATATCCTTTTAAAGTTTTTGTTCTCTTTTAGGAATATATGAACCTTTTGGTCCATCGGCATAGGCAGTAGCTGTATAAAAGAGTATCTTTAATATCGAAGCACTCTTTGGAAATGACTTGCTTTGTAGTTGGTGGAACTGGGAAGAGTATAGTCGAGACACAGAGAGGATTCGAGGAGGGGCAGTGCAGTGGCAAAAGCCACTTTGGACTTTTGAGTACCCGTCAGCATATTGTTATAACGAGTGGAGGAAGAGAAGAGCTCAACTGAGGGTTGAAGTTATAAAGCTGGATGCGCGTATCGCTCGTCAAAGTGGCTCAACGATCTTTTGCACGAGATTGCTGGCACACGTGTGCACTTGTGCTGCTGCTGTGTCTCTGAGACAAGTAGATATATGTATACAGAAAGACACAGCAGCATGCTCACCGATTCAGGCCTACGTATATGTATAACCGATAACTATACAGCCGCAGCGTGACAGCGAGACTCTCGGGAAATGAATAACCGGCTACTGGGCGGTATAACGCCGAATCGATACCTGATTCTCGGGTATACGGGGATTTGTACGAGAGGCAACGAGGCGACAGCGACGAGCTATCCCTGGTCCCGCTTCGCGTCAAATGTATTCGAGGTCGTGACAGCGTGAAATACAGGTCGACGAGGCTACTCCACTGTCTACTCAACTGGACTACATGCCCCGTAAGCGAGACTCGGTAAATAACCTCGCACTGGAAGATTCGTGTATAATTGGCACAAATTTCTCTTCAATTAAAAGGACCGAGATATCTGAAAATTATGACAATAACACTTTTCAACTTAATAAAAGATAATGATGTTGAAAGGGCTGTGACCGGTGATAAGATAATGAATGGGAAGTTGCGGCTTTCGGCGGCCTTGTGAAATTAAAAATTCTCCCATTTACATTTCGACTGCTATTTTAAACGGAGAACCCGGTACTACACTTAATTATCATAGGACTTATTTAAATAAAGAAAAATTGGGAGGAATGACAAATTTTGAAATCATCAACATTTTCTGTAGCAATATTTTTTATAAGAAATATTGACAGACAAGTCTCGAGAAAAGACAATGGTAGGTTTTGAAATTTGGCAAGTTAATAATTAAAAGAAAAAATAATGCATTTATGTTAGAAAATATTTTTTTATCATAATTTTTGTAAAATTACAGTGAATACCTACACCCGACAAAAAAAACACAGATCTAAAGATGACTCTTTCCCGAGTGGAAACGTAAAGGAGAGAATTTCATTTTTCACAAGGCCGCCGAAAGCCGCAATTTTCCACTCATTAATAAAATATATTAATTGCACATATATGTTATTTTTCAATATATTTCTTCACATTGACACATAACACACTTACTGTTTGTTACATCAACAATAACAAAACAGGACAATTTATTTTTCTCGCAAGGTTGGTAAATAGCAAATTTTTATATGTGCAATATAAAGAATATTAAGATTGAACCTCCATTAATTGGACCTCGCTTGCTAATTTTAATAACAAGACATTCTGCGACTAAAATTACAACTGGGCACTGAAACTGGAGACGAATACGCGAGGGAATACGTATAGAAGATTTGATATATTGAGCTACTTTACAGCAAAAAATTATGAAAGTGAAATTGTATTACAATTGCATATATGACATTTTGTCACTTGATAAAATATATTTTGAGTGTTAAAAAAGTAAACTTACTTAACACTTACTTTTAGTTGCATTAAAAAAAAAATACTTTTTTTAAGAAAATCGGTAAAACTCGCAAATTGTTAACTGTGTAATATTTTTTTAAAAAGAGAATTAGCATTGTGTAAATCTCATTCGTGTATTTACATAATAAGATTTATATTGCTTTCTGTAAATAAGGCAAGATTAGTACATATTTAGTACAAACAAAGTTTCATCAAATGAGGGTCTTCTGAAAATTATGAAACTGTGTTGCAACTGCACATCTGAAATTTTGCAACTTCATAAAACACGACGTCAGAAGCTTAAAGAAATAAAGTACTTTCACAAGAAAAATATAATTAAAAAAAATATATTGCTGAAAATATAAACACATTCACATTCTGATTATAACTTTTCACCATCCAAAATATACTTTTTGTTACATCAATAAAAAAAATGGAATTATGCTTTCAATAATCGCAGACAAAATGTCAACTAATGTTCTTCCACATAGAGTTATTTAAATTATTTATAAATTATTGAAATATCACTTGCGAATTTTCGAAACAAAAGTTATTACCTGTCCTGCAATCCAAATTACTTAAGCCTTCGCTACTGTTACATTAGTACTGTAGTACGATATAGCGCTCTCACTTTCTGGCTTTTCGTTCTTGTTTGGTTAGGAAACAGGAGACGTGGCAAGCAGAAATTGGTTCTGCTTTTGCCGGAAATTCGGTGCTTTGCCCGAAGCGCGCGGATAGCGACCGCATGAAATACTCAATGGTGAAAGCAAGAGAGAGAGAGAGAGAGAGAGAGAGAGCGCGCGAAGGGTTTGCTAGTGGTTGCGTCTATGAGCAACCGTGGCCTATGTAGCCTCGGAAAGAGCGTCTGCTCACACGCTAACCATGCACTACTGCCACCACCACTACTACTATAACCGCCATCAACTTCCAGAGCCTCTTCTCGGCATCCGTACTAAAATGAAACGTATATTTGAGGTTACACCGGATCAGGGGTTGAACCGGGGCCGGCGACGGGCTTTCGCGAGAGCCGCGCCTGGGCCACGAGTCGTTTGTATGGTGATTCAATGGGGGTGCTTGGCAAAATGTCAAGGGACTCGTAAGGGTGGCTCTCACTCTCCCTTTCTCTCTCTCTCTCTCTCTCTCTCTCTCTCTCTCTCTCTCGCTGTCCCGAGTTTCAGCAGCCCCTAACTCCCGAGCTGTATACCAGTGGTATAACCCGAAAACCCTCCCCTCTTGTTCACCCCCTCGGTCGGTGTCTACGTGACGCTTATTCGTTCGTGAATTTCACGACCAGTTTCCTTCCCGTCTCGTTCGTATTGCTCTCTCTCTATACTCTGTATTACATTGCTCTCCTCGTTTCCTAGTCGACGAGGCAAACATTTCCCAAAGCGACGGATGGGAGGAGAGGATATCAACCCTCTGTGTGAAAACCCAATGTGCTATGTTAGCCTGTTTTAACATTTAGTACGGATTTCCTGATAATGTGTGTTTTTTTTTATTTCCTCGTTAAAGAAGCTTTATTTACATGATAAAAAAATCATACAGAATACTCAAAATGGTCTAAAACGTCGAGATAACGGTTTAGAAAAAAATTTCTCGATAAAAGTATGTGTGTGCATTAGGGTGTTTCAAATTTTTTTAAATATCGTTTTCCCAGCGGACCAGACCTGAAATCTTATCTTTGGAATTGAATTGAAGAAAATTAATGTTGTCGCTCCAACTTGTTTCAATGTCGACTTATTATCGATGTATTTTCAAGGGATCTGACGAAGGATGTTTGGTAAAAAATTGTGTGAATATCTACAGAGGCTTTTGGATTTTATAAAAAATTTCAATTTAACATTGAAGTTGAAGCTTGCACATTGTTTCCTCATTTATTTCACTATTTTACAAGAATAGAATTCTATGAGGAACCCAAATCGATGAAAATGCTTGTTCCTAGAGGGAATTTTGTGAAATAGTGAAAAATGTTGAGGGAGTAATGTGCAAGGCTCTACTTTGTGTTGGATATAAAACACGAAGTAATCGAGAGGTGTCCATTGTGTTTTGAAGAGACAATTCAGAGTGGTGGAGTGGTGTTTAGGTGAGCTGAGACCATGCTTTTTTCTATTTTCTCTTTTCACGTTTCACCCTCGGTTGATAGGGTTGAACAGATGTCGACTTCTCTACTACACCAACTCGACCTGTTTTCGCGCAGAGGCTCTCGAGTAATCGTCATTCAAAGTCTACGCCTACAGTTAATAATAATATATTCCACGCCATGAGAACGGGTAATATGACTATCGACGAACAATAAAGCGGTTAGAATATGCGTGGGGCGTTGCATAAAGAGCTATGAAATTACTCTTTGACGCTGGAAAACGCCTGGGTTGGGGGGAGTTTTGGAATAATAGAGCTGGAGAGAATCACAAGATGCGCTGTCGCCGATTTCGTCATCGAGATGAGGAATAAAAACTGATGACTCACTCTCGGCAATATCACAAGCGTTATTAATTATGAACGATTGTATTGCAGTCAACTGGGATACGATTGTATATAGAGAAAAAAAAATATTATTAAGATCGTGAAAAGGGAAAATTTGTAAAATATAGTTGAATAAGATTTTCATAATGATTTTGATATAAACTTTCATCGATATACTCATTTTAATAAACGTGATGAAATAAATTCACTTTAAAAACAATAAAACGAGCTGGTTATATACACGACTAATAACCGAGATTTGGGAGGCGGCCGAAAAACTGGGCTACTTCTTTTTTTTTGCTTTCTCTTCACATTCAGATTTTTATGGAAATAGTGGTTTTAAGTGTCCTAGATTCCAAAAAACATATTCATTTATTTTTGTCTGTCTGTCTGTGCTGTCCGAAAGCGCAATAACTTTTGAAAGAAACTGCAGACTGGACTAAAATGAACAGCGTATCTTCCATGAATTAAATGTAGTTTTGGTATTGAAATTGAAAGCGAACCACTTATTGCTTTTAGTACTTTACCTTAAAAGCAAAAAAAAACATATTTTTTTAAGTCAGCGGTGCGCATATCCGCGCCAATGAGAAATGTTGATTTTTGCTATAGATAAAGCTTGGTGTAGTAGCTTCTCTTCATCTGCAAATAAATGCAACATTTAATAACATTATTTAACTGTTAAATAGAGATACAATAGCAAGTGTTGTGTCAGAAATATGTGAAAAAATACGTTTCAGATTATGACTTGCATCGACATTCAATGATAAGTATTTTCATGTAAAAAAAGTATTCAGATTTACAGACAATTTAATAGTAAAAAAAATGTATTATCTTGCTAGTTTTGTTTATACCAAATCACACTGTAATGTTTTGAAAATTTATTAAATCAATATTTTTATGTTAAATAGCATCTTACAATTTGATTTGAATTGGCAGAACAGATTATTTTATTTGGATTTTACACCAGATGGTAAGGTTGGCAGCGGCGACTGAATCATTGCCAGCATTTCAATCGATAATAGAGTTCAGTGTCGCCAGCATTTCTGCTTTATCGACACATAGCAATAAGAATAATAATATTTTTATAAATATATAAGATACGGAAATGATAAATATAAATATCGGGTGATTTTTGCCTTCTTTTCCAACTTCAACGTCGTTTCTCCTCTGTTCCGTCGCAAACGGAACGAGTAAATATTTTTTAATAATTACATTGTTGCTTTACTTCATATAGACTTAAAATTGTACACGCCGTCCCAAGGCAGTTCATCAGGCAAGAGTGTCTCTCTTACCTGATCGCTGTAAAAAAGGGTCTACAGGTCCGCGCGCGAGTCGCTTGCCATCTCACGCGGCTGGCAGTTCACGGGCTGGGATATCCCAACATTTGGCTAGCACATTGACGATTTTCGATAACTGTTTTAGAATTCTTAATAGCTTTGTAGACAATAACAGCGCCTTCGTCACTGCGTACGTGACTTTCTTCAAATTTTCAATATGCCAGCGTACCAGTGTACCCCACATAATAGAATATTGTGCAACAAGGGTCGAAAGTTGGCAATTGTGGCAATTGCAATTGCGGCTCGTGTGATTTGCGGCCCTCGCTTCGCTCGGGCAGCAAACCTCGCACTCGTCACAATCGCCAATTCGTCCCTCGTTGCACATCATATTTTCTGTAAGGAGCGCATGAATAGTGGTGCTTTGAATGGTAGTTTTGCGGGACGAACAGTGAAAAGTGAGGTTACAACTTTTCCTCCCTAGGGTCGAAAGTGAAATCCCAAGGGTGGAAATTGAAGAAATCCCGCACAGCGCATGCGCGACTTCTCTTTTCTATACTGACTTGAAATGAGCCACTTTCGGCCCGCAAAACTGCCATGAAAAGCACCGCTTTTCATGCCCGAGTTACAGAAAAAGATTATCCAATGCCCGCTTGATGCTCGAGTCAAACGCGAAAATCTTTTTATGAAAGTACAGCGTGCATCACGGGAATTCCCACTGGTTAAGCATAGCGTTTGACAGTACTGTCCATTTTCTACCCTTGAGATTCCTCTCGTGATTGGTGACAGACAAAAACCTCTACTTTCTTAATTTTCTTTGTACCAATGATATTAACTGTTATATTCTTAAAAGGGAGGAACTAATCGTACCCTTCCCAGGAGAAGCTCTCATCACCCACCACGAAAGGAATTTCTACATTTTAGTTAGTTAGTAATTGACGAAACTTCGGAGGTGCTCATCAAAAGTCCATCCAGCCCGGATCTTTACACTGCGTTCGAATCGGTGTTCATATTCGTAACTTCGCAAAGACACAAGAGATTTACTCCGTGAGAATTCTCTAACTCTGTAATTGTTGTTTTTCAGTCATTAACCTTCTTACTTATAACGCAACCCAACATAACTTATAACAATTTATATAAACCTCAATCGTGTAAATATTGTGAATAAATTCAAGCGTTTAATTTATCTCTTAATATTTGCTACTAACCACCTACATCCCATTAAGTTGAGGTGTGGGTGTTCGTGAATTACACGGTGTCGAACAATAATATTCGCATCGTAAGTCGGGTCACACTGTTAACGCGAACATCCTCCCTTACTAGAAAACTATATTAAAAGTCGTTAGTATTCAACAATTTTTTAATGACTTTTTTTTATAGTGATTTCAATATTTCGTAAACTCCCTGAGTATGTTTTTATTTCAACGAGGGTTTCCCGTTTTATCGAACATCCATTATCCGCTCTTCTCAAAGCCTTTTTTTTGCCCGTCGTGAGGTGTTTAGATCCGCCGACTTTCTGAGGTGCCAATGTCGAAGTCGTCGTTGACGGACTGATTCAACGATTTTTGTTTATTGTCCCGTTTCCTTTTCTTGAGTACCGAAGCGAGTAAGAGGCATATAGTAGAAGGAGAGATGGTAGTGTTACGGGCTCCCGTCGTCGATTCGACTCGACTTATCGGATCACGTAAACTCCGGATTTGCGGCCTTATCGAATTATCGCAACCCTGTTCACGCCCATATTTACACACGACGACTGTCTATCGACTTTTCCCCCCACATATTCGGCCCTTTCGTTATATTGCATTGTACAGGAATTCAAAATCAAGAGATTTTATTAAAAGTATAAATAGCAAAAAGATGAACGTAGGGACTATTGCAGAGAACGTAGAAAATATAAAAACAATATTATTCCAGTTTAACTCTTTGTCATTACATTGAGTCAAAGTCGTTCTAAATTGATTTTAGAATATGGATTGAATTTAAGAAAAAAAAAAAAATTGAAAAGAAAATAGATTACATTTCTAAGTTTAAAAAATCTTTACGAAATTCTGCATACACCATTCACTCAAGTGAATAACGAATAAAAATTAGTCAACTACATTGAAGAGGATCGTATTTGTTGCTGGAGAATTGGCATCGAATATCCTGAGTACTATATGACTTAAAAATCATAAAATTATTTCAGAAAATCGAAAATAAATCTGCGATAGGTTTCAGTGCATACTGTCTTAAAATGTATAAAATTAACGCATTGAGATTTGAAAAAATATTTCATAAACAAACCTGTAAATAAGAAAAATGTTCAAAACTTCAAACTCCCCTGTAAATTCGAAGAAAAGCTACAGACCTGTCCATGCCTATGCTTTGGACATTCGTATTTGCGTGTATTACTTTAGAGATTTCTTTGGAAAAAAAGTGTCGCTTCCAGTTAAGTCGCTTTGTACACGAAAACAAGCGCTTTGGAAGAGTTAAGGATTTAAAAATATATATATCATACGAAACTTTGTTTCAAGACGAAGAAATTCCACGTATTTATTTTTACGATACGAGATTTATATCCTAGAAATGTCTTTAAAAAAATTCAGTGTATTTAAGTCTGTCAGGTGAGTAAATTAAAAAAAATATGTATATAATGAGAACCACATTGAAGAGGGTGAGAGTCAACTCGCATGCGCCTCATTGTCGTTTCGACTATTCGTGGAGTACGATATGCGTAGTTTGCTTGGGAAAAGGGGTCGAACGCTTCGGTTTGAAAGTCATGCTTGGCTTTTGATCGTTAGTGAAGATTTAATATCTTTCGGTAGAGCCAGTAGTCACAATCTACATCCACCTAAGGATTTCATTTTTACAACGTCTGTAGTGTTGATGCCCCAGCTGGCTCTAAAAGTTTACTTCGTCGTAGGCTTCTCGCGTCATTTCTTTTCTGTTCTTTGCGTACGAAACATTCACGTATAGGTATAGAATTAGATTGGATAATGGGTATCTACGTGTCGATACGGCCCGTGAAACGGCCTTAACCTCTACTCTTCTCTCAACACCACACCCGCAGTACAGCAAAAGCCATTTGCCAAGTTTACCAGAGCACCCCTCGGTCTCCACAGGCGTCGCGAATAGTCGACCACCGACAGCATCCGTCGTCGATGTGGGAAAGCGCCTTGGGGGAGGGGGTCTCATAATGCGTGCATATTGCCGGGAATTTATGACACCCCTGATAGTTTGAGGGGTAGAAAGATGCGTATTTTAGGTTTCCTATCTGACAGTCACTTGCAAACATATATATTGCATATACCATAAATATGCGAGTGTATACTGAAATTCATCCAACATTCATCGTTGATTACGTTTTTTTCTCTCTTTATTCCTCCGTCCACTATAAAAATGCAATTCATTTATAAGTAACAGGATGTGTTATCTGTAAACAAATGATAAAGTTAAATATGGCGAAATAAATGTTTTGTTAGAATTAACAAATCGCTTATTTGGATCTCTAGATTGGCACAAATAATGATTTGTCAATATTTAGTAAATATGGAAAAGCTTTATTTCTTGTCCAATAAATATCCAGTTGACTCAATATGGAGGTGGCTCAAATGTACATTTGTTATTTATTAACAAATCTAAAACCTTATCAATCATGTATCTTATTGCCGCTAAATTGTTCTTTATTTATAATAAACATTAAATAATTTACACAAAGAAAATTGCTCAAACAAATAAGTTGTTCATTTGATAAAAGTGCCTTCAGCATTCAAATTTTACTCTGCGAATACTGATATTTGTTTGCTGTTAGTACATTTTGTAACATCTAAAACTTAATTCTGTCTTGTGTCCCCGATGGAACAAGAAACGCTGTGCGTGTGTGTGTGTACGTCCGGCCGTGTGTGTTTACGAGTTATTGTTCTGTCTGACAATAACTATTATTTATGTATAAATCTATGAATGTCCATGAACTTCTGTATGTGTATGAGAGGAAAGACAATATTTCTTTCAAATTTCAATTATGCAGAATTGGTTGGCTGATAATTTGTTAGCTCCGATAGATTTAGAATTACGTGTTCTAATATATTACTACGACCTAATATTTTTCAGAGAATGGTGTAAGCAGAGTGATTGAAATTCAGTTCAACGAACCTTGATTTGATTGTTGCTTTAACACGTTCATACATTAGAAAATACCGGTGTTCGGGCTATCGGTGGAAGGATACACTCATATTGGAGTTGAGCCCAATCTCTTCGATGATGATTCAGAATAGGACATTTTCCCAATTTTGAGCCTTACGATTTTGTTTCGTGAAACATTTTTCTATGAGACTCTAGCAACGCAGCAATGCGTTGTGAGCAATCGCGTCAGAACGTATCATCATTGAATCACAACAATCTGCGCGCCTTCCTTCTTCGATCTACGGTGAAGTGCCTCATTAACTTGCAAAGCTTCTTTACACAAAACATTCCAGGGTGTGCTTAGTCAGTATAGTCGAGAATGCCGCGACTTTTAAAAGTTCGATGTGTGTGAACACTCTGATCGAACGTCGCATGGATTGGAAGCTGCTAGACTACATTAAAAATGGTTGTCGTATTAACCATTAAATCTAGAAAATACGAACAGCTATTGTGCTTACCACTATAGCCGATCATATATTCTTTCAATTCTCCAATAAAAATCGCTAGTAATCTTTCATCCAATACAGGTTCAACAAACCGATATCCATAAATATCACGAATAACATATGAGGCATTCCACGTCAAATTTACACCCTTTTGGGTCAGAAACAACATTTATTGGTGTTTTTTTTTTCACCGACATTTGATTATTTCGAGTCTTGAAAAAAGGCTCGAAAAGCCGGTTCTGTAAACGCCATCTTTTTTTATTTGAAAAAATTCACACTGATTCTATGATTCAAAATATGGATTAAAACAGTTTTAAGTTTTTCATTTTTTTTTTTATGTCAGAATTGGAATTTTTATTTTTTTGATCGATCATATATTTTTTCAAATATCGATTTCAATGTTTGCACAGGTTATAGAAATTCCAGAAGGCCTGAATACCATTTTAAAAAATTCTCAAATTATCCGGGCAAAATCCCGGTAAATTATCAACCGAATAAATTCTGAACAAATGGAAAAATTGCTTTTTTTTAACTTGTGCGCAGAAAGCCCCGCTTTCTGAAACTGTAGAGCGCGGGGAAAGTGACGCATTCCGGTACGTCGTTCGGAAATGTCCTGCGCTGCGCACAGCAGCTACATTCTTCTTTTTCTACACACATATTGTTTTTCTTCACAACTCTTTGTTTTCGGGAACTTTCGGCACTAGTTGCACAACGTACTATTTTCGTTCATGAAATCGTCTCATGTGGACAAAAATGGGGAAAAAATTGAAATGGAAGATTGCAACGAGAATCATATTGTTTTTATGATTCCGCGATCGGTTTAGTTCAAAGAACAGAAAAAACCCCGTATAATGTATCGTTAACAACGGTAAACTATTGTTTGATGCCCGAAAGAAAGAAAATAGATTCAAAATTAAGAGCATTCTGTCCTCGTGATTACGAAATTTATTATAAACAACACGATAAAAAAATTGAAAGACGCGAAAAATTATTCAAACACGACTGAAATGATCTCAAACACACTATTTTCTAATTGAGAAAAAAAAATTCCGAGACCCTTTTTTGTTCGAAACAACATTATTGTAACAAATTATCAAAATCCGAGGATATGAGGCTGGAAATTACACGTGGCTGTAAATGCCCCATACATAAAATATTCGTCTAAAAGTGAGTTGTGAGATACCAACTTGAAACCAAAGTGTGTAGATCGCGGGTTTTCGCTGCGCATCTCCCGTGTCCCAATCCCATTCATCATTCTCAGCGACGTTCCACCTCCGTGGAATACCCAATGTGTTTTTCCCCCCCTTTTTTTTTTATCCTGTCAGCGTATTCCCTCTAGACATTGGTACGAAGAAAATCTCGGCAAACAATTCGGTTTTCGTTTGTGCTGTAATTCAAAATCTCCGAGGATTTCCACAGTTTTTACTTTCTGTCGCAAATGTTTATTTTTATTTGTTCTTTATTTTTTATGTATACGTTATTAGACTACACACTAGTATAAGTTTCTTCCGGGCAAATCGGCCACGGTGTGAGTAAATTCGTTTAATCTGTGGTGACCAACCAGCAGCTTATATCAGAAGTACTCGGTTAAAACACTTTGGTGTAAAAACAGAGTTAGTGACGTAATCCTTAGGGAGCTGAGAACGAAGCGGGCTCGGTGTCGCTGATAGGGGGTGAAGAGACGTATACTATCCGAGATACACCGACACTCAGACGTAGGTGACTAACACGCTGATAGACCGAAAGGCACGTACACATAGCAACCAAGAGAAAGAGAGAGAGAACGGGTATTCAGCTCGTGTCTCTTAGCTCCGTGGTGTTACCATGGTAACAGACTGTAAGCTGCTTAAAACCCGCCCCCCTGAGCCACCCTTTGAAGGCCCGTACTACAGCACCCCCGTTCGTACTCTCGCGCCACGGGGAGTCAACTCTCCCTACAGCCGCGAATGGAACCCTCTTGTTCTTGTTCTTCTTCTTCTTTGCTCGTGCTTCTCTCATCCACTATCTACTACTGCCTGAGGAACTGCTACGCACTCGCGCAGACACATTGGTGTTTTTTTTTCCTTCTTTTTTTTTCTTCGTTAACCTCAAAAGCCTTATTTCCAACAATCTCCAACTTTTTTTTCCTACCTCTGTCCAGTGTCCAAGACTGGTATAATAACGCTTATACTTTTATCTGAGGCTTCCGGAACCGGAAGCTGCAATCTCCGGGGAAACAAGGAAACCGGTTTGGGTTTCTCGAGTCTGACTCCGCGGACACATATTTCTTAATCCGTCAGGTATTATCCGTCTGCGGGACCGAGGATACACTTTTTTTCTTTAGCAGTATCCTCTTATCGCAGTTTTTAATTGCATTAAGATTTGAGAGAGGGAGTTAGATAGTTTCCTGTCTAGAATGATGGTATTATGGCTGACGAGTGAATAAGTAGCTTCAGTTGTTTCTTCACTCGTTCCACTCGACACGCTTTTAACATACAAGCTCTGGCTGTTTTAAATTATATTTTTAATGATGATATATTATATAAAATCTGGCAAGTTATATTATGTGGATGACGCATTGATAAATACAATGTCTCGTTGACTACGACAGTGACAATAATCAATGCAAAGGTCTTAACCTCTGATAGCACTTGTGATATGAGTAATCCTCTACTGTGAAATGACGATAACACGGGAGATTACGTTCGTGCATTAGAGTCACATTTGGTTGGTTGGCTTGAGAAAGAATATTTACGAATGTTCATAAATACATCTTTGTCATGAGCATCCATTCGTTTTTATAAATGGTTTAATAAAGAGCTGTATTTTATCCATTCTTGCTTCCTCATAGAGGAAGCTTTGTTTTCATGAATTTTTTTTATATACATAATTTTTCATGTCAGAACACTCAAAATGGTTTGAGACGTCGCGAAAAGAGGTTCCGAAACATTGTCCGGATGTGTGCGTCCGTGCGTCCGTGCGTGCGTGCATACGTACTTCCATAGGGGTGGCGTTAGTAAAATATCATTTAACGAACAAAATGAGCTGTTATTGATTAAGACCGAATAAAAATTATAAGTTTGATTTCTAAAAAACTGCGTAAAAATATATTTCACGAGTTCATGATCTAAGTTATTTATCTGTAAATTGATTGTTATGCATTTTTTAAACTATAAACAGTAATTCACAAATTCGATTTCACTTATCTTAACATCAGTTATCATTTAAAATATGTAAAACATTTTTTTCGTAATCTTGGTACTCGAATAACCCGATTGTCAAATTTGTCAAATTTGTAGTCAAACTTTGTTCAGTAGCAGTCCATATGTGAACCATATTTAAACTAAATCTGCAAAAAAATTTGGAATTTTTTTTTTCGTGACAGCATTTTTTTCTTTTTTATTAACCAAAATGGAAATTTACCGACATATCGACAGTTTCTTCGACCAAATTCATCATTGATAATCAATAATTGTGAAATCATGTCGAAAATTACCGCCGGATGTCTCAGAATTTAGAGGAGTTGAAATCTTTGCAGACATTTTTAAAAAATTGGAATTCCGATAAAATTAGAACCACTCTATCGATTCTCGCCAAATTTAGTAAACATCATGGTTTGATGGTAGTCCATTTCCGTACAAAATTTCAGCCCGATATCTCTCAATTACCGAAAGTTATAGCGTGTAAACGGTTGTTTCAAAATTTTCAAAATGCTGTAAAATTTCGACAGACATTTCGTACAAATCACTTTTCTCGATGTTTTGGACCATTCTGAGCGTCCTGACATGAAAATCTCGAGAAAAAAAAATTTCGCGATAACAAAGCTTCCTCTATGAGGAAGCAAAAGGTGAAAGTTGCAAAATAAAGTTCTTGAAATATCTTAAATAACAGTTTAACTAGTGTTATTTTATTGTGCTCAAATAAATAAATAAATAAATATGATGGGTGCACAGTTGGAATAAAAATAAACAAAAATATTGGTAAAAAAGTATACAATAATAATGTACAATTCAATAATGTTGACGTCATAAAATGATCGCTGAACGGAAATGCTGGAAAAATAATACGCAACGAGATAAACCGTGATAAAGATAAGAAGAAGTAGTTCTGAAGTACCTCTGATATTTGACAAACAGCTCGTTGTAATATTTCAAGTGTCTTTTCCTCATAGTTTTCCAACGATATAATCAAGTTAGGATTATGGAATACCCGGTTGGATAAGGAATAAAGAAGAGTCGGGATCTTCCGCTTCCGTGGTACAGCAATTTCTCGTTCCACGAGAAACACCGCCGGGATGTTCTTCCGCACCTCTTATTCGCTTCATTCTTTCATTCCCTCTTTCATGCGATTTTCCCACTACACCTGTAACTTCTCTTTTTCTGTGGACATCTCTCTCTCTCTCTCTCTCTCCTTGTTTTCGACTTGTATCCTTTTTTGTTTCTCGTCGACGACACGAGACTGAAACACCCGAACGGCTCATTTTTCTCAGTGTACACCGAGTGTACGACTCTTTGGCGACTCCCAAGTGGGGTAACCCTTTTCTACATGGTGAAACGTGGCGAAGAGGCACATCTCGCGCAATGTAGCGCGGGGTGAGTCGTCACTCCAGAAAAGAGTGAAAACGATGGTCGAGTTTGCCGAGGTCGAGTTGCGTCACGGCAAAGACTCTGCGCAAAAAGAACCAGGCGTTATATACAAAGAATTACATGGGCCAATTCTTGCCAATTCGACCAACCTCCGACTCTGCACTAACACAAATGTTTGGAAATTTTATGTACCGGTACTCCAAGTATTTAATCATTAAATTGTATCTAAAATGTAATATGCAAGTGTGTTGTAAAATTACATTACTTTTCCATTCTAACAGACAGAGGGTGCTTAGTTTTCGCACAAACTTATTTTTTCGAGATTTTAACCCTAGTCACTTACTTAGGCGTCCAGACGACCCCAACCCGAATTGCCATTCAAAATTTCGAATAGAAGATACTCGAAACCTGTGGCGCCGAAAAACTCATATATCAACGTAAAACGTGTATTTCGTGAATCAAGAAAACCCTCACTTATCATCTTCAAAATAATTATACTTTTTGGAAGGCTGAATGAACTGTGATATCTTTTTTGCTTGAAATACAGTATCTCAAGAATATCCAAATAAAATATTGCCCAAAAATATTAAAACTTGTAAAAGTTATGATTTTCTCAGTAAAACAACCGACTTCTTCTGAGTTCTTCGGATTGAGAATTTTTTACAAGACTCGAATTTAATTTTGTCTCAATCTTGAGTTGCTAAAGTACTCCCAGGAGTTTTTTTTCATGATCAAACTTCCAACAGAATTAATGTCACAACTTTTCAAAGTTGGCTGGAGTCAGAGTGACTCCGTGTAAGTAGTGTGGAAGTTTCCATAGGTGAAGGTGACTAGGGTTACTATGAGGATACTTAAAATCGTCTAAAACGTCCAGAAAAGTGGTTTAGAAGAAATCTCCAGTGGGGTGGGGGGGGGGGGGGGGGGGGGTCGAAAATAAACCGCTTGCAATCAAAAACAGCTTGACGGATCGTGCAAAAATTTTGCATCCAATCAAAGCAGACATTATCCTTTATTTGACATAATTTTTATTGCGATCTTTAAGACAGTTTAAATTTTATAGGATTTCTAATTTTTAATGCTCCCCGAACCCACGATTTTTGTTAATTTTCGGAGCAATAAAAATAAAAGAAAAGGAAGTTTTGTGTACAAAAAATTTGAGATATCTATATCCGTACACTTAAAATCGTCGAACCGTCCGGATAAGTAGCTTGGAAAAAACTCGATATTAATTAAAAATCTCCTGAAAATTTTATTATAAATCTTTTCGAAAAATACTTGGACGCGCTCTGGCTCGCGCAATTTCCCACCTACCAGGTTATAATTTCCCACAGAAATGAACTACCATGAACCCATTTTCAATGTAGTGACTATTTGGAGATTTTTTAAACAGAAAAAGAATAGAAATGGTTCAGGTTTCAAAAATTGGTTTTTGCGCTCTTTAAATTTAAAGCCACATCTTTGGAAGATAAAAAAAAAGTATTTATTTATTAAATGAAACTTTATTGTCCATAAGAAAAAAAAATCTCAAATTAGCGAAAGAGACAAAAAAATGTAACAAAAAATTTAAACATACTCGATTCACTCGGATGAACAACTAAAAACATGATAACCCAAATTGAAGGTCTAATCAGACTTGTAATCACCCGTTAATTTTGAATTTACTCTGTTTGCGTATTTGTTCCACAAATAATTTGATATCAATAATTTTTTTTTAATATCGTAACATATTATTAAGAAAAAAAAGTAATAGAATGAAAGCAATAACCACCATTACTTTAAATTTCATGTCATTTTTTAGTACATTTTTATGGGAAAATATTTTAATAAAATGTTTACTTGTCTTTGGTTGCTAATATGGTAAGATATTGTAAAAAAAAGAGTAACTAATTATTTATGAAAAAATTAGGATTAAAGTGTTCCTACTTAATATACAAAAAATGATAACTAAAAGTTTACAAAAAAAAAATACTCAATTTACGCCAATAAATCCATGTCCATATTTTAGGCACTTTTTTAAAAGTCAAGTTTGTAATTTTTTTTTTATCTTCACTAATTCACCGGAAGACATTTATCATGATATTACTCGGTGAATTCATGAAGCAATTTAAAAAAAAAACATCATGAACTCGTCAAGAACAAAAAAAAAACTCCAAATCTACTTTTTGTAAAATGCATAACAATTCGCCTGTCGATTTATTGACATAAACTGAGTTATTATTCTGTTAATTCTTTATTGTACATTTTTTTCTATATTAAGTAGGAATTTTTGAATCCAGATCCATCTCAGTCAACACCAGTTCCTCGTTCAAAACTGTTTAAACCAATTCCTGTTTAAAATTTTGTTTTAGATTGATCTGCCTGTATCGGCAATATTACCTTGCATCAATCATTAACAAAAATTAGCCGGTATTTTTTTGAAAATTCAAAGCCCCATAAAATTCAAACGTCTTTGTAGATTCTGCACAAACATCCTGGAACATTACTTCATTTATAAAGTAAATGAATTGGAGTAAATTGAAAAATAATGGATTGTTGAAACTCTGCATGGAATGCCCCATAGACGAGTTGTGGGTGATGATGATGCGAGAGTGGAGTCGAATGAAAAGAAATATCGCGTCGTACCAAAGCACTTTAGGGACAGTAGAGGGGGGGGGGGGGGGGGGGGTGAGTTAGAAGACACTAGAGCCATGGTGGAAGGAAAAGGTACTCGTGCCACCGTGCACACCACTGATGAGAAATTGAATGGACGGAATGGCAGGGAAAAAAGCTTCGCAGAATCCTCCAGTTATATTTTCCCGATATATATCCCCAAGCAGACAGCAATCTTCGCTCGAAGAGTGGCATCGAAGACAAAGGAATCGCAGGGGGTATTCTCGGGATATACTGCTTCTCGCGTAAACTCCCCTTTAGCGTGTAACGCCCCTGTGCTCGTACAGAGCACGAGTATCTCGTGGCTTTTATCATTCTCCTTAATGCGTAGGAACGGCAAAGCTAAAGCAAACGATCTCCGCCGTATCATCGATCGTTGTTTTTATTTTCCCTCCAGTCTGATCCATGACCTGGAAGCAATCGTCTGACCTGGGGGGATATCCAGTGTAAGCACCACCGACCACTCGGCTATAATCGCTAACCGATAACCGACTCTATTCAGCAACACTGTAAGGCACTTTTGCGTTTGACACTTTTAATTGTTTGAAAATATTCTCGATTAACTTGTGGCCTCATGAGCACACGTTATCACGATAATTTAATTACTGGTGATGCGAGGCGACGAATAAGCGATTAAGCCGAACCAGACGTCCGGCAATGTCATCTAAGGAATTTTTCAATATATTATCACCTATAAGAACAGAAAAAAAGTCAACATCACAACCGAGTATTTGTGAGCATAATTATGATTGTTTAAAGGTGAATGATTTCGTTCAGGTGTATTTCATTCACGGATAAAAAGAATTATAGTGATAATTTAACTTATGACTATTACATTTATTATGGAGCTCTCATGCGCCGCGTGGTTTAAAAATAGAAATTGCTTCTTTTCTGTATATATTTATAAATAAAATGCGCTGGAAGTTTAGCAAGCAATATATATTAAAAATAAAAATGGGTTTTCTCTGAAAGCTCACAAAAGAATAGTATAAAAATGATAGTAACAGTGAAAATGACAGGCGATTATTTTTCCCGTTACTCACTTTCCATCATTCTTCTTTTTGTGGTATTTTTAAAGAATTTGTGTTGATCTTTATGTTTCCTGTTTAAAAACTGTATATACATTTTCTTACCAGTATAGTAGGTGGGATATTTCCACAAAATATTTTATCAAATTATTTATGAATAAATAAATGGTTCCACGACAAAACTTCCCAGCGATAAAATATACCCGTAAAAAAATATCTCATCTTAAATTTGATTACAGAAACTTACGAAAAAATATCGCAAGTAAAGTAGTATAATGTACATTCTATAATATTACTTTTTATCGGGGGGCTTCGTCCCTGGAACCCGATGAAACTTTACGTAAAAAAAATAACAAAAGATAAGTTGAAAAATATTATAATAGTGATATTACAAATTTAAGTTAGCCTGCATGATCGTCGGATATGGTATTGGGATATGAGCTAAAGATATAGCAAAGATTTCATCAACATGTCGCAGAATGCAAATGCCCCATATAAAAAGCTCTAATTCTTTTTTTTTTTACTTTTTTATACATTTTTAATTATCTACGACTTTTTAAAACAAATTATCGAATGACACATTTAAAAAATCTGAAAATTTTTTGAAAAACCTTTTAGTAGGAATCTCAAATTATTGTAAACAATATGTGTTAAGAATTATATGTTGGTATGTTGGTATATATATACATTCGGGAAATCTGAAACAAGTTCTAAAAATCATTTGTTGGATACAAAAATTTTCTAGCTTCTGCCCATCGTAAAATTACTATCTTTTCCAATCTTCTCAATTTTTTTTTGTTTTTTAAAATGCGTCGTTCGATAATTTCTTTTAAAAAATCGTTGATTATTAAAAATGTGTAAAAAATAAAAAATTAGTACTTTTTCCAGTTATGTCAAACATATAAAAAATTGCGGACCTAATCGGAAGGGTCAAGGGTCAGACCCAGGTCGAAACTAGGTGGAATGCCCCATATGTACATACAGTACACAAAACACCTCATTATCTCCCACAATGGTTATCGATATATACCTCATACGCAAAATCGAAAATCATGGAACGCAGAGGTACCGGACTTTTTGCGAAGAATCGCGCATAACCCTCCACGTTTAACGAGCCAACATTCTTTTTTAACCATTTAAAGTGCTACTAAAGTGTCTTAATAAGTTTTTTTAATCGTGTAAAACAGTATATTCATTCATTAAAATCAGTTACCTAACCATGTGTTATTTTCTTCTCAGCGGGAGAGGGGATATTTTTTGCCGAGATATTCAAAATGGGATATTTTTATGGCCGGGATATTTTGGCGCTGGGTCATTTTATTGTGGTACCGAATAAATACATAGAGTAAATTCAAATACAATAAAAAGTTTACAGCTCTGAATGGAACATTACTAACGTGCATTTCCAGCATGCCCATTTAATACACGTTTTTAAATAAAAATGCATTTTCGAAAACATCACAACGATCGTCGCATTGATAGTTAACTATTTCCAGCACATTTTCGTTTCATCATCGAAAGTTGGGAATAATTGTTAAAAAGTTTAAAAACCCCTCAAAACTTCAAAAGTCTTTTTTTTGTGTAAACAAAAATAAGCCATTTGTACGTTAATTAGATGTAAAAAAGAGGTGTATTGAAGAAACGGAAAATATTTGTATTAATGTCAGATGGACTAACGATCGTGAATTAATTCGTTGTTTCAGGTTTACAACCAGCCAACACCAAAGCCCAACCGACGACTATCGGCAAGTCTCACAGACCGAGTTCCGGGGTTCTGCCGCCGGGTCACACTCCCGGCCCAGGTCCAGGTGGCCAGCAAAATAGTAGAAGTTTTGCGGCAGCGCTGAGGAACCTTGCCAAGCAGGCGGGACCGGCACCTCAAGAAGAGGAGCCCCGAGCGAGTCCGAAAAACCGGGCGCCACCTCCTCTAGTCAGAGGACCCTCACCTGCCAAGGTGAGTTCGCACGTACATCTGACCCCTTCGCTCACGACCTATCTGATGAACTTTGAACGGTTCGCGTGAAGCAATCATGTCCCGTTTGGGAAATCCGGTTTCTCACATCGGTGCATCGTCTTTAGTGCTTCTTATAGGTCTTGCATATTCTCATGACACTCGTTGACCTATCGTAAAAATTTCGTTCAACTGTCCCGTAGCAACCTCGTTTGCCTTGCATGGGATTCACTCAATCTTGAAGTCGTGGAGCCACATTCGAGGAGCTGGCCCACTATCGATTTGGATATACCAAAGATTTCAGTGAGTTCCTTGATTTCCATGTGATTTCAAGTATGAATTCATAGGTTTCTGCACAGCTATGATTTTACACAATTTCATGGATTTCATCATGACTCCACATCTTCCAGCAGATTTCAAATCTTAGATAAATTTTTATATATCTTGAGAAATCTTAAGAGATTATAGAAATCTTAAGAATTTTTTTAGATATTCTAGGAATGTTGAGGAATCATATAAATCTTCAGAAATCCTGAAAAGTCCTAGGAAATCTTAGAAATCTGAAGACAGCATTGAAATGTTGAAAAATCCTAGAAATTTCAAAATAACTTGGATATCCTTAGAAGATTTCTAGAATATCTAATTCTAGAAATTTTCTAATATTCTAGAAATCTTATGAAAACCCTCTCTCTCTCCTGGAAGGAGGAAAAAATCTCCTGGAAATTCTTTAAAATTCTAGAAATTACCAGGAACTTTGCAAATCTTGAGGAATCTCGGAAATATTGACGAGTCTCCGAAGTCGAAAAAAAAATCCTAGAAATATCGATAATGTCTAGATATCTTAAGAAATCATAGAAATGTTAGGAAACCCTAGTCCAAAAAATCTTGAAAGATCATTTAAAATCTTGGAAATCTTAAGTAATCCTAAAAATCTTGAGGAATCCTAGAAATTCTGAAAAATCAGAGAAACCTTGTGAAATCTTAAGAAATCCTACAAATCTTGAGTAGGCCTAAGAATTCTTAGAAATCTTTGAAATATTAAGAAATCGTAAAAATCATGAGAAACCTTAGAAATTTCAAGGAATTTTAGATGTCTTTAAGGGAGTCCTAGAAATCTTAAGTAATCCCAGAAATTATGGAAAATTCCAGAAACGTTGAGAAATCCTAAATAAATGTTAAAATCTTGGGAAACCAGGCGATTTCCAGTGATTTCAACTCATTTCAACTGATTTTGCGCGATTTGATTTATGATTTCCTAAGAGGTGGTTTAATGAATCCAAGAGTATGGGTAGCCCCTCGACCACTTTACATGAAAGTACAAATTAAATGGCGAAAAAATTGCATCAAGTGACGCGAAATCACATCAAGACATCTGAATTCCTCGTAACGATGGTATTCCGGATATTGTAGTGTGTAATCCAAGTGAAATCATGCTGAGTCACTTGAAATCAAAGTCGACTCCCGCGAATCGGGAAATTAGTTACAATCACAAATTTTTATTTCCACTGCAGATCACTACTAAGGACACGACAATGCAAAAAAATGCTTTAACGCATCGTTTGACGCCCTTCAAACAGCAAGGCATTAAAGTCTGTCAAGCTGTCGAAAAATAAAACTAATTTAAAACTTACCATAATTAGGGACGTTTCAAGTTCTAATTTGGTATTCGTGTAAAAAATGTAGTGCTCTTTTGATTTCATGATCATATTAAATGTTGTCTTTTTGCAACGAGGCTTCAAGTTCTTTAGTATCTAAACGAAACAAGGAGTCTTTGAAAAGGATCAGAACCACCTTATATTTAAACTAAACGAAATATCGATGTCTTAATTTTTTCGAAAACTTTATAATAAATAGCTCTGAAATAAGCGAGGGGTTGTTTTTATTGGCATACATGTAAAGCAAAATCTCAAACATCGTAATTGCCTTTACGTATATCAAGAGACGCTTACAGTAAAGAATAAATATATATGATATAGAAATTAGTTCACGTGGGAAAAGATGTCTCCTGAATATGTTTTTAATTTATTTAGTCACGGGACCACTATATTTGCTTTAATCTATTGGTCTTAACTAAAAAATATATTACCATTTTTTAACTTAACTTCTAACTTAGCACTTAAAAAGGCCTAAATTAAAGTACGTTCTCATTATGATTTTTTATTTACTTTTAATTCGCCAACTTAATCGACCTAACGCATCAAACGTCGGATGGTTATCGTTATATTAATATGGAAGCAATGCAACGTAACAGTTTCTTCGCCAAACATGTTAGAAAGATAATTTTATACCGAGATCTAACTGCAGCTGTTCAATAGTTATTTGGTTATCATTCTCTTTATATTTCGTCTATTTTATGAAATCGTAAAACAAAAATGTGTTAAAATTAAAGAAATCTCTTAAAACATAGCTGCTGAAATTAATAAAGTAGCGTATATGAAATCATACGAAATCGATTCCACTCTAAAATCATTTGTTTAGTCGGAAAGCTATAAAAATAAATATTCCAATAAACCGAACCGATGAGACTTCGAATTGTAAGACCGATTCTCGCCAGGCTCGTATTAAAAAGTGCCCAGTTTTGGACGTATTTCTCTTTGTTCCTGGGAAGCCTGAATGTCGGATTACAGATGTGCATATAAAATTGAGGAAAATATTATATAGATTTTTTGATGCGGGCTAAAGGCGTGTCGGTATGGTATAGACAGAGAGAATGGCAGTGAGAAAATATTAGATACCGGGGGATGGGAGGTCACTTCGATTCCCCAAAGTTCGTCTCGCACGACCCAAGGGTGGTTTTCCCAAGCTCACCTCCAATCTTCTTGAAATGAAAAAGGCAGTCGCTCTGGCGGAAGGAAAGGTAGCTCACTTGCGATAATCGGAAGATCAAAGAGTAGATTCGCGCGAGGCTCGGTCGATCCTCCAGGGCCCCTTTTCTTCGTTTCATCTTTCGTCTACGACAGGAGAATGTAAGTGTGCTTAGCGAGAAAGATATTCGATTTAGGATTTGGTAATTTTGAGAGTTTACGTCTTTATTCGAAATTATTACAAAAGAGATTGTCGTATTCCTCGTCGACGTCGAGGCGTTTTTGATAAAATGGCGATTGTATTCTTACACCGAAGGGAAATTGATCTCTCAAGAGTGCCAGAGCCCTCAATGATTTTTATCTCTATTTTCTTTCAGGAACGTTCCACTCATGAACGGCGTCCCGAGGAGATACCATCGATGTACACGACGGCGAGGCCGGCGGAGAACAGCAAGCACAGCGTGACAGCGGCGGCGGCCTCCGAATTGCTGGCTCGTTCCGGTTTTCAACCATATCGGCCCGAACATCATCCGGCACATGCACCGCCAGCGTTTGCTCTCGATCCTGCGGCCTACAGCCCTTATCATCACGGGCTTTACCCACCGCCACACCTCCAGCACGCTTATAGGTAAATAGCGTCTTATCTCTTGAAAACCTCCAATTCCTCGCCTTGTTTAAAACGACAAATTAAGCTAACACCGGTTTGATTATGTACAGTAGAGTGGTCCTTAAGCGGGATTAAATCGAATTCTAATCACTTCAACACCCTAAATCGGTTTCAAATAATTCAAAAGCACACCACAATTTTTTTCGAAAATGAAATAAATGTACTCTGTGTCCACAGGGATTGAAGTTGCACGTTTAAAATACATGTGTTTTTGAACTTCTTTGCGTATAAATTGATGGACTACTTTAGTACACAAAAATCCGAAATTTACTGGACATCTTGTCCAAGCATATCGCTATTCTTGGAAAAATATCAATCACCCTGCTCTTTGAATATGGCTGGTGCAGTCGATACAATTGTCACTCCTCTCATGTACATATTTTTTCAACTGTGCGTTGTTTAATAAAATTAGCCAGACCGGACGCGCTGCCGCGCGTCACCATTTTTCTATGGGCGCTGCAGCGCCCGGGTTCCGTTTAGTTAAAAGTGCGCTACAGCGCCCATAGAAAAATGGTGACGCGCGGCAGCGCGTCCGGTCTGGCTAATTTTATTAAACAACGCACAGTTGAAAAAATTGGTGGCAGTCAGCTATGTTCATGCGAAGCCGTTTTATTCGTGGTATGATTGGTTGTAGTCAGACACCGGGACCGTGACCAAGTTCATACATTGAATCTTTTTGTTTTTGTCAAATGTCAAAACTGACGGAAGGTATGACTCGGGCGCTGCAGCGCCCGGGTTCCGTTTAGTTAAAAGTGCGCTACAGCGCCCGAGTCATACCTTCCGTCAGTTTTGACATTTGACAAAAACAAAAAGATTCAATGTATGAACTTGGTCACGGTCCCGGTGTCTGACTACGACCAATCATACCACGAATAAAACGGCTTCGCATGAACATAGCTGACTGCCACCAACTTTTTAAAAGGGGATAAAAGAGGAATCGTGATTTGACTAAGATTTATGTTTTTGAGGTAACTGATGTCGAATTTGAAAATACAAGAATTTAGTTCAGAACTCGAAAGTACAAACTTGAAATGGTTGTTCAAAAATTGCGATAATCGTTTGTTTTTTTTTTTAATATAAAAATGTATATGGGAATTGTAATGTGCAATTACAGAGAGTCTATTGTAATTGATTATTCTAATGACAAAAACAATAGTTAACTTACGCAAAAAAATGACAAAACATTAATTCAATTTTATTCATAAATTAACTTAACCTGACCTTAGTTCACGTACTCCAAATATTTCTCTTGTATATTGTAGTCATACAAACAAACTCTGTCTTTTTGTACTTGGCGTCGAGTCGCTATCGCAATTCTTGACAAACTGATACGTTTTTCCATTTTTGTACGGGGTATTGGACTTGGATCTGACTTTTGACCCTTCCGATTGGGTCCGCAATTTTTTATATGATTGACGGAATTCTAAGAAGCACTAACTTTTTTCAAATAAATTTTCTTACACATTTTTAATCATCTACGATGTTTAAAGCAAATTATCGAACGTTACATTTTAAAAATCTGAAAAAATTCTTAAAAACCTTTTTTTGAAAATGAACATTTTTGGTAACCGAGCCGAAGAGGCCCTTTGATTCCATCCATTTTCTCGGTCTTTTTTCAACAACAACAAAAAATGGAAAAAATTAAAAAGAAAAAAAAACAGTAACTTTATTATGGAGAGCAGCTTAAAAATGTTTATATGCAACACATGATTTTTGTGAATTTTTTCAAATAAATTTTGAGACTTTGCTTAAATAATCTCAAATTAAGCGTTTGTATAAAGGGTTATTTAATGTTCATCATGAAATAAAATATATATGCATTGGAAAAATTTGGATCAAAATCTAAAAATCATGTGTTGCATACAAACATTTTCTAGTTGCGGTCCATCATAAAGTTACTGTTTTTTTCATTTGTTTATAATTTTTTGTTGTTATTGAAAAAAGGCCGAAAAAAATAGATGGAATCGCCGGCCCACTTCGACTCGGTTAGCAAAAATGTTTATTTTCCAAAAAAGGTTCTTCAGAATTTGTTCAGATTTTTAAAGTGTGTCTTTCGACAATTTGTTTTCAAAAATCGTAGATAATTAAAAATGTGTTTTGTTTTTTTTTTTAACTGCTTTTAAGCGAGTTATGTCAGTCATGTCATATCATACAAAAAATTATGGACCCAATCGGAAGGGACAAGAGTTGTACCCAGGTCGAAACCAGATCGAATGCCAAGTATACATCTTAAGCAAAAAATTCCCTTTCACTGCCATTTTTATAAAGGTGTATCAACTCCACTTACAGATTAGAGGAACACTTGTACTTGGAGAGGTGTGGAATGCTGAGACCTCCGTTGTTCCCGGGACTACCTTCATATCCGCTTTACGGGTTACGATATAGTCCCGACATGTTGCCACCAGCCTCACTGGGTCTCATGTCACCGGTGATGCACGAAAGGTTAGTCGTCGCGTTATACAATTCTCTTTACAATGAATTTAATAGTAGAAAAACATCAGTCACTTACGAAATATGTTAAAATCAATACGTTTCGTTACAGAATGAAATTGGAGGAGGAACACAGGCTGAGACAAGCACGCGAGCAGGCTGCATTGAGGGAGGAGGAGGAGAGGAGAAGAGTAGCACGAAATTCAGCTTCCACGGCTCCTGTTCCCGCACCTGCTCCTACGTCCGCCGATACTGCAGGTGAGCGAGTCGCTCCACCCCCCACTGCCTTCCATTGAACGAAATCGCCATACTCGAGGCTTACCAGAACGGCTGTTAGCGGCAGTACTCTCTCTCACAAATCTTTCATCTCTTTCGGAAACAAACAGAGAAATAAAAAAAAAGAACTCGATAGCAATTTCTTCGAGCTATTATTATACTTCGTGCGAACTCATATTCAGCGAATAAAAGCGGTTACCAATATCCGTACGCCGTACAGTTAGTCGCCTGGTAAGCCTCGCAAGTTACCAGTAGCCAGCTTAGTCAGTACGATTGGCAGAACTTGGAAATGTCAGAGAAAAAAAAAAGAAAAAGAGAAAAACAAAAATAAAATTTAAAAAAACCACTAGAGACTAAAGGATTGACGAAAGGGAGAGAACGTTGACAATTTGGCTGCCACGCGTTTAATTTTGCGCAAATTAATCCTTCTTCGCTATCGTTATAAGTGTTCATTAAAAAAGCAAAAGAAAAAGAACAATTAAGTAAAGAAATAAAATTAAAAATAAGAGATTGAGAGAGTCGTCGGAGAATCCGAGGTTCGTTCCGAAGATTCGACAGCTCCGCTAATTGGCTTGTTAGCTTCGTTTATTATTCTTTTGTTTATTATCGGAACCGATGCCAAGCGATCGTTTTCTCATGATACAAAAAAAAAGCAAAAAAAAAAGTAAGATTAAAGTGAAACTAAAATTTTGTTAGAACGCGTTCAGTTTTAATACGGTAAATACGGTGTCCCCGCTGTTGTCCTAGGTGGCGGAACCGGAGCGCCGATCGAGAGGTTGTTGTTGAAATAACAAAAAAAAAAAAGAAAAATGTCCAAGACGGAGAAACAAAATCACCTGACTGTGGAAGAAACTGAGAGAAAAAAAACATACTACGCTTCTAATCTTAATATAGAGATAATGAAAGTTATAGTCATAGTTAATCGTTTCTTATGAAGCTAGGTTTAATATTTTTTAGATAAGCGCATACGAGGATCGAGCTAGGAGCGTCGTTCGCCCTTCGTCTCTTCCGCTGGCTTTCCTGAGAAGTTATGAGAGAGTCTCGGTATCGGGAGGTTTCGTTTTTATTAAAGTATCGTAATTTCCTGGGAAAGGGCGGTAGGTGAAGTAAAAAAAAAGCAGAGTCGTTCGTCTCGTACCGATCCTCGTTACTGATGGATGTTAGCTAAAACTACCTAAATCGGCCCTTTAGTCGAAGGGGAAATAATAATTTAAAGAAAAAGAAAAAAAACTGTACCGTTCACATCCTAGTGACACTAGGAAATAGCGTTCATCAAGCCCGTAAATAAACAAGAAAAGAATTTCTAAGAAGCGAAAATCTATCAGCGAAACACTCTGTTTAGACTGAACGACCCGAAGCCTGACTTATCTATATCTCCCGTCTGTTTGCAGTTACATTTAGATTGGAGTAAGTCTCACTTCGGTCGTCGGCCTTCCGCCTGACTTCTTGGGGCACCGTCTTCACGATGGGCCGTAAATGTTTCAAACGATTTTTGTAGATTCGATCAAAACAACAACAAAAAAACCAAAAAAAAAACAATTATAATAAAAAAAATCTCATAAAATCGCCTGTTTGAATGTAACAATCACTACAGGCACATTAAATAGGTAATCTTTTTACAATTAATTACGTCTTCACGGTGCAACTTTAACATAAGAGTGCACGATACCCATGGGAGGTCTAGCGCTGACGTTCTAATTTATTTCGTTTTTCTTTTTTTTTTGTCTTTATTTATGAAAGTTCTCACATTCATCTCGATAATGTTCATCACATAGTCACGCGTTGCTTTTGTAATTATTTAGTTTTGTTGTGTACTATTTATTCAAATTGCTTCACGGTCGTTGACGATTAGCAACGGTATTTTCATTCACACGATTCATCAATTTTTTGTATTTTTACATTAAATTTGCTCGGTCATCGTGAGGAATGAATTGTAATAATCACGAGACTATTGAACTTTTGTATAATCGCTCAGTTGGAAATAACTTGGTATTGATAACGCTAAAATGGTGCGCAGCGCGCTTTTTCAAGGTCCCTGCACTCTTGCGTTAGTTCCCGCAACTGTTTTAGAAATTCGCAAATAATCGCTGAACGTCGAAGTCACTTTTCTCATTAGTAGCGAAGAAATCCTGCTCCTAAACACACTGACTGAATTCACCAATGTACATAACTTTGTCACACATTGTTCATTTGTCAAAATTATACCATTTTTATATAATTTATTATGTAAACATGTATATTTGGACTATAATTGAAAATAAACATTGCAAAAAAAAAAAACCAAACAGTGATCAAAATTCTGATTGACTTGGAATTCTTGACCCTCGAATCGTTTTCTGAAACAGTTTTGGGGAAGATTCGGTGATTTACGGGTTATAAATGTCGTTCGGTGATCGATGCATCATTATTCATCGTTCCATTAACTTCGTTGTCACGAGCCACTAAATTAACAGTACTATGAGATTGCGATCGCTCCGGTATTTCGTCCGTATTATTTTTTTTTTCTTTTTTTTTTCTTAAATATTATGCAGCCCAGCTTTATTGCATTTATGAAAGAAATCATCCCCAATACTCCGTAATAATAATCTAGTACTTAGAATATACGTTTTAAAATAGTGTTACATAAGAATCTAGAAGGTAAGTCAAATTCGTTGAATCAACTTGAAAAGCCATTGAAAAAAGGGAATTTGTGAATTTGATACCTAAGATCTTACTGAAGTTAATAGTCAGGACTTCTCAAGCAATGTTTGTGCTGAAATGTTACACTTCAAAGCTTTGGAATTAAAAACATTTATTAGTATTTTTTAGAGTCATTCGAAACAAGGTTTTCTATATAAATCTTACTCTTCGAGATCTTTGCACGTTTTCACTAAAAAAAAAATTGCTTACGTAGAATCCGAGACCTTAAAAAAAAATAGATTTGCGATGATTTTATATGAGGAAACAAAACTTGTTTGCGATGTTTACAGTATAAAAATTCGATACAAAAATGTTCACAAATTAGTATATTTTACTTTTAAATATTAACATATTTTTTCTCTTCATCCGTTTTCTCGCGCTTTTGTACTCATCAACTTTGTTGCTTAAAAAACATAGGTTCGTTGAACGTATGAAAAATGGTAGCAATTAATTTTGCAGTAAAAGTACATTAATTTTATAGTAAGAAAAGTATGTAAAATTCAATAAACAATTGACGTTAACGAGATTTATCTAAAAAAATATATATATTCGATCAGGCAGTAATATACTGTGCTGCACCTTCCTCAGTTTCAACGAGATTCATTTTAAACTGCATTTTAATTTTTTATTACTCAATAGAACACAGATTTAAATAAGTGCATTTAATTCGATGATGCAGTACGTAATATTGGCACACATTTTTATGGCTTCGCGTGAGCTCTTGGTAAGTTCAAAAGAGTGAGAAAACGGTTGAGAAGTAAAATACCTCAATATACGTTATTGAAAAATTACTTTTCCTTGCATAACAAACAAAAGATAGTGTTCTCAGAGATCGAAATATATTGCTTTGTCTCAAAGGCTTAATTTCAATTATAAGATTTTTCGTCATCAATTTACACAATTGTTTATATGCACGCAATACCATAATAAAACTAAGACAGTAGTTAGTAGTGGAGCATTACCAAGCACTGTGTTCGGGATTTGTTCCAGCTAGGAAGCCGACCATAGCGGCTCAATTGCACAGCGAAAGGGAGCGTCCCGACAGAGAGCGAAGTGGCGGCGGTGCTATTAATAGCAACAGCAATAGTAATAGCAACAACAACAACAACAACAACAACAACAACAACAATAACAACAACAACAACAGCATCTGTACTAACAGCGCCGATAACAATATCAAAATCTCTCACCAATCGAGAAAAGACGAGCAACAGCAGCAACAACAAACTCCATCACAATCACCAGGAGAGCCATCGACTGCTTCAGCAATGTACCACTCACGCCTACCACCATTTCCAAGTCCATCCGCTTCAATGGGTCCTTCATCTTTGGGACCTACAATTTGTTCCGTTAGTTCGGCACAATTGCCACCACCGTTGGGTTCGAATCTCGCTCCGCTAAATCTCGGACCACCTCCTACGATAAGTACAGCGCCCATCGGTCCGCCGCCAATTCCCTCGATTTCCTCGATGCCATCTTTGACGCCGGGCGTCATAGGTCCACCGCCACCACCACCACCACTTCCCTCTCTTAATATGCCACTAGCGCCTATGCTACCGCTACACCTTCCTCCAGCCTCTTCGAGTGGCATTCATTCTAGTCAGCATACAGCTACGATTTTAAGTAGCGCTGTAGCTACAACTGCCTCCTATCAGCAGTCGCATCAGGCACCGAGGATTCATCAGCCACCGCAACAAATTCAGCCTCATGGCACGATCAATGGCTGTACAACAACGAATTCAATGCTTGGCAACGGAACAATGACAACCCATGCAACGCACACTCTTACAACTCCTGGCGCAGTTCCTGCTCTCCATTCTAACACGGCGAATCTCCATAAATCACCACCGATAATTCACAGTTCACATTTATCGAGAAGCAAGGAACCACCGGCGACAATTGCATCGTCAATGTGCGCGGTTTTAACGACTACCACGGTGACAACAGCCTTAACTCCGGTAGCTACGACTACGCCAGTATCACATCCCGCTTTCGTTAGACCTTTCGAAGATTCCTTTCGATCAACCGCGAAACCTCAGCCTTGGCCAATAGTCAATAACCACAATCAAAATGCTGTTAATCAAATTAACAATCAGGAGATTGTCAAGTCTACGACTAACAATCATCCGATATCCGGACAGCCGCTTCAGGACGCTGCGTCTACGGAGACCTCGAAAGCTACGAGTCTTCAACAATCCAATATGCATCCCTATCCTCCACAGCCGTTTCATCATCCTCACATTCCTGTATCTCATGTCACGAGCCTCTACAAACCACCGCATTTCTCTTGCCAGCTGCCACATCTGCAGATACCACCGGCAAAACTCAATATTCCTATTGTAAACGCGAGCAACAGCCCTGCTAATCATTTAAACGGCGCCAAGACACTCAGCTCGCACTCGATAAGTGATCTACAACAATCGGCCGTGAAAAACGCTGAGAGTATTAACGCGAGCACGGCCAACAATGGTGTCGTTAATGACAAGACAACCGGTGTCAATTACTACAGTAGCAATAATCTTGTAACTAGCGGTGCGAAAGTCGTTAATTCCAATTATAAGAGCATTATGGATGTTGTACGAGAGAACAACAAGATTAGCGTCAACAACGAAAAAGCTAGAATCGAGATGCTCGCAAGACAGCAGCAGCAGCAGCAGCAGCAGCAGCAGACACCAACGAATAATAATAATATTAATAATAATAATAATAATAATAGTAATAATAATAATAATAATAATAATAGTAATAATCGATCGACTCCGAATTCGATAACGGAGAAAAACGCACTGCCGATTCAGGCTCAAGAGCAGAGCAGGTCGAAGGGGCCTCAGACATTAAATTCCAACGATAAGGAATGCAAATTTGAGGTTGACACCAAACCGCAAATCGAGCAAAATAGTATATTGTCCACATTACAGTTTCAGCCGTCATTTAAGTTCAATGCAAACGACACAACGCCCAAAGCTATCGATACCGCGCACCTTATGCAGAGCATAAAGTCGGAAGAAGTTTTGCGCACGTGCCAGAATGTCTCGAACGTTTTACTGCAGATACCCAAGTATCAGGAGAAATTGCTGAATTTCTCGACCAACAATGAGATGAAGAACGCAATCTGTTACACCGACAAGTGCAATAATTTGACTGAGATTTCGGTCAAGTGCGAGTCAGCGGTATTGAATGTGCCGGATTTCGGTAGGGCACACGGAAAACACGATAACGCGGTTGATTGCGAACGATCGTTCGCCGTTCCCGATAAGCCCAAGGAGCTCTATTCGACGCTGGATCTCGCTGAAAAGAGACGAAAACGTAAGAGGGAACGAAATTCCGGTATCGCTTGTAGCTCCGACTCTGAGGGGGAGGATGATAGCAGGGACGTCAATATGTGGATTACCAAAGGACCGCCAGCGAAACCTCGATATTCGGAAAAGAAACTCGCTTTTCTCGCCATGTTTGGACTTACGACACTCAGCACGAGAAACGGTGAGAATGCCGATTGATTTTTCGTTCTATTGTTATCGATGATTTCAAATAAGTATCCAAGCTGTTTAACGGAAATTCGAAAGGGCAACCTGGCAAACTTCTTACACTGTTAAACATTTTTCTTTACGAAAACTAATAAACTTATATAGAAATTTCTTATGCAATAACCACAAATATTGAATTTAATGGACTAAGTTTGGTACAAAATCAATGTACGCTATAACTAAACAGTTAGACAAGTCATGTTTAATATTCTTTTTTTCATATCAAATTTAATATACCCCGTTTTGCCGAAATTTAATCTATACAAGTGTTGAATCTGAGGCTGGGATTAAAGAAATACACGTTTATTAATTAGTTACATCTCTCGTATTATTAGCTGTTACACACACACGATCTTTTCTCTCGACTCTCTCTCTCGCACATCATACGCAACAGCACCTCAGTTTAACACAGTCTTACAACCTCAACATCTCCTTCTTTTTTACAATTATTTTTTTTTGCCTTGCATACATTCTTTTAAACTTCGACTTGTTAAATACCTAAACAACTAATTTTCATTTTCTCAATCTAACATATTCTGTAGGGTGGTTCATTTTTAAAAATTTTAATCTCCCAACTCAAAAAGCAGTGTCCGATACTGAAAGAAAGAATCCCTTTAAATCATTAGTGGTCAAAAAAGAAAAAAAATAAGAGACCGCTATGGAAATTCGGAGAACAAGTTATAATAAATTCTTCACTTATTTTGTTCAGGGTGCTTTATCAAAAGAAAATTCTCCTAAAACATAAGTGCGTAAAAATATATATATTTCGAGGTCGCTACGGTATTTGAAATAAAAAATAACTTAAGTTCATTATTTATTTTTCTTATTCAGTGTGGTTTATTGAAATTTTGATTTATTTTTTGGCTCCCACCTAAACGATGAAAATTATTTTTTCCCACTTTCTTTGAAATTCGCTAGCAACCCCAAATATTTTTTTGCTTATTCACGTGTTTTAGCAGAATTTTATTTTTAGTATGTCCTAACGTTAACTGAGATAGGAAGACGAAAAAAAAAATACAAACTTTACATAAATCATCCTGAACAAGATGAATGCATAAATAATGAAAATAATGTTTCTCCTTTTGTTTTTTGAATTCAGTACCGACCGCTAAATATTTCTTTCGTGTACTGAATTGTTAGGAGAATTTTATTTTCAGTATTTGTCACCGTTGTTTTACGTGGTAAACATTTACTTTATTTTTCTTTTCTTCAAAATTCGGAGGCGACCTCTAAATATTTTTTTACGTACAGATGATTTAGGGGGAACTTTCTTTTGTAGTATTTGCCAAAAATTTTTGAGTTGGGTGACCAGTCAAAAAAATTAAAGTGGAAAATGAACCACCCTAATGTACTTTACAATACTCTATAACACTAAGGACATACCGGTTTCGATGCACCAAGCTCTCGTTTGTACGTGTTGATCTTCCGCGTGATGAACAATCACCGCATACACTTCCTTCTTCACAATTTGAAAAGGAGACGACTTGAACGTTGTCGACAGCTTATTTTCGTTTTTCTTCTGTAGCAAAACCAAATCACCATCTTGATCAGCTTACTCTTTTCGTAATAATTGCATCCTGATCTTATCCTTGTCCCTCGCCTTCTCATCCGACCGCCCCGATTCACGTAATACCATTTGCGATCATTTTTATTTACCTCTCCTTCCAAACATGAGATCCCCGGAGCAACACTTGTTACACTATGCGAGACGCTTCCAAGAAAACTGTTGAATCATCCTTCCGCTATTTTCTTAACGCTTAAGCGATCCTCAACCATTCCGTAACCGAACGATTTTTAACGTTCAACCTCACCATTTGCTTGTGGCCACAGAGATGAGTTGAAAAACGATGCTCGATGCCTTTGACTTAACAAAAAAATCTAGAAAATTCTACGTCGATAAAAGTCCTATCGTTGTCCGACATCATCAACCTCAGATTTCTCTATATTGCTAAAATTACCTTTAATCTTTCAAGCAGACAATTTCGCCGTAATCTACCTCATTACCTCAACGTCGAAATAATGATAATAATTGACGATGACGAATAATGAATTCCCCGATGGTAATTGAACGCAGAAAGTCCATCCCCACAAACTCCCACAGGGCTTTCGGCAAGCGTTGATGGACCATCAGATCCGGAGCATCTTGGCAACGATATACCAACGTTGTGGCACCAACCATCAATCGGTGGCACGATTTTTATCCAATTTTCCGCATCTTTATGCACAAATTCGCACGAAACTTTTGATCGTAGACGTTGTTTCGAATCCACAATTCCAACTTCAAAGCTCTTGTTCGTAAATTCTCTGGAGCCGACCTCTGAGGGTCAAAATATCTTTAACCCTCGGAGAAACACCTTATCGACAATACCCAGTTTATCCTTGATAATTTCATACTTGTTGAACGCGCTAGTCCAAACACCTATTCTTTAAAACTCGATAACTATTCATAGTTTCTCACTCTGCACATTGTGACGGCCCTACACTGCATTGCATATAAAAGGACGTTTCCAATGAGAGAAATATATAGGTGACATTAGGCAGTGATTAGCGCTCTTGCTTAGGAACAGGACAGTCCGGGTTCGAGTCTCGGTAATCACCATATATTTTCTCTCATACGAATCGTCCTTTTATATGCAATGTAATGCAGGGCCGTAACAACATAAGCATCGGAGATTTTCTTCAGTGACATGACACGTTTGACGTCGCAGCTTTGTCTACGGCTCGAAAGTATTATTCCGCATCGTCCGACACCTTCCCTCGACCTACCCAAAAGACGTATTGCGAAACCGGACCCGCAATATTCGACTTGCCTATAGTTTGTATTTCACTCGATATTTGTAAGTCTGCATCCGTAAACACGATTCTTTCCACACGAATGCATGGCTTGGATCTCGGTCCGAAAATAACCCTGAAAGGTTTTTATGATACGTAATAAACTGAAACTCTTTTCTCAGCAAATAAACTTGAAAGCATTTACAGGTCGAAACCAGTGCTATAGTTTCTTTCTCCGCCTGCGTATTGGGCATTCCATACCAATTCGACCTGGGTCTAACCTTCGATCTCTCGGATTACATCCCCGATTTTTTATTCCGTTCACCTAACAGTAAGCAGCAATCAGAATTTTTTTTAGATTTTTTTTTAAACATTTGATATACTTATGATTATTTAAAACCAACGTATTATTAGCCAGAATTTAAAAATCTGAAAGAATTCTCGAAAATCCCATATCAGGTATCAATATTTCTAAGCTTGGTCTCAAAGTGGGCCGGACCTCGTCCTTTTTTTAAAGAAAATTTTTAAAAACTGTATGCGTAAGTCAATCTAATGCGGATTATTGCTTGGATATTTCTATAAATAAGTCAGGATACTTTTGAGAATTTTGACAGATTTTTCGAAAGTGTTTTCTTTTTTAATTAAAAAAAAACCATGATGAGATCATGATCATCAAAGAACTTTTTGATTTTTTATCGTATCAGTATGAAGAACTGTCACGATGACCAGAGTTTTAAAGACTCAGTTAAATATTCATTAATTATTTCGAAAAATCTTACGATCGAATAAGTCTAATTTTAAATTTTCTATAAATCTCTAAAAGTCAATGCTTGGCCATCGTCGTCTAATAACTGAATTTGTTTCTTATTGTATTGTAAATTACAAAATATAATTACGCTCATCTTCACTCAGGATTTAACCGTGATTTTTTAAGTAAAAAAAAATAGTCTCTTTGAAAAAAGTCTGAAAAGATTCTCAAAAAATCTCACTTTTATATAAAAATGTCCAAGCAACATTCCACAGCGGACTGACTTACGCATACAATCTTTTTTTTAATTTTCTTTTTGAAACAAAATTCGAAAAAAATAGGAGCGTAGTTCGGCCCATTTTCGATTAAAACTTAAAAATATTGATATCTGATATAGGATTTTTGAGAATTTCTTCAGCTTTTTAAATTTCGGCTAACAATATGTCGGTTTTAAATAATCATAAATATATCTGAGGTGATTCGTGGTTGGTCATGGAATAAAAAGTCCCGATTTATCATAAAAAAATAAAATGAAAGTATTTATTCAATGAAATTTGCACCGATATTTGAAATTAATATTTATAATGGTCGACTCGTAGAAAGAGTGTTGAATAAGCGGAAAGTCGGTCATGTTGTTGTCTCGATGCCGGTTCGTTTGAAGCATCCTGAATCTTCAGGTAAAAGCCCTACGCTTGTCGAAAAAAGGAAAGTTATCGGAGAAAGGGACGAAAAGTTTGACTAAAAATTATTTAGAAAACCCGAGAGCGCGAACCGGGCGGTTGAGTTTTATTGCGGGGAAGACCGTGAAGCAGTTCATTTATTAAAAATTCAAGGGAGTTAAAGAAATAAATATTGAGAGAGAAATGTATGTTTATAAAGAAATTAACGTAGAATGTTTATGTGCGGCAAGAGTAAATATATCAAATATATTTTTCAAAAATCTAATAAAAATTGTGGTTACCGCTTAGAGAGATCAATGAGATAAAAAATCGGAGATGTAATCCGTGAGGTCGATGGTCAGACACAGGTCGAATCCTTCGAAATAACCTGCGAATTGTTCGAAAATGGAGTCATAAGGTCTAACATCGTTAACCATCAATCCAGTTTGTAACACCTTTGAATTTCTGACCGTTTTCTTCCCGAGCAACGTAATCCCTTTACCATCACTAACAATAATTTCAGTTTTCTCAACAGAACATCGGTCTGTCACCTCCAGTCTTCGTGAGAACGCACCGAGAACACCTAGCGTATCCTTTCTGCCATACATGAAGAGTTTCTTTCATAATTTGTATGATTCACATTTCACCCGACGGTTCTTCAAATGCCCCCACTGGGATTTTTCAATGACATTACAGTCCGCCTGCGAGTCAATAAACATTTTTACTTCCATATTCCACCAATTCATCGTCACCTTCACTCAAATGATGTCCGCATCCTTTGATCTTCAGTCCGAAACCTTTTCCACCTGACGGACCTTCCGCATTTTTCTTTTTATTCATCGTCTTTTTGGAACGAAACACTGCCTTGAAATGATCCACACGACCGCATGCCTCGCATTCTTTTTCCAATGCTGCGGCAACATTTATTATTCGCGCTATGTCTACTGTAAACACATCGAAAACAAGTCCCTCTATTTCTAATTACTTTTCCTGGCACTGTTGTCTTTATTATTCGTTTTCTAGTCGGCGTTTCTCGAACCTGCTTATTTGAACATTCCCAGCATAATCCCAAAATGTCCAGAGTCTTCTGGAACGTAATTTTCGAAACCATTTCCAACAAGTTTCCTCCTCAGATCAATGAACGTACCACCACTTAATACCGAATTGTTTCCTCAAGTTTATCACCAAACCCGCAATTTGTCGCTTGTTGACCCAAATGATATCACAAATTGGACAAACAATTCCTGAGGTTGTTATGCCGTTGCTCTGAATAGGTGCTTCTTAAATGGGTTATTTACCTCAAGAGTCAAATATTTTCAAGAGTCTTAAATTGTCCGTGAAAATATCATTATTCACTACATAAACTTCCGGATATACGAACATGTCCACAATGTCTTGAATTTCTTATGCTGATGAATGCAAAAGCCAAGCACGTTTCCTTTTACCATTCACAATTGCTTTTTTCCTCATGAAAAAATTAAACGCCAAATTTCGCACACACGACCTCGTAAGACAAGTATATTAATTTTCAAAACATTTTCAACAGCCCAGAATTGACTTTTTTTTAGGGATGTTTTGAATTTAGGATAGCTGTACGTTGGTATTCAGAATATTTTGTTTAATACTGAATCGCTATATACTTTTCAATATTGTTTTTCAATAATTATTTTTATTAGAGAATATTAATAATTGGCCTTTGATCATGCGCAATTTTTTTGTTTCACGCCATACAACAGCAATCGTAGAGACCATAAATGATATTTCTAAAATGATAAATGCAGCGGTATTTTGTTATGCAACGTAAAATGCGATGCATTACATATAAGTTCGTTCAAAATAAAGAAAGATTTTCGGACACTTGTTAAAACGTATTCATTTTTTTCACGAAAGATATTGGCTTTAAACATTGATAAGCGATTAACAATAATTAAAAGTTGTGTAAATTGGTGTATCTCCACTAATTAATAATATTATCTTCAGCATTAAAAAAATGTGAAGACTTGAAAATATGGAGTTAATGTGTGAAACAATATTGAAAAGTTCATAGCAGATTAGCCACAAAAAATTCCGGAATGCCGACCTTAAATAGAATTTTAATAAAATAGTAACAGCTTCTTTTGATTTTTTTTCTCCTAAAAAGATAATAATTAAATGTCTGTAACAGTAACTATACAATCAGTTGTATGACTTTTTTTTTTTAATTTTATTCGAAGAACTTTTCGATGGCCCTTCAGCTGGTTATCCATTCAGTGTTGCCCACCCCTAAATTGTTAGTATCTTTGATTTGGTTTTTTGACCTTCACTTCCATTTTGTTCGATTAAGAAAGAAGCATTATAAATTTGGAGTTTTTATTTTTGCTACACAAAAGTTCAAGTAGTTTTACTACTTCTTAGCTCCCATTGTCTAATGCGTTCGATAACTATGACGAGTCGTTGAGTTCTTGCGACGTCAGTTTCTAGGTTCTTATTAACTTTACAGACATCGAATTGCATAAGGTGGAAAAGAGGTACAAATTGAATCCAGATCCGCTAGAGCCCCCATTCAGCTCGGAGGAGAATGTAGAATCTATTTTACCGATTCCACGAGAACATCCGGACGTTTTGCTTCACGCCTCAGACTTTACGCCAAAAGTCGGTTTTCTCAAGACGATAGGCCTTGACGTGATGCCTCCCAACAAAAGAGATGGTAATTACTAAAATTTATTTACGACCGTAAATAGATGCTAACCTATTTTCTTTTGACTTTGTGTTTTCAATAATTTTTTTTGTAATTGCAGAGGCGGAAGAAACGTGGCAGTACATATTGAAAGATCGAAAGAAGAGAAAAAGTACTAACACGGTGACGGCATATTGCGAGAAGATAGCCAAGGTCTATTCGAAAAATCCACCTCAGTCGCCAAAGCCATTGCAGAAAATGCGACTCTTGGATAAAGTAAAAATTAAACATAGCTCGGAGCGGCCACCGCCGCTTCCGCCTCTCGTGCCGAACTTCATGGCGACTTATTATCCCACCCTGTTGATGCCCGGTGAAAATGGTTCACGGCAACCATGCAAGCTACTCGATATCCGGGAAAACGGCGAAGAATTGAGTAGAGAACGGGGAAAAAAACCACGGTGGAGTGGGATTGAGGATATTATGCTTGCCTATTCGGAATATTGCAAAGGTGAGCTATTAATATTTTCAAATAAATGCATCAAGACATATGACCAAATATTATGTATTCTTTTACTAAAGAATTTGTTCACAATATCGGATTATACCAAGTAATGTATTATTCGCATTCAGAAATCATGTATTTGTATTATGTATGTAATATTCTTTTTTAAATATTTTTTTCAACGTTGCTAATAATCAACGCAGTTGATGTGACCTTCAGCACTAAATAAAAGTAAATGTATATATGAGTGATTTCACACAAAGTGGGTCACCCCTGTTTCGAATTGTCTAAAACAAAGTTCATAATTTTCTTGTGAGTAACTTAGAGTATCTACAATAAATACAGATTATTTCAGATTTTTTAATCCTATATTTCAGCCAAGATTATATACCGACTTTTTAGTTTTGTGTTTTTTTCGATTCGCCGTACATAAAAGTCGGTCAATTGTCTAAACAAAATGTTATAACATAAAATGTAGATCTTTGAAGGTAGTTTCCACTGAAAACTTTCCACATTTGCGCAGTATAAAATTCATATATCTTTAAGAGGAAAAAAGTGAAAAAAAAAAAAAATTCGTTTAAAGGGATCATTTTGATTTTGCTCCAAAATAGAGAAAAATTTCGTTATTATATATAAAAACTACAAAAAAAATGGCACGATGGCGAATTCATATTTTCGACACGTTTAGTTGGATTAAGCGCTAAAAAAATTAAATTGATCTAATAATAATACAAAAATACTTCTCTGCATTGCACGTAGTTAAGACTAACAGAATATCTTAACTGAAGTCCTTCTACTTTTTTGTAAAGCCCTATTGTAGATATTCTAAACCAGTCACAAGAAAATTATGAATTTTTTTTAGACAATTCGAAACAGGGGTGGTTCACTTCATGTGCCCATATATTAGGGTGAAAAAAAACGTTATATTTATATTTGCCCAACAGACTGTTTGATAAGTCTCTTTACTGCAAAAAAAGAAAGCTCACTTAAGGAGAGCTCTAAATAATAATATTTAGAGTTGTACCGACAAAATTTGCAATTACTCATTTAAATAACGTGGGAAATACGTTTTTAAGTGACAAATGATGTTGCAGAACGCGATACTTAACTATTAGAAGAGTATTTGTTACAAAATGTGCGAGAACATCAACGTCGCTATTCCAGTTGCAATAAGAAAAAATCTTGCAGTGATCAATAGTAATTTTTGTAAATCTTAAAATTAATTTTTTGTGTAATGAATTTTTTCCATCGGCCTACGATTTCCAATCTATGACATTGGTAAATTCTTCTCAAGTGACGGTTTATTGAGAATTGAATGCTCTACAAAATAAGTGTTAAGAAACGTGTAGTAAAACTAACAGTTTTTCCGTAATAGTTGAAGATCGGTAAAATTTTAAATAAGTATAACTTTGAAAGTTAATAACTTTCAAATGGTTGGTTTTAGGAATTTTTTGTAAACGACCTTTTTTGTAGGGCGTTAAATTTTCTATAGAGGCACACTGTAAAATACTCATTACAGTTGTCATTAAAGAGGTATAAAAGTCTAAATACGTAAAAACGTATTTCCTGTGTTATTTAAATGGAAAATTACAAATTGCGTGCGTCACCTCTAAATATTATTATTTAGAGCTCTCTTTTGGTGAACTTTTTTTTGTGCTAAAGTCACTTCTCAATCAGTTAGTTGGGTGAAAGAAAATTAAAAAATTAAAACTTTCTTTTCAATCACCCTAATATATGTATTTTTTTTTCAAATATATATAGTTATAGACAATATTGAGAAATATCTCGAGGCTTGTAATTTATAAGTCTTATGTTTATCACGTTGCTTAGAACATAATTATATTATTAAAAGTAGCGTTTAGAACGCAAAAAGATTGCCTTGACACTTTTACATTCTACACCTACTTTTTCTAATCACGTGAGTCAACTTGACTGATAAGCTATTTGCAATTATAACCAAACACGAGCTGCCATGCGTCTACATTTCTAAACATAAAGGTCTTGTAAGTTACGACAAAAAAATCCTTATCTATATTATTATGATTATTATTTATTTGCGAAAATGTACTGAAAAAAGTCGAGAATCCCGGGGGCAACTAGCCTTAATAAAAATTGCAGTACAAATATTTTTTGAACAGTTAAATATTTGTAAAACTCCTTTTTTTAAAATTTTTCCATAACACATATTGCAATTCAGTGAATCAATATAACATGTTATCAGTGCATATGTAATAATAAATATAATCATGTATTTTTTGACTTTGAATTATTCATAAAATGATTTTCAATGTAAAAGAAGCCTAATTCAATTAAATTTAATGTTGTTTAGCTAGGAAACTAATTTAATGGTTTACATGTAGCAATCGAATTTCCTTAACAACCACATGTTACTGTGGTTGTTAAGGAAACTAACATATCACTATTTTATTAACCGTTTTTCAACAAAAATATTGTTGTACAAACGTTTTGATTGTTTCTTTTGTTCTTTTTTTTTTTCAGAAAAATCATCAGAAAGAAAAGTTCTAACGAGTCAAATGTCGAAGTTAGCGGCGCAGTCGAACTGTTTGCGATCCGAGGCGATACAGCTGGAGCGTATAAGGTACGAGTTGCTTTCGACGAGAACGACACTGGACGCGGAAGAGCGCATGCTGAGCGAAAAAATTGAAAGGATCAATGCTCTTGTAAGGAACCTGAGATAGCGATGCACGACGCACAACACGGAAACTCGTTCGTCTGTGATATTATCCACGGGTTAAGGGCCGTTGGCAACCAAGGACAGTGGCAAACACGATTGTACTTATCGATCTCGCATAAATACGAAACGTAAGAAAAGAAAAAGAAATGAAAAAAAGAAGAAAAAAAAATTACATTTACGAAACAATGTACAACAGATTACGTTACCGATTTTTTGTTTACGCAACGAAAGATCTATCGCTAGCTCGAAGCTATTTCTCATATTGAGTTTTTGATTACTCAAAACAAATCGTTGACGTTCGAGCATATGGAGATGATGTCGAACGCCGAGGATGAAGCAAGTATTGAATTGTAATAAAGAATCATATCAGTAAGACGGTAAATACGAGCGTATGTATAAAATAAAATTGTACAGAAGACCGAAACCGCGAGTGAATGAAGAAAATACGGGATTTCCTACACGAACTATGATTATTAATAACAGAGTTAGTATTTTATAGTTTCGACTGACGGCTCTTACACCCAAAGTATATATACATAATTGTAATTTGTACCATAAAACTTTACGACCCCATCCCCGCCCGACCGACCCCTGTTCCTTTCGAAAAATAGGCGAAGCACCATGTAACTTATTTTATTCTCAGTAATGTGGACCTTTACTACGAAAGCTAATGTAAACGACTTATACCAAGCGATTCCTAGTATGTCTTAAAGAATACAAAACTAGTACCGATTTATCGATGACATATAGAAGAAATGGAATCGAACGACCGAATAAGATATTCAGTATCGTATTTGAAAATGTTTTAAGAATGTTGTTTTCACCGTTTTTTAAATGACGACTGTGTGGTCAGTGCGGTGGAAATATCTCAAGGCGTTGATTTCGAATATACTTTTGTACCTCAGAGAGAGAGAGAGAGAGAGAGAGAGAGAGAGTGAGAGAAAGATAGAACGAGAGAAAGAGCGTAGTTGATAAATGGTATGGCACGATCGTCACGAAATCCTTAATAGCGTCGCTGCATATGTATAAATCAGGTGAAACCTGATTTTGACTTACATCCAAACCTTTGTATTGTCCATCGTTCGAAATAATAATTAAAGGCCAGTGAAATGAATCCAAGAGACAAAATAACGGTGAGGTACTTAGACTTTTAAATGACTCTACGGCAAAGCTCGAAACTTCGCACGAGGACATTCCACAATTAAGGGGATCATTCTATTTTCAAACTTAGAAAAAAAATACTCATTTTTTTTAGGATTCTTTTTATATTGAAAATTTTTATGTTTCCCTTTATTTATCCACTCTGATAGTACGAAAACGTATTTTCAATGATTATTATTATTGTTGCGAGGAATATGGCTTTGAAGATAAAACCGCCACGAAATATTCTCGTACATTAATCTGAAATTTAAACGAAAAATCTATATTCTGAAGGGGTTATTTCCATTTGAACCCTTGAATAATAGAACTGGTACTTTTTTACACTTGTTACAACGTGTATTTTTTTAAGTTTGACCGAAAAAAGAAAAAAAAATTATAACTGACTAATGGAAAGCACTTTTTCTGATGCTTCGTAGCATTTTAACTTCGTATCCGAAATAAAATAAAAAAATTGTCTTTTATTAATCGTGATTGAACATTCACAAAGCGGATTTTCATAATTAAAAGAAAAATGTAAAAATAAAATCGATGTAATAAAGTTACTTTTTTACGAAAGAAAAAAAAACCATATTTTTGTTGGTACATTAAAATGGTTAATCGACGAAAAACATTCTACGTGAATACCAGCAGGACCACGTTAATATGATGTTTGCAAAAATTGTAGATAAACGATCATTCGAATTAAATTTTGACGGTTTCAGCCAAGTACGTAGATTAATGGAGGTACGTAATTAGGAAGCGAGCCGGCTATAACCCCTAAGCAGTTTGCATGACGCTATCGTTGGTATTTCAATTAGATTTTTATGTTCGATTTTGTATTAATACACAAATCGATAACTATTTAAAGAATGACACGAAAGTTAAGATTCAAGCTTTAAATGCGCGTCAGTTTTTCCATTTTTTTGTTTTTTAACTCTTATTATGTTTCCGAGGAAGGAATGATTGTTATCACTATTATAAAAAGAAACAATAATAAAAAATATGTTTCTGTACTACCAGAGCGGCTGAATAAAAGCCAATAAGACATTTTCTTGGGGTTTTCATTGATTCGAGAAAACGGGTATTTTTTTCTAGCCAGTAGATTTTAGGATGATCCCTTGGGAGGTTGGAGCGCACTATTTACATCAGTGCCAAAATGTTGTAATCTTTTTTTTTTGTAAAGTTATATTCAATAAATAGCAGTAAAAAAGGGTGATTTGTATTGTAGTAGGTTCTTAAACAGCATTAAATCTTATTTTAATCGCTTCACCTCAACCCCCCGCTAAAACAGTTTCAAATAATTGAAAATACAGACTGGAAATTGTTTCAAAAAATAAAAAAATATATTTACCCTCTGTCCACAGGAGTTCAAGCTTCCCCGTTGAAAACACATGTGTTTTTGATCTTCTTTCCGCATAACTTTTATTAACCAACTAATTTAGTACATAAAAATCTGAAATTTACTGGGTATCTTGTTCAAGCATATCGTTATTAGGGGGAAAAAATATCAACAACCCTGTTCTTCGAAAAATGGCTAGTGCTGTCCATACAATTGTCAACCCTCTAATATATATATATTTTTTTCGTCTCTGCGTTGTTTAATAAAAGCGTGATTTAACTAAAATGTATGATTTTTATGGTAACTGACGTCGAATTTGAAGATACAAGAATTTAGTTAGAAATTCGAGAATGCAAACTCGAAATGGTTTTTCAAAACTTGCGATAATTGTTTGTTTTTGTTTTTTTTTTATTAAAAATGTATACGACAACTGTATGGTCTGCACCAGCCATATTCGAAGAGCAGGGTGCTTGACATTTTCTTCCCCTCATAACGATATGCTGGAACAAAATACCAAGTAAATTTCTGATTTTTATGTACTCGAATTAGTCCGGCAATAAAATTTACGCCTACGAAAGCTCAAAAACACACGTTTTTAAACGGGGAAACTTCAACCGCTGTGGACAGAGGATAATTTTGTTTATTTTGAAAAACATTTCGGATGTGTTTTTGAATTATTTGACACCGATTTAGGGGAGTGAAGTGATAAAAATTCGATTTGACCCCATTTAAGAACGACCCTAACGTGTACTTAATCCAGAGAAACATTTATAGCGATAGATTTACCGAAACTGACGAACGTTTAATTTTGAAAGAGGCACATTTTCGTTGGGTTTATTCCAAGAACTAATCATAATTTTTTTTAACGATATTAATGTGGGTCAGCTTCCTCTATTACTCGATAAAAATTCCACACATAAACCGTCTAGATAGCTGATAGTGTTAATCGTTTCATAACGACACCCCGTTTGGTTACTGCGGGGAATTTTCCTTCGCAAACAAACGGATATCATTAAACGCTTAACTCTATCGAATAACATCAACGTAATAAATTCGTGGAGTATCTTTTAAGAAACAGTATCAGTCATCCTGCAGTTAAATTGATAAAAAATAACGGATTATACTTGGAAACAAAATCATGGCTTGTATTTAAATTATCCATTAAAACAATTAATTTAAAAAAATATATATCATTATTTTTGTAAATCAATCGCTATGAATGTTTAGCTCCGAGCTACGGACACACGATAGACAGCCTTCACTGTGGCCAATTAATCCGTAAACTTTTTGTAACGATAACAAATGTTTGGCATTAATTTGATAGACGCGCTCTAATCTCCTTAATAAAGAAAAAAACAACTAATAAACGTTACCCGACCTCCAACATTCCAATTCTACGTAAAATCGGACGGTAAAAATAAAATAAAAAATTAACGACAACATGAAGTACCAAGGAAAGAAAAAAAATTAATTATCTATATAAACAAAATTTGGATACTTGTTACGTTGTATTTTTTAATTCCTTATTTTATTCCGATACCTCCTTTTTAATTTAACCCGCCCCCGCTCTCTAAAATCGACCAGCCCGCGCGAAACCGAAGAACCCATATTTACGTTTTGTTCATTGTGTGCCTAACATTATCCTACATTTGTAAATATATCATTATTTTTATGTATTGTGTAATTAAACGAAGGAACCGCAGATTTCTGCCGGTCTCAGTCTGGCCAGCACGAGAGTCTATGAGTAAAGTATTTGAAAAAAAAAACAAGTAAAAAATATCTCCGAGTCTTTTTTTATTTATTCATCCAATATAATTTCCCGCCTTCCATATATGAGGTATTCTTTCCACCAATACTGCCACTTTTTTCTCGACCCCCTCGGATCTGTTTGATAATTGGCCATTAAGTACTACTTAAAGGTACTCTCTGTGATTTTTTTCGGATTTTTTAATGCACTAGTTTTGGAAATGAGTTTTTTTTTTTTCAAGTCCGTATATCGTAGAAGATTAAAGTCATGTTTTTCATGCAGTATGTAATGAAAAATATGTTATATTTTTATGGCACTCGAAAAGTCATTTTCAGAAAAAAAAATGGAAAATATGTTGTTTCTGTCAACGCGATACCTTTTATTTCGCTATAGGCTTTGTAGTGTATTTGGCAGGATATTCAATGCGTATAAAAAAATTGGCATCATGGAATTCAGAATTCTTGACGGCCAAAAAAAATATTTTACAGAGAATTAGATCTTTAATCTAAACATAACTTTTTTGTTTACGTATTTTTTTTTGTCCGACTCAAAATCACATTTAACCGAGGAAGGTGCATTACTTAATCTACTTCTCTGTAAAATATTTTTTTAGCCTTCAAGATTTCCGAGTTCCACGATGCCAATATTTTTATACGCTCTGAATATCCTGTCAAATACACTGTAAAATTTACAGCGAAATAAAAGGTATCGCATTGAAAGAAAAAAATATTTCCCATTTTTGTTGTTGTCGTGAAAATGCTATATTTTTCATTAAACATTCCATGGAAAAACATAACTTTTTTGTTTCTACATTTTTGTTGAAGGACTTTAATCTTCCACGATATACGGACTTGAAAAAAAAACTCATTTTCAAAACGGGTGAATTAAAAAATCCGAAAAAATTCACAGAGCTTTAAGTAGTACTAAAATATGGCCAATTATTAAACAGATCCGAGAGGGTCGACAAAAAGTGATGGAATTTGTGGAGAATGCCTCATATTTTCTTCGTTGTTTATCATTGTCTTCGACGATATCAACTAATAATTAAGGGTCCGGGTCAAGTAGCAACGAAACGCCAAAAGATGTCATGCCAGGTCGCGATCGATTCTCCCGAGAATGAAAGCGTCGCATAGGTCAGAGCTTCTGTGCTTCGAGAGGCCGCGAATGTGAAACAGCAAGAGCTTTAAAAAAAAAAAAAAAATTACCTAATATTTCGGCTCAAGAAGAACCCGCCTTGATTAGAGCTGATAAGCACCTTTTTCGTGTGTTGTGCTCGTTAACAGTGTACTCTTGATAAGATTTCAAAGCAAGCGGAAGTCATGGACGAGGAAGAGGATTCGAGGTAAGCGCAGTGATTGAATTCAAAGAAATTATAAAACCTGTCTATTGATTGATTTGTTAAAATATGGTTCGTAATAAGCTTTCCATTAATTCGCTTATAAATTACAAGATATTCGACATTAATGGTGCGCAACAAATTTAATTAATAACTGTCACGACGGCAACCCGATGATGATATAAATTTACAGACCAATTATTTATAATGAAATTTAGACGTTATATTTCATGATAAAAATGAGAATTATTATAAACCTTAAGCGCGCGTTATTTATTTCTCTTCACGAGGCTATATATACGTAAAATTCTACTCAATTATACGTTTCTCTTAGCCCTGAGTATCTCATTGAAACCAATTACACCGGACAAGAATTCGACTGAAACCTTTTAAAACCGATTAATTTTTTATCGATATTTTGTCCATTCATTTATTCAATTATAATCATTATTTCTCAAAGTTAATTAAATTGGGGGTTTCAAATATTTGACAAACAACAATATCAATTAAAAAATTTTAAATCAAAGTAACGAGGTCTGTAGAGTTGAAGTTACACTTTGGATTGAATCCTTCTTTAAAGATATTAACTGACTTTTCGGCTGAGGATCGTAATCAACGAGTTCTCAAACGATTCATGTCAAGGAAATTATAGATAGGAAATTAAACTATCCTTTACAGTGTTGATAAAAATATACAAATGCATTTATTTTACACTTTCTATTTAATACTTGTCGTAATGGCGATGATGTCGGTTATTCGTCGACATTGAAACATGGAACCTTGACCGTCGTCGACGAATCCTATATCGTATTTTAAATTGTATTACCTTGCACAATATTGCTTAGAATTGTCAAATAGTTAAGCTCGAGCTTAGCTGTCGAGATGTAGAAAGATTAATGCAATTGAATATAACAATAAATACTAAAAGTCGTAACTTGGCGCTTAAGCCCTATTGCCTTTCGACACGCGATATTTTTTAAACATTCATTCATTTTTATTTACATGGAAAAAAATGATATTGTTATCGGTACTACAAATTTGTTGTAAAAGTTTGTTGCCGCCGTTGCTACAATTGTTTATACGTCTACAACACATTGTTGTTTATTTTACACATACAGGTGTTACGATTACTAATTATTTGTAGTATCCGAAAATAGTAACTGCAGCTACAATTGTTGTACGTTTTAGTAATACTGGTGTTCCTTTTACTATTTGTAAAGTAATAAATACTACAAATGTTGTAAATATAACATCATAGTCGATACTACAATAGTGTTGCTATTGTTACATGCTATTGTAGTTGTCGAAATAGTTACAATCGTTTGTTGTTAGCAGAACTACAATTGCAGTTACCGTAACAATTCTTTTTTTTCCGTGTAAGTGGTGGAGCCTCATCGTTTATATTTTGCCTACGCAAAGTCACGTTCTTCAATAATTCCAGCCTGCGAGTTGCTCTGCTAGCGCAAAAAAAATGCTGAGTCACTTAATGTACAGTCACTAACTGTACTGTAACGCACGGATATGTCTATACTTTGTGGAATATGAGAGAAACGTAAGCACCTACTCTGCGTAGAGGACAACATTTCCACTGAATAATGAAAATGTTTTATTAAATACCGTGTCGTATGAGCAATTATTACACACGATTGTCAATCGATCGTACGAAGCACTTCACAGTCAAAGCTTGTCGCCCCCTGACAGCTATCTGTGCATATGCTAAAATATTACATAACTCGTTCGCGTATAAGTGAACGTCACAATGGCCTAAGGCATGCGGCTTACCTTTGACCAATTTTTATCTGTGCTGTTTTATTCAAAATATGTTTAACGTGATCAAAGCCAACACTGGTCCTCGCCTATGAATGATAGCGTTTTTTCAGTCTTAATGGGATTGTAGACTCTGAAAGAAAACATTAATTCTGTTTTCCTTCATATTGTTAATGTTTGATCTTTCGCACGTATTTTAAGCCTGACAATCTTGACGTAGTGTTTTTTTTCATTAACAATTTTGCTTCCTCATAGAGGAAGCTTTGTTTTTGTGAAACATTTTTTTCTTTCGAGATTTTCATGTCTGGACACTGAGAATGGTCCAAAACGTCGAGAAAAGTGATTTGTATGAAATGTCTGTATGTGTGTGCGTATGTGTAGATTTCTTTGTAAGCACGATAACAGTCGTAATTTTAGCTGTATCTTCTTCAAATTTGGCACGCAAGTGGGCTGTCATACAACAACGTTTGGGATTGTAGCTGACGCGAATCGGTTAAAAAATAAAAATTTTACAGCATTTTGAAAATTTTGAATAATTCGTTTTCACCCTATAACTTTCGCAAATTATGAGATATTGGGCTAAAATTTTGTACGAAAATAGTCATCAAAATATCATGTGTACCAAATTTGACGAGAATCGATAGATTGGTTCGAATTTTATTGTAATTTTAATTTTTTTTTTAATGTCTGCAAATACTTCAACTCCTGTAAATTCTGAGATATTCGGTTGCTATTTTCGATATGATTTCATGATTATTGATTATCAATGATGAATTTAGTCGACCGAACTGTCGACATATCGGTAAATTTCGATTTTGATGAACAAAAATGAAAGAGGTATCGGCTCTCCCTTCCTCGTCGTCAAACAATTTTGACGAGTCCGGCACGCGCCGCGACCGATCACTTGTTGCCTGGTTGCGAGTAACGACGCATCGATCGTCGTGCAGAGATCTCGATTTTGGAAATTTTGGAAAAGACGAAAGGACGAGATTGAGTTCTCCTTGACGCGACGTAACGAACGAACCGGTGGGTAGACGCGCAAATATTGTGACGTTGAGGTGTCGCAATTTCGGTAAAGTAAATTTTGGTTTTTTATTTTTTTGGGAAATTATTTCTCGTACGTGATCGGCTTTCTGTCGACCACGAGGCGAGAGGCATTTACCTCTTCTCGACTAATATCTCGCGAGTCCGGTCAATTCGCCACCGATCGTTGGAAAAGTATTTTTAAAGGTTGTATTTTGGAATTAGTATTTTCTGGTGGATTATTTATTTTTGGTTTATTTTTGTTTGCACAGAAGCGATTGTGACAGTGAGCCCGGGGTTCCCTTCAGGAAGCCTCATTTTGTGAATTCTTTATTTATATTATTTAGAAAAAAAATTTCTTTGTATTATTTTTATTCAATTTTTCGTGGTATCTAGTGCAACCAAACATGTAGTGAGTCGTTATTTGTGAAACTCTCGCATCTACCCCCCCACTCATCTCTCATGAGCTTCGGACAAGATCCGAAGCTCGATTATTACAAATTAAAATTGAAGGGTCTGGCGCCCTAAAATTATTAGGAATAATTTAGGTGTCTTTTTGTCAACGTTTTCCCCAAGATAACTTTCCCGAGTTGTCGCGGATCAGGAATTGCGTTACAACTTATAAATTGTAAGTCGCAATATATATTCTATATGTCATGTAATACCGTGACGTCACAGACGACTCGACCAACTTCGGGCGTAATAGGCGGACTCGTCGGCCGAATTTGAATCAATATTTTTGTAATCTCTATATTTCCGTTCAAATTGAAAAAAGAGATAAAAACAGCATTGTTATTTAGTTATTGCATTAGTTATTGCAACTTAGTCCATTATGTTCTCGATTATCCTCCTTTGGATTGCAGTTCTCGCTCCTCGATTTATTTGGAATAATTCGGGTGAGTCGTTTTCGTTTAATCAATGATTTAATCGATTATTACGATTAAAGATATCGCGCTACGAATTATTCGTGCAGTTACAGTTGAGTTTAGTAGATGCGTGCGTTGTTTTGCAACTCGATATTACCGGTAACGATTTCGATGCCTCACGCTGGCTCTCGGACATTAGCGTTTGGTACGCTAGAGTCCTTTTATTTCAGCTATTACCTGCGTGGGCTACACGCAACAGACCCTTGAAGCCATAGAGCGCAAAATTTACGATGTATACACCAACAACCTATAGACCTAAGCTGTGACTTCTAAACACACCCTCCAAAATATACAGTACAATCTTTGAATGCAACATCAACATGTTGTGTGGAGTGTTACGCACATAGCGGTTCTACTCGTTCAGCCGAAATCATTCTCTCAGGCAACGAAACACACGCACACGCACACGCGCACGCACACGCACACGCACACGCACACGCGCACGCACACGCACACGCACACGCACACGCGCACGCACACGCACACGCACACGCACACGCACACGCACACGCACACGCACACGCACACGCACACGCACACGCACACGCACACGCACACGCACACGCACACGCACACGCACACGCACACGCACACGCACACGCACACGCACACGCACACGCACACGCACACGCACACGCACACGCACACGCACACGCACACGCACACGCACACTCACACGCACACACACAGACGGACACTAGCATTCATTCAACATTTTTAAATGAACTCTTGCGAGTTGATATCGAAATGGATGCAATACGTTTGGTACTGCGGCTACGGTGGGAATTTTGGTGGATGATGGTATGTACAAGTGGGTTGTTGATAGGCTTTGCGTGTGGTTGGTGGCTGGCTCGGTGGGTACATTTAGGTAGAAGGTTAAGAACGGATGGTAATACATTGTTTCAAATAATATTTGTTTATCTTCGTGTAAATAAAAGCAAGTTCTCTATGCTCATTTCCCTCAGTTGATGTCAGAATGGATAGAGTATTGAAACCCGTTGCCGAACCGAAAATATTCCAAAGTCTATGCTGTTAAAATACTGGTCTCGATATATTCATGTGTTGTGGGATCGTTCGCCGGAACATATTCGAATCGATAATGAAGTAATATCATATTCTCTGTGCAGCGAGCATTGGAATTTGCCTCATATGCGATGTTAAAAGTTAAATACCCCGACATTTATTTAGTGGGAAAAGTTATTAAGAAACGAGGTAATAAATGCCTAGTAAAATGGCTAGGCTTCGATAATTTGCATAACAGTTGGATTGATAAATCTGACTTATGAATCAATCAAATGTTGTGAAAACGGACTTATACTATGGGATGGAATTGTTTGCGACGGGTGGGAAGGATATATACATTATATACAACAAATATATACATTTTTTTTTTACTTGAAATGTATTGAGAACAAACATGTAAGAATGCATATAAAATACGATGTAAATAAATAAAAATGACGCACACGCACGGATCATATTCGTTTGTCGTGGTTCCAACTGAGGGCCAATTTTTAGTGTCGCACAGTTTCGGCGACGTATTTGCGGGTGTGGTTTCTCCGCTTCCCCCTAATTACATTCTCGCGCTCAAACAGACATTTCTTGTAATCGCGGAATGTGATGGTTTTTAACGCTCCAAAGACTTTTACCCTTTTTTGCCTTATCGTCACCGCGAATTCTAAACGAATATAATTTCACTCTTAGGCCCACCAACTCCTCCATAATCGCCCCGTTATTCTCATCTTTCATAAGTACGTGAATTTTTTTTACTTGCTAATGGTATACCGTAGACGTTGTTGGGTGCATAATCCGACGTATCAAATTTGTGCAAATCACTCTTAATCACTATACATATCGGGGACTGACGTGATAGATTAAACTGTCCGTATCCGTATACAAAAGTTTCACCCTTTCATCGAATTTTGCCTTCATATAATTATAATGAAAATTATAAATATATATTTTCGATAAATCGAGAATTGCGAAACCTGCATATATGGGTTTAAGAAATTTAACTCTGATTTTCTTCAATTCGATTATTACTATGTCCGAATACATTGCAGCTGTGAAAAGTCGGTTTTGCATTAAGAGCCCTTGCGCCATATGCCCCGCCCCACTTGGCCACGAGTTTGACTTCACGATGTCGTCGCACGTTCTCCATCGTTTTGTCAAACACCGCGTTATTGATTAACTTGAAGAAATATTTCTCGAAATCATTTGTCGATTTTTTCCGTTGTTACAAATCAATGTACTTTTTCAACCACGTATCCTGTCTGAATTGCAATACGCGACGGATATGTGTTATTTTTAAACCCAGACTGAGGCACTGTTGTAAATTTCGATAATGCATGATGTACCGGTTTTCCGGTAATAATGTCGTGGTACGTTTAGTTTGTATAGAGCCAGGAGGTATAAAATGTTCCGGAGAGAGAGGAAGATCTTCGTGAAGCTCATGAATTTCCGTTGGATAGTGCAGATCAACCTCGAATATATAGGCAATCTGACTATCCTCCGGAATAGACTGAATGTCAATTGCACCGATATTTTCCATCCACTCAAAGGATGGGTGTCTGTTGTCACCGCAGGATACGGCGTGCGACCTCGAAGTTCGATTTGCGTCCTATTTATCTTTTAATGAGCATATCTCTGCGATCTCTAGCAAGACGATGCGTATGCTTGGTTTCATCAGGCGTGTTACGCCCGGCCCTAGAGTCGGACTATAATATATATTTTATTTATCGGGATCGGTTGCCAATAAGGAGTTAGACTCGAGTGAATGGGGTAAAGTTTAAGAAGATTCGTTTAAACGAATAACAATTGAAGTTTATTACAATATCGAGCTCGTCTCGATTTCGTTACTTGTACCCAAGACCGACTGGTCATCTTGATGTTCGAATTAAGACTGACTCTTGATATTGCGATCCCTCATCAGGCAATACGAATAGTCGAAAATTGATGAATTGCTTTTTTATTGATGCGCCTACGATTGGCCGCAATCAAACCAGGTCAGTCGACGGTGCTGTTTTGGTAAACCAGCCTAAGCCGCGTGACCGTTGTAGAATCATAAACATTGAGAGAATTTAGCATAAATTCTCGGTACAACAGACGTAACACCACAGATTTCCAAAATCCGCGGTCGATAAAAGTACTTTTCTGTGCTTTAGTTCGTCCTGTGCTTGAATATGCTTCTGCAGTCTGGTCTCCGTTCTACGCGTCGCCTGCTATTGCTATCGAGCGTGTGCAGCGCAAGTTTGTTCGTTTCTTATTCTATAAGTTTCATATTATTGGTAGAACCTATCACGGCGAATGTCGTGGCCATTCCGCGAATAAAAAAATGTGCATCGTAGCCCGATAGATTGTGAAAGACTGTTAGGAACTACGTGGGATTTTGTGAAATTTAAATTACAGTCTTGGTGGGCGGCACCGCCGAATTTCCCAGGGAAATGACAATGATCTCTCACTTTTACGCACCCATTAACGAATGGCTGTTCACAAATATGACACATTTCTGCGGAGTTAAACGCGTTTGATTCTTCGGCGGTCAATCGTTTCATCGCGGTACGATATTTTTTACTCGAAAATCCAAAATTTTCGAAATTTTTTCCAACTCGAGCATGAACCAGATTATGCAATCTTTGCCGCGGTGACTCTTGTACTCCGCGAGAGATTTGTCATATGCACAGTTAAAATAATACCCGAGACTGTGGGGCGTGTGTTTCTGGTAAGCTTGAGGTGCGACAATAGGGTCCAGGAGGTATTCCAGGTCCGCATAAATAAAGAACAGGACAGTTTCTTTGCATCGGAAGCTTTTAAACTTTAAAGTTGCTTGTTCGGGCTCTGGCAATATAACACTACAATTATTCATTACAGCACAGTCTACTAAATCCTCATTGAGCGTCGATTCTTCTTGAAAGTGGCGCAAACACCTGTCACAGCCACGTACGATGAGCAGTTTTCGAGATTTGTTTGCTAACCAATCTTGACAGATTTTTTATCCATGCGAAGTGATGCACCGGTGTGTAGAGCTTGAATTCATCGACAAATAAATAAACATTGTCGGATGCTTCTTCCTCCTCGACCTTTCCACCATACGGAGATGGTTCATCGGCCTCACAGATTTGTAGGCATCTCTATTTTCCACGTTCACAACTGCTTTTTTCAACATGATGTCTCTCGATATACGCGCATATGTCGAAATACCACCTCGAAAGGGTTCAAATTTATTTATATTCACACGTAAATGTTGGACTTCACGTAGAGACCAGCCGGATTCCTGCTGCTGAAACTCTTCAAATTTCCTCAACAACACAGATTTCACATGCTTGTCAAACCACTCGGTAATGTTCGTTGATTGTAAAATTATCCCGTTCGCCGTTTGAAACGATTTTTCCTCCTCCATAGTATTCGGACTTTTCACAATTTCAAACATGGCAATTAACGTCACATTCACTTTTAAATTGCTTCCCATATGCAGAGCTTTGGTCAATTTCTCGATCACAAGATGTTGCGCATCCTCGAGGAAATACCCGATATCTTTGTGTTGCAGATTGACCACAAGACCCGTGCGTATTCGTGATTGAATTGCCGACTCCATTTCCACCCATCTCGTTGAACTCATAGAGTCACCAGAACCACTCTTTTTAAATTTCTCTGCAAGTGTTAGCAACGTCGCGACCATTGTTTCATATCGCAATTTTTCATCAACATTCAAATCCGCCCATTCTCCAACCACCCAACCACCCGAGTTTAAATCTGAGCTAAGCGGTTCGTGTCTGAGCTAAAAAAAAGGTCGGTAAGTCTTTTTCAGATCCCTTGTGTTAAATTAATACTTGGCGCCCTTTTCTGAAATCATCCCCTCCCGACCACCCACTGTCCCCCCATCACACCCATCACCCACTAACTACCCATCCCACCAGCCAACCAACCACCCACCCACCCACCACCCACCATCCGGGTTTGAGGCTGAGCAAAGTGGTTCGTGTCTCAGCTTACAAAAGGTCGGTAAATATCGGTGCAGATCCCTTGTGTGGTGTACGGCCTATTATATCTACTTCCCAATTTACAAAAGATGAAGCATATAAAGACATTTTTTTTAAAATTGGAATTGCAATAACAATAGTACCGCTCTGTCGATTCTCGTCAAATTTGCCACCAAACATGGTTTAATGTTCGGACCATTCTAATTTCGGAACATAAGTTTGGACCATTTTAAATGTCCTGACATGAACATTTTTGTTAAAACTACACAATTGTCAATTTAGTTTTCATTAACGTGTGTATTTTGCGAGCTTCTTTTAAATCTGTCAGTCCAATGTCAATACCACGATGACAGGCAAAAAAAAGTTCGAGGATTTTTACGCAGAATGTGTATAAAAAATAATGTCGAAACGAAACCAACCATAAATTTGACTCTCGTTGGCGTAGGTCAATTTTTATAGGTTCCGACGAAGTGATAGTGGATCGATAAGTGTACTGTTCCCACAGGGCGCCTGTGGAAGAACGCAGTACTGACTAAAGCTTCTTCGAGCAAGCGAGAAAACAGACACGCGACCGCTTCGTTTTCCTTTTTTTACCCATCAAAGAGTGATGAAGGAAATACACGTGCCGTAAAGTAAAATCATGGTGAATAATCAAGAATACGAGTAAATCGTCATTCAAACAATCAATCAAACCGCTATCCGTTTAAAGTGATGTCGTCATTGAAAGGAGATAAAAATATTCTGTGAGTGAACACACAAATACAATTGACTGTTGAGTGGAATAATCCACCTGTGTTTTCTGTTTTTTTTTGCTTAGAGTGGCAAAAATTATATCATGTACGTTCATGTACGATAAATGACTTATCATGATTATCGCAATACTCGACGATTTTTAGCTGAATCATTCCCTACATGCAATACTATTGCAGTCGTTTGCACTCTCCCCGTGCTACAGATTGCATATTATTGCAACATCCCATAGAAGAAACATTGCAATTATTCTTTTCTTTTAGTGATTTACGAGGACTATAATTTGTGGCAAAATCTATTTTCTTTCCATGTATTGGTAGAGTATGGATAATATTGCTGTCACTGTGACGTTGGGTAAAACACTTGAGCCACCTAGCTCTAATATTTGTAGAATCAGATGAAGAAATATTTTTCTTAATCATGAAATCTAAGCGAATTTGATGGAGATGTTCAGATGCCTTGTTGACTATATTCGAGGTATTTCCAAATACAACGAATTTTTGTAATAATTGTGTGATATAAAATGATTTAAGAATGTGGATTATATATACATCTCCAATCGAAACTTTGATTTGATTAGATTGTGAGCACTTCCGGTATTACGAAAAAAACAGCCGCTGAAAAAAAGGCCTACAGGAACATTTATGTAAGAAGAATTAGACAAAATAGCTAATGTAGAGTTGTGACTGAAATTGACATGTCCGCATATCCTCCAAAAGAATAGTGAACACACTGAGAAAAAAAAGTTGCAAAGTAGAACTTTGCACATTGTTTCCTTGTTAATATCGATTTTTCACAAAGTCACCTCTATGAGAAAGCTTATTTATCAATTCAGGCTTCCTCATAGAGTAAGCTTTCTGTAAAATTTGCGAGTTATAACAAAACGTTAATTTTTTTTTTAAATTCAATCTCACGTAAAATCCTGACTGCTTTACCGATCATCACCAAATTTGGTACCTGCAGCAGCTCTTAATGTTATCTTTCGTCTGTAGAAAATTTCAGTTCATTAGGTGAGATTTGACGTGAGTTAGAGCAAAATGGAATTCTATCAAAAAAATTTTAATCTCATAAAACCCGAAGCTATTTCTCGATTCGTTCCAAATTCAATAACGTACTTACTCTAACATAGCTTCATTTGTAAAAAAATTATTTAGCTCGATACTTACTAATTTGCAAAACCTGAAGAACTGAAACATTTTTCTAAAAGTTTAAAATTGAATAAAGAATAATCTTATGTTTTTTTTTTAAATGATCACAAACAAAGGTGTTCACCTGCCCCACGTGTGTTCCAAATTTCATCTCGATTGAGAAAACCGTTCTTTAGGTACCTAATGAGTTTGAATTTTGCACACGCACACGCACTTTTCTCGATGTTTCGGACCACTTTGCATGTCCTGATATGAAAGTCTAAAAAAAATGAATTTCTTGAAAACAAAGCTTCCTCTATGAGGCAGCAAAATACGGTTGAGTCAACAAAATCTGCGGTTGTATACGTTTAAATAATTCCTTAATTGATGAAACTAAATATGTGTTTTTTAAATAATTATTGGCTTCGTTGACCACATTATGATTGAGATAGAAAAGTTCTTGTTGTCACAACTAACAGATTTATATCACCATATTCAATCACAGGTTCATCTATACATTTTCGCAGTGCATGTCCACCCGCCGCCGCAATTTTCTTATGTACAAAAACGAAAAACAATCACGAATCCGGAAGGGCGGACGGTCGGGGGCGAAGCCCCCGATAGGGTTTAGGAGCGCAGCCCCTCGTCAGGGCGTTGAGGAAAGCACCCTATTTACGACACAACTTTGTTTTTTGTAATATAATTTGTAAAACATTACAATTAAAAAGAAAATTATATATTTGTTTTGTACATCCCCCTTGTGAATATTTCATAATGCGATTCAGTAATAAGAATGAAGTACTTATACAAAACATTTTTATATCAGTTTGTTTCGGTCACTTTTTATCACACTTTATTCAGCCCTCTTTTCTCCAATGAGCTTTTTTTAATCTTTTTCATCTTTTTCGTACCCCTTTTTTTCCGTCGGCTGTTTTTTTCCCTAAATCCAACTAGAACAGATATAGACCTGCTACGCTGTGTTTGGATACAAAAAAAAATAAAGCAGAAATTATTGAACTGCCATCGTTTTCTACCTCTGAAAAACATTCACACGAAATTCTCCTTATTATGTTGTTAAATAATCTGATTCTCAAGACGTAGTAAGAAGTCGGCGAAATAATCACTGTTTTTTGCCTAGCCCGATGAGATGTCATCCAGTTCTGTATTAGAAGAAAGAAATATAATGTCAGTCGGATTATGACGGCGAGCAATAGCTTATTTTGCTTATCGAAAGATGCTTTATTGATTGACAGGAGAGATATTTTGATATATATCCTTTGTGAAAAAAATTACAATCGTTTGATTACTCAGCCCAACCTAACATTACACATACACATGATTGTAACTTTTAAACAACTAATACGATTAAAAAATCAACTCGATAAATCAATAAAGCATCTTTCAATAAACAAAATAAATTATTGCTCTTTTATAAGCGCATTGATATTATAGATTTTCTACTGAAAAACTGAATTACGAAAACATCTCATCAGACACTTCCATAAATCGGTGTATTTTCTTGTCAAATACTGGCTGTAGATGTGTTTATATATTAAAAGAAAACATATGCTGATGAACAAATGACTGTTGAAAATAATCCTATTGAAGAACTACAAAAAATTGTATAGAAACACTTTTACAAATTCAGTACTGTTTTGACTAACACGTGGCAGAGAGCCTTAACACATGATTTGTCTTGGCTATATCGCAAAGATAACTTTAAATGGAAGATAACTTTAAAATACTGCTTTTCACTAAATAGATAACTTTGTTTTGTTTTAATGTCATTCAAACATCTTTGTACCCAATAACACGAAATTTTATACCGGCTGTGTGGCTTTTCTATTTTTTTCATTACATTTCCGTTTGGTTCGTTATCATACTTCAAGGTCGCGGTCGCGCTCTTCCGGCCCTTTCCTTCCATTAATCGCATCGATTAAAGCCATATCACCAAACGCGTGTGGCACTATTACATCTATATATTATTATGTCTGAGGCTCGTGACACGTTTAGGCGTCGAGCAGCTTTATAATTAGGAATCTAACGACGCGGGTTAGTCAGGGCATATACATATATATACATATATATATATATATATATAATAGGCAAACACACACATATATATATACATATACATACACACAAGACTGTTGGAGTACAAGTGAAATACGAGAGTATTACGTAAACTAGACGTTCCGATCAGCCTCGAGGCGCTCTCGATGCTCGTCGCGGCGCTCTTCACTCTCCCCCGCAAGGAAAAGCCGGCGCGTGAGTGACGCGATAGCGGCGCGCGCGCCAGCGGACGCGTTTGCGTGACTGATGCAGATTGTACACGAGTCCCGTGTATTCCAGGATCATCATCGTCAGTTTGCCAACGGCGGTCAACGTGAACGGAGGCTATTCTCGCGTCTCTCCTCGTTTCGACTACGAAAAACGTGACCCTCGTAACTTTTCTCTCGTATCGTATTTGTTGCGTCTGCCGCTGCTTCTGCGTTGTGTTTGCGAATAGCTCAACACTATACAAGTTCGTTCGTTGCAATTCGTGGCCTAGAATTAACGACGCCTCTAAAAACTGTGCCAGGAATATTAACCGGGTAATTTAATCATTATTTTTTCTTCTTTACGTTCTGCTTTATAGATTTCTTTTTTATACGTTCGAGTGTGTTTGACATCGCTGCGATCGTTTCTCTCGTGAGTAAGGGAGCACCTGCCGTATCGAGTTCGATCAAATTTTTACACATGACGTTTTTATCCGCTTCGTCGAAGCGTGACCTATACTCCGGAATATTGATCGTCATTTTCTTTTTTTCTCATTTATTATCCTACCACCCCTCTGTCGCTTTTATACGTCAAACTCATTCACGTGGATAAATGTGTTCACGACACATTAACATTTCAAATTCAATAAAAAATGTTGTTAAAAACGAATAAAAAGTCATATTTCGTTTCCCACTTCCAAGTATCATTATAAATAACCAATCAACTCTTTCTACAAATAGAGGGCTCTGGCGACCAACTTTAAGGGGTGCCTAAATTAGATAAACGTAAAATTGCCTTTATTTCAATTAGGCACCCTTTATAGTTGGTCTAAAATATTTATAGTTGGAAACGAGGTATGATTTTTTATTCGATTTTAACAACATATTTTTGTTGATTTTTCAAAAATTAGTGAAACACCCTAATAATTATGATTATTTGAAATCAACATACTGTTAGGCCGAATTTAAAAATCTAGAAAAATTCTTAAAAGTCCTGTATCTGATGACAAGATTTTTAAGCTTTGGCCCAAAGTGAGCCTCGCTTCTATTTTTTTCACGATTTTTGTTCAAAAAGAAAATTGAAAAAAGTTAGGCGCGCAAAAAAAATTCCACTGCAGGCTGTTGCTTAAACACTATCTATATATATGTTAGGTCTTCGGAGAATTTTTTCAGATTTCTCCAAAGCGACTTTTTTTTATTTATTTACCCACTACTTTTTTAAGGAAGAAATATGTAGATCGAACATTTTCTATAAGCATATTTGAAATATATATTTTTCGAATATACCTCATGATTTTATGGGGGGGGGGGGGGGGGGGGGGTCGCACTGTACGTAGATTCAGTAAAAATTTACGACCAAGCCATTATCTGCATTGAATGTAGTTGAATTCACAACATACCCTATAATTTGTACCTTGTTATTATTTTTCCCCCGTTGAAGGGAACAAAAAAAATCTTACGAAACAGTAGTTGAAACGAGGAAGTGGAATAATTGGTTGATCAACGTTACGGCAATTTACATCGTAATATCTACTCACGAAGAAGCGTCGTCAACCCAGAGAGCATTTACTTTACACATACAACGTTCTTTTTATTATCTTTTATTTTTAAATCTTATACTGTTTAATGCATGAATTTATGTCGTAAGATCGTGCAAAGTCATTATCATCTTTTTCTCGATAAATATATCTATGAGCCACCAGAAGTACGCGAAAATAATGAATCATCTGTATTATCATCTTTTTGCTTTCGTTTTCATTTCGTGAAAAAAATTTTGTTTCAAGATTTTTATGTTAGCATACTCAGAATGGTTCAAAACGTCGAAAAAAGTGAGTTGTACGAAATGTCTGTATGTGTGTGTGTGTGTGTGTGTGTGTATGTGCAAATTGTTAGCGCGATAAGTGCCGCAATTTTTCATGTATTTTCCTCAAATTTTGTACGCAAGTGGGTTTATCATACAACAACTTTTGGGATTGCAGTTGACGCGAATCGGTAGAAAAATTCCAATTTTACAGCATTTTGAAAATGTTGAAAAAATCGTTTACGCGCTAAAACTTTCGCTAATCGAGAGATATTGGGCTGAAATTTTGTACGTAAATGGACAACCATCAAACCATGATGTGTACCAAATTTGGCGGGAATCGATACAGTGGTTCTAATTTTATTAAAATTTCCATTTCTTTTTAAATGTCTGCAAAGACTTTAACTCCTGTAAATTCTAAAACATCCGGCGGCAATTTTCGACATAATTTCACTATTATTGATCATCAATGACAAATTTAGGGAAAGGAACTGTCGATATGTCGGTACATTTTGATTTTCATTAATAAAAAATGCTGTGACAAAAAAAAAATTCGAAAATTTTTGCAGATTTACTTTAAATATAGTTCACATATGGACTACCATTGAACAAGGTTTAAGTACCAATTTGACGCAAATCGGTCGAGCGGTTCGAAATTTATGACATTTTGCATATTTTTGAAAAACAATTTTGGAGGTCAAACAAGCCTGCAAAGTAGAACCTTGCAAATCGCTTCCTCACAATTTTCTATCTTTGACAAAACTTTTTTTTACAAAGCTTCCTCTATGAGGAAGCCAAAATTGATCAACATACTTTCTCATAGAGGTAGCTATATAAAAAAAAGATTTGTCAAAGATAGAAAATTGTGAGGAAGCGATTTGCAAGGTTGTACTTTGCAGACTTGTTTTTTTTTTTTTTTTTTTTCGAATAATACCAGCGGCTAAGCTAGTGAGTTATTAGCCTTCGCATATATCACTGATAGTCATCACAATGTTTTACAAAGGTATATGAACAAACTCGTTGTCTCTTTTGGTCTTTCAAAAAAAAAAAAAAACAAAAAAAAACAAAAACGATGTGGCCAAGAAGGGTTTTGGTACCGAGCTTATTTATAGAGTACCATGCGTAGGAGACAACAGTTATTCGAAGTCGTACTGTACATCTATCATCTGTACAACAAATTCCAAGTAAGCTTTGTTACAACGGAAGGAGAAACTCGTTTTTGCCATGTACCCTCAGACCGTTCAAGATCTCACTCACCATGTGGGCTGAATCCTCTTTAAGTTTTTCCCGTCTGACCATTTGAGTCATCTTGGGCTTAATATTCTCGGAACATTATACATTTCTCCCTTTAAACTAGCCAGACGACGGGACGTCCCACGCGGACGATCGACCGCCGGCCAGTGAGCATCCTCAGCAGCTGCGCACTTCCACATTTAAAAGGTTGCCGTAATTTCCATGCCATCCACCGTGCAAATTTTACACAGCGAAATGGACTCTAAAAAGTATGGAAGAAATTTCTTAAAGCAACGCAAATTGGACATACTCCGGCATTTTCAAGATACTCGATGTACACGGAGAGAGTTATGCGAATAGGAAATCTTAGGAAACGAACATATAATTATTATAATTTTTCCCATACTTTTTCTATATGAGAATTAAAAAAATGTTTAAAATTGCATGTTGTTTCCTTATTTTTTGAGATAATCATTAGTCAATTTTGACTTCTTCATAAGGAAGTTTTCTGGCCGGTGGACCAAAAGAATGACGAAGCTACTTTTTTTTTTTCTTAACATTTGTGAAATGTTATGATGAACCATCATGGAACGAAATAAATGAATACTTACTTTCCACCAGGGAAAATTCCAAATTTAAAGAAATAAAAGTTTCCACTAAATTAATAATAATCCAGGAATCACTCAAATCTGCTGATCGCCGTGAAACGTATAACTCCCGTGACCTTGCCCCAGAGGGGCACTCGGGAGTTAAAAAATGTAACTCGCTTTGTTAATTATTTCGAAAATACAACAGAACAAAAATTAAAAGTAAAACAATAGAATGACTAGAAAATTTGAGCCTTTCTTATCCATCGTTACTAAATTGAATATCTGGGACATCTTTTTTTTAGTTTACTTAAAAAAAAATTCCACTGATCGACACGTGAATTCAATCGAAAACGTAAATATGCGACAAATAGAGAAGTTACAGACATTTTTCAAACACCATAGCATTCCAATCCGTGCATTTAATTCTGACGAGAATTATACCCGAGGATCATTTCTGTTGTGTTGTATAAAAACTGCTGTCGCTGCATTTACGTACCATTCCGTGTGAATTCCAATATCTTTACCTCGTTGATACGCAACTAAAATGTGTCCTCACCGCACACTGGTATCGTGGAACGCATGAGCGTACTCTAATCGCGTACTTGTTTATCTAAACACCAACGATTGTATACATTTCCCCATTTACATATATTGGCAGTTTAAAAGTATTCCAGAAAATGTTGCTGTACTGATGGATACTGTCGAGCTACTCTCACTGCGTTTCTTCCCTAAAATTTAGTGATAAGAATTCATGACTCGTTATACGATCGGCTCGACTTTACGGTCACTTTCGCGACACCGGCTAATATTCCATATAAAAAGGTGGCAAAGTCGACTCTTGCAACGGTCGAAATTGCTTCCTCATTTTTTTGATGCGTCACAAACCTTTCTCTATGATAAAGTACGTTGTTTACTTTTGACTTCCTCATAGAGGAAGCTTTGTGGTGGCGGATTAAAAAAAAATGATGAAGCAAGGTTCGACTTTGCAATTGTTTTGAAAAAAAAAAAACGAAAATGCAAATTTGTATAAAATTTGAACCACTTTATCGATTTTGCCCAAATTCAAGTTTCAGCCCGGTAGATGGGAAAAGTTTCTCGCACGAGTTTCGTATACAACTTTATGTCACTCGGTGCGAGAAACGCGGCTTCACGCACACTTCGCGTGCGTCAAACTCTATATTCGCACCTCGTCAAATAAAATTTTGTACGATACTTGACGGAAAACCTATTTCTCAGCTCATGTGATAGCAACACTCGCCTTCGGCTCGTGCTGCAACCTCACACTCGTGAGAACAAGTTTTTCCGCATTTCTATCGTAATGTACTATTATCTCACAAGTGCGAGAAGTGCGACTTCCCAAATGCTAAGCGAAGCGTGCAAGAAGTTGGCACTTCTCGCACCGTGTGACATAATACTACATTATGGTATAAGTGCGGAAAAACTTTTTCTCACGAGTGTGAGGGTGTAGCACAAGCCCAAGGAATAGACCATACTTGAGACACTTTTTACTTTTGATACTATTTCAATACTTTCCATTTTGCGCGGAATAGTGCACAATGTCATTTTGAGAGGGTCAATAAACCTTTGAGAGACCATCAACAATATTGCAAAGTATAGCACAGGTCGTCCGAAAACCAGAATATAATTCGTTTACTACACTAAAACGAGAGATTATCCTCATATTCTTCTTTCCTTACAGTATTCTTCAGAGAATACATACGGGATATTCCACGTAAAGTATACAGCCTATGGCCCGCACCCCTTCGGATTTTGATAACTTGTTACAATAATATTGTTTGCGACACAAAAGGGTTTGGGATTTTGTACCGATTTTTTTCCATCATCATTTGAATTTTCTCAAGGCACGAAAATCTGTTTCTGAAAACGCCATTTTTTTTAAGTCTCAAAAAATTCATGCTGCATAAATTCAGCATAAATGTGCGTACAATTTTTATACTTAAACACCTTAAAATAATGGGATCTCAATATTTACTATTTTTTTCGTAAGATTATAGGTTTTTTTTTAACGTAGAATTTAAATTTTTATTTACTTGATCGGTCATAAATTGTTCAAATATCAATAGATTTCAATTGTTGTGCTTCTTGTAGAAATACCAGAAGTCGCTAATAAAATTATTATCATTCAATTTTTTTTTGCTAAATGGCAAAAAATTCTCATCCTTCTTAAATCAGAAATCCTTCGAAATATTTTCGGAGTGATATTCAATTCGATTTAAAAAATGAATATGAGTGTCTTTGAGATACTTTTAACCGTGTTTGAATGATCTTTCGCCTCTCTAATTTTTCTAATTGTATTGTCTCTAATAAATCACATAATCATCAAGACAGAATATACCCTTAATTTTTAACCTATTCTCCTCCTTTCGATATCTTTCTTTTTGGCATGAAAGAATAATTTACCGTCTAAAATGATAGATTATTCAGGTTTTTTTCTGTCCCCTCATCTGAACCGATTGTGGAATTATAAAAACAATATGATTCTAGTTGCAATCTTCCATTCCAGTTTTTTCTCCATTTTTGTCCACAAGAAACAATTTTTATGGTACGAAAAAATCAATTTTTCCATTTTTTCAGTATTTTTTCGATTCATAATTTACCGAGTTTTTGCGCGGATAATTTGAGAATTTAAAAAAAATGCTATTCAGGCCTTCTGCTATTTCTATAGACTGCGTAAAAATTGAAATCCTTTCATATTTGAGAAAGTTTATGACCGATCAAAAAAATTAAAATTCCAATTCTGACAAAAAAAAACTATAAACTTACGATAGTAAGTTTGAATAGTAAGTATAGAATAGTAAATATTGAGGTACCATTATCTTAAGGTGCTTAAAAATCATATTTTGAATCGTAGAATCAGTGTGAATTTTTACCAATTTAAAAAAAAATGTTTTTTCAGATTCGGCTTTTCGAGTCTTGAAAAAATTCAAATAGTGGTGAAAAAAAAATGAAAAAAAACTGAGAGCTGTAAATTTGACGTGGAATACCCCATATATAGATACAGGTATGTAGATAGAGCGGGAGTCCCAACGTCGAAGTCGCCGATACTTTGAGGAAGAGCCGTGATCGATCCGCCCAACAATGACCAGCAATGTCCTTGAATGGCTGCCCGGAGCCAAGAGAATTTTTAAGTCAATCCTATCTAGCCAGTAGCACGTGGCTCTCCCGCTTTTTCATTTACCAATACTCGTAAATCGCACATTTGCTCCACTGTGTCTCGTTCGGAATCACGTGCGAACAAGTTACGCTATCTTTTGCTGTGTAGACTCTACGTCGCCGTATTGCCGTAGCAATACTAAGACGATGTCCTTGTCATCGCCCAGTATACAACTGTAGCAAAATGTACAGTATTATAACACAACTGGCGACTACTCTGATACACTAGGGAGGCTAAGGGAATTAGTTACCCGCTGTATTGGCATTTCTGCCTATTTTACAATCGATAAGCTGTGAAAAGTATTTTTTTTTAATACGATTTTTCACAATTTTTATTTCTTTTTTTAAAGTTCAGTGACTCCTAGGTTTTTAAACATTTCTGACTGAAAATATGATGTGACGTCTCTCGATTCATTACTCCAAACAATTAATCGTTTCAGATTTCTGAAATGTTGGCTTTTGTCAAATTCAGAAAAGCGAATCCCTTTTTTCATTTTTGGCTTACTTCTTTTTTTTTTATTTACTTGGCTGCTATTAGTTTATTATGAAAAAAAAAATGATCGTCTTATAAAACTAAAAATTTGTTGCCAAGTGGCAAAAGCATGCGGGTAAATGAGGGTCATCTGCAAATTTCTTGTCTTTGTTTCCAAATTCTACCCACGTTTGAAAAGAACTAGCGGGCCAGATATACTCAAATAATTCTCGATTAAGCTTGAGATGAACCCTTCAGGCATGAGTGTAGCATTTTCTTTTGTATTTGTAAAAATTGGTAAAGCTATAATTTATTAAAGATTTTTTTTTAATCACCATTTAAACCTACGATCTTCCTTCAATTTTACCTCTGTCTCAAATCACTAATATACACTCATTCCGGAAAGAGTAAACTCAAGCACAACTCAGAATAAGTCGTTGAGAATATTTGGCCAAGAGTCAGGTCAATATCACCAGCAATGTGAACCAAATGAAATATTCATTCTTGTTTAGTTGGGGATATTATTTTAAAAAAAAAAACGTTGACCGCTCAATCATAGAATTGTTTACCTCATTGGCAGCATACCTACCCTAAGTAATTAGGTTACAATATTTATTCTGGTTTTCACATTCTGCACAGTTTCACAAGAGAACCAGTAATCCAAATATTCTCAGAAAAATCTAATTTTTCCGTAAGATGTATCCTCATCGTCACTAGTGTAGCTTTATTTTTCTTCTTAAAATTGGTGAAATATCTTAAAGACTAATGATAAAAATGATAAAACATATATTCTTTTAAACAAATTGAAACTTCAGCAATTTCGGGAAACCAGTATTCAATCCCGCTAAGCCCCCTTCGGAAAAAACCAGTTTTTCGAGGAACTATTGCAAAAAATAATATACGTTCATACTACTTATTACACTTGGAAACATTAGATGAAGGAAAAAAAATTGGAAAATTGTCGATTTTCATAACACTTGATTTTCATGAAAGTCGATAAAAAGGCTGCAAAAACCTTCTACCTTGCAAATCGCTTCCTCAATGGTTTCCATCTTGCGCAAAGTCCACTCTATAAGGAAGTATGTCAATCAATTCTATTGTTGTTTCACTGCGTAACATTTCTTCAAATTAAATACGACTTTCAACTCATTTACCTTGATCGAGGACTAATAATTATACCGGAACGCAGTATTGTCCAGCAAGGTCGTTCCGTTCTCCCGACCGGAAATTCCGGTTCTTTTTCAATTGACAATCCTTGATCGACCTATGCCAGAGGTCGTGAAGTTGTTTTGTTGTGGCTGTACTGTTGCCAAGGTGACTCAGCGAAATTATTTCAACACTGGACTGCCGTCATGAAACCGGTTAACGCTCTCTGATGCCGAAGTAGGAAAAACTGAAACTGCCTTTTTTCACGAATCATTAGCATTAAGACAAAAAAAAGGAATATTTAGTTATAAGCGGTGTTGATAATCGAACAGTTCATGATTTCTAAGAAAAACTAAATAGTATCATATAATTGTTAGGTAAAATTAAATAGGGTAGACGTACCATTTGTGACCGCTTTAAGCATAACAATACTATTCATTTAACGATAAGTTTACATTTCATTTTGATCGTAATTAATCGAGTAAACATTAAATAATCAGCCAACACCTGTTTTCACCGTTAGTGGCCACGAATGTGCTATTTTTAGCCTGTCACGGTGCTATTTGTGGCCACTGGAAATAATGATGTTGAAGTTTGCATCGTTGGAATGCAACGAAATCAAAAAATATAAAATCCCAAAACCTCACCCTCTGTTAGACGTGCTGTAATGCAGGTGCAATATTTGTTCATCATGTTCTTCGTCGTTACGATAACTTTTTATATCTTGTATAATCATTTGGGTTCATTACAATTAATTTTTCCTCGTGATTCCGTTGCATTCAAACGATGCAAACTACAACATCATTGGAAATAACAATAATTATTGGAAGCACCATAAATCAGCACATCTAGCTAAATAATGTTTTATTCGAAACATGAAACCATTTAACGCAAGAAACGATATTCTCTGATAGAAAAAATATAACTATCTAAAGTATAACTACTAAAAAATATAACACGACGTAAAATGTATTCTGATAGAGAACTGAGTAACCGTCCGTAATATTTAAGCCGCGATTATTTCCACCTTTTATTAAATTTATTAGGCTTCACTTTTCCTGGTTCTGTTATTTTTTTAATTGTCTCCGCCAATTTTTCAACTTTAATCTTATTTAATTCCATTCTCGCTAGTCTTTCATCTTTTCTAATTCGCTTTTTTTTCTTTTCGTATTTTTTTTGCTTCATCTTTGGCCTCCATTATCTCAATCCATTTATAAAATATAAATAAATAAATGATTTATTTAAGAATATATTACTTTATAGTTATATAATAAAATTAAATCGAAAACTACCACTAGGAAAGACCAACTGATCAAAAATGGTAATAGCTGGCGCCAAATGTGACGACTGGATGGTCGCAAATAGTACAATGATACTTTCGTTATCATATTCGTAGTCAGATCGTGTTTACAGTATATTATAAGTTATACTTTACGAATTTACATTCTAATCGAGAAAACAAACTGTATTTCGATCATTTATACATGATTGTGGGTAGTCGCCAAGAATTTCCCTTGACATAATCCTAGCGGATAAAATCTCCAGGACAGAACTTCTTTGGACAATATTTTCATAGCATAAAATCCCCTCGGATGAAATCCCCCTATAAAATCCCTCAGACAGAATACCCCTCGTATGGTTTTGAGTAAGAGGGCAGTAAGTGCTTTTAAATAATTCAGCTGATAAACACGAATTTCTTAAATGACAACATAATCGCAACTTGCAGAATTATGTTGCTCGCAACATAACTCACCCAATTTTTCTAATGTAAACGAACGTAAAGCAGTGACGAAGACGGTGAGCGAAGGGGGTCCGGGGACGCAGCCCCCCGCGGGTTCGAGGGGCGGAGACCCACGTCAGAAGTTTGGGGGGTGAAGACCCCTTATATACGATAGAACTTTTTTAATTGTATTTACAAATTTAATTTGATTCGGCCTTTTGTAGTTGGTATGTTGATTTGTCGATGTTTTAATTTTTCGGTTTTTTGATTGTCAGTATAACCATAGGACTCTGCCGTTTGGTTATACTGCTATTTTTAAACAATGAAAATATGTTTAGCAAGATGAACTGGTAAGATTGATCTATTCCGGATGTATTTCAACTGGCATTTTTATTTTCAAGGATATTTTTTTCATGGTTTCCTTTCCGAGGATTTTATTTCCTTCGGATTACTTTTTTCGCCGTCGAATGGTGTAGTCCACCTTCCCCACATATGGGGGAAAGTTAGTGCGGGATCATTTTTCTTAGGGACGAATTTTAGCGGGTTCAGTTGTTCTGGGATCAGATTGTGATGGGACGAATTTTTTCGGGATAAGTTGTCATAAGGATAGTGTGATGGGTAAGTTGAAATCTTGAAAGCAAACTTTTGGTTGGGAATGTAATGCATCCTTAAACCCAATAGCGTTTAATCGACCTTTTCATTCTCATATTCCCGGCAAAAAGTGCATACACTGTATACCGGATATGTGACCGGCTCAGCACGGCCAAGGTTAAACGTTCTCCACGGGTTAACTACTATCGTCATTGCGTCACTGTGTTCACTATAATCGTCTACATATGTGCTGCTTAGTTAGACTCTCGGTAATTTTCCACATATCGATTAAAATCGAACGTATCGGTGATAAGCGTCTGTTCCCAGCACTGGCTGATAGCTAAAACACGAGAGCGAGATTTTCCATTGTCGCTTGTTAACGACGCAAATGTAGAAGATTAAAGTTTTACAAGCCACGATTGACTCTTCAACATACTGATGAACATCGCCGAGTCAAGTGTTGTTAGTTTCTGTTTCGCATAGAAAAAAAAAAACGGACACGATTATTGAGCACTTGATTATGAGAGGTGCATGTGGAAGATAAAAAAGAGCAAAAACACTCATTGTTAACGTGATGTTGTAATGAGAGTACAATAATTCAGGATATCCTATGGATACTGCGTTTTCATATGTGCGCAATATCAGAATATCATGAATTCCAGCTGTTTGTTGATAATTAATGGAATGAACGCAAAAGTATGTTGTTAAAAAAGTTATTTAAGTCCAATTATTTGGACTTAATATAATTAACAAATAATATGAATAAACAAATAATTGGACTTAAATATAATTTAAGTTACAATTATTTTTTTAACTCTGTGCCCGTAACAATATTTAAATTACTTTATTTTATGAACCTAAGATTAGGAATAGAGATGCCTGTAACTTTTGAACAAATAATATTAACAAAAATATAAACAGCCAATCAATAAAACAACTTTCAATAAACAACATGAGCTATTACTTGTTGTAATTGGATGCGTATATTATGGTTTATTCTTTTAGAAAACAGAAGGAATAAAAAAATCTTACCCGACATTAGTATATATCAGTCGATTTTCTAAAAATAGCTAAAATTGCTAAGGGCCGAATTTCTAGCCATAATTTCGAACTTAATTTCGAACTCCATCTTGATTCATGCTTAAGATCGACTTAAAACGGTCTTGAGCTCAGGTTTCGAATTATGATAGCTAGTTATTTTTTTGGTTTGCTATAGAATAATCACAGTAACTGTCGAAATGAGTGAGAAACGCTTCGTAGAATACGACAAAAAAATATTTTTTTCTAGATGTATTGAAGCAGTATCGAGATGTAATCGAGAACAAGATGGCGAATGCAGTTTAAATAATTTTAAAAAAGTGTGAAACACATTATTTGTTATTTAAATACGAGAGTTTTAATATCGTAGGCGTAACCCTAGTAAAGTTAGAATTCCGATTTATTTCCAAAAGATGAAACCTAATTTCATGGCTCCAGAGAGGAATTAAAACATCTTGAAATACGTTGTTTGTGTAACGTTTAATGGAAATGGTTTTAACGTGGATCAGGGATTGAGTTCAGAGGTTAACTTTTATGGTTTTTTTTACTTCAAGCGTGTACAGAAATCTCTGAGTATTATACTCTTATGTCATGATCGATCTTAACTTCGATCTTGAGTTTGTAACGGTCCCTATATTAATTTGCTTATGGAACTTATCACGCATCATTCAGAGACAAAAAGCAATTGTTTTATCAAGCTGACTTCGCGGAAGCCCAGTAACAAAGAAGCCTCGCATCTTCGCGCACGGCTTGGTCTTAAAGTGAAGTCCAAGTTTCTTTCGTTACAAGTTTAATCTTGAATTGGATCTTAAGATCGATTTAAAGATCAAACTTTGACGAAAAATTCTGTTCAGAGTCGAATTTTTTAACGTAAGATGAAACCTAACATTGAACTTCAAATCGATCTTATGATCGAGCTTAAGAACGGTGGCGCCCAGGGATTCGCGATTAATGTCTCTGAAGTCGTTCGGCGGCGATTCCGTATCATCCGCTCTTAGCCGGCTAAACTGCCTGATTGCTCCGATTTACCGGTGTTATTGCAATGACGGTGTTATTAAAAATGTTTTGAATAAGCAGTTACTTCTTATAACTAAATCGGGTTATGAAATATTTGATATAACTTTTTTCTCCAGGCCCTTTTTCGAAATCACTTTTCGACTTTGCGACGTTTTAGACAATTTTGAGTATACTGACATGAACATCTAGAAAATACATTTTTTTTGTACTTCAAGTAAAATTGATCTAATGACTGCAGAAAAAAAGAACAAAGATTACCGATCGTTATTTATACAATTTGCGAAAGATATAGTGAATCATTTTTAAAAATATGCTTGGTATTTGCAAATAATTGCAGAGAGACTCTGGAGGAAGATAAATGAAATGCAGAGAGGACGCGATCATTCGCCTCGTCATGCACGACAATAAATCGTTCTAACGACTCTGACTAATGAACGGTGAATTGTCAAAGACAGTGTGCGAGTTACGAGCGGAACTGCGTGATATTGCATCAGCATAATTTATCTAACGTTCGTAAAAAAGCAACAGAATGTCACAGAAATGTCGAGGTACATATTTCACATTAACGAACGGATCGATCTTTACACTGATCGATTGCACGTGTCACAATGTTCTTACATGTGCACCAGCGAGGTCGAGCCGAGTTTATTGCTATGTCCAATACACGAAACGGCAGCGGTGTAACACAGTCCGTAACTGTAGCGATTTTATCTCGATTGTCGTTACGGTTGGACGAAGGCTGAACGAAACGAAGGTTATACTTCTACCACTTTTACTACATTCCAAGCACCTTTCCTCGAAGAGCTCGCGTCAGGTTACAATTTTTGCAAATCATTGCGCCGCGGCATTCGGTAACCGTCCACTTTTATGACACGATAATTCCCGCTCGTGCGTTTCCATCTACCATCAAAATGTTAATTACAGTTTTTGCGACATTAGATTTAAAGCAATACATGCCAGATATCTCAATAATTGTCAATCACAATGATTGTGCTCGATAGTTCAGAGACTAGTTATTCCATCATTATTGATCCAGGTACATAAAACTATACTATAGTTTTGGGAAATCAATATTCAAAGACTGGGCCCTTAAAACGGACCGAGGGCTTGAAAATTCTATTGCAATTGTACTTATAAAATCGTGTAACTTGATTTAAAAAGTTGGAAGACAATTTCAGGTGTGGCCCATTCGGAAATTGATTTTTTATTTAAATTTTGGAATAACTTTTACTACTCATACATAAGAGTATGATGGAAGAGCTTCTGCACATTTGAACTATCGAAAAGTAGACACACTCAGTGCGTAACTTCTAACTTTCAAGATGCAAATCCACCATAAATTCAATAAAAAGAAAAAAATGAAAATGCTCATCTTTTGACACATTTTTTCTTCCCTGCCTAAACTAACTATTTTAGGTGTGGCCCGTTGGAAAAGCGTTTATTTAAAATTATTTTGAAACACCTTAATGAGCTCATTTTGTGCAATTCAAGTAGTCAACGATCCACGAAGAACTCAACGAGACTATAACTATTGAGATATTTGATCGCAGAGCTCTCTTCTCCGAGTCTTGATTGTTCATCATGATACCCCTGCATACATTTTTTTTCGGGCAAAGTTTAATGTCGTAAACGAAGCTTCATTGTGTGCACTTTGTTTCATGAATGTCAATTAGAACGTGATACAAATGCAGCGTATTCGTCATTTAAGAGGATATAAATTCATGAATAACTTTCAATTTTGTGTGTTTTTTTTTGTTATAGAAGAAGAGACTTCGGTGGTGGTGGAGGATCATCGTCGGACAGAACTTCAAATATTATCCAATGGTACTAGATTCGTTTGCGATGCCAAAAACCAAGCATCTCGAAGACGACGATGCAGATGTCGTCTACAAAGACGTCGTTATCGTAGGTGGGTAGACATGAGTCATTTTCATTTTGATGCTTGAACTTCGCATATTAATGGAACAAATATAGACCGCCAATAAAAAGTTATACAAATTCAATTTACGACAGGTATAAAGTTGTGGTTAATGTCATCAAAAGTCGCAGTAGAGTCGCAGTAAAGACATTCGAAATACAGTTTACATAACAAATATGTTTGCGTGTTTAAAAAAAAAAGTTTTTTTTTTACAATAATCAATATTTCTGTTTCTTCAAAAATAGAAACCAAAAGAAATTTACTCTGTAACATCATTATTCGTTGCAAATTTTGCGAGAGAAAAAAATCATCTTTATAGGAACTTTAATAAAAGTTTTAAAAGAGTGTACCATTATCGATTGTCATCTTCTCTGTAAAAGAAACATGGGAAAATCGATAATCGTATGTTCGAGATATTTAAAACAAAGCTTTTTCTACGACGCGGCAAAAAATATACTTTTTACCTTGTGTTTTTGTTATCCGATATTTCGACTTCCAGGATACGAAGAATTTTAAGAAATGCTACTCTTAGTATAAGTTTTTGGGAAAAGAAACTGAAGAAATTCAGGAAAAGAATTTTCAAGTAGTACTCAGGTAGTAAAATGAACTCAAAAAGATTTTTCTTAAACTACAAGACTTTTTTCGTTCGGCAATAAAATAACTATTCTGGCACTCCGTTTACGTAAAAATCTATTATTGGGAACTGATTGGTATGTTTATGATGTCTTCCTGTTCACCGAACCGAACATGGTTTGGGTATAATAATTTAAAAAAAATATAATTAGAGCCAAATTAGTATCTGAAATTATAATTTTAATGATAGGGATTTTTTAAACACATTACTACATATTCTGTTGTTAAAAAATGCGGGCCTTAGTACATAATGCTGATTTTTCTAACAAAGTTTAAACATGTTTTCAAATAAAATTATTGAAAAATTGTTTAAAAATTCTTTCAACAAGTTTTTAAAAAGGTATTAAAACAAGCCTGCACAGTAGAACCTTCCAAATTGCTTCCTCACAAATTTCTATCATTGACAAAGCTTTTTTTACAAAGCTACCTCTATGAGAAAGTATGTTGATCAATTTTGGCTTTCTCATAGAGGAAGATTTGTAAAAAAAGGCTTCGTCAAAGATAGAAAATTGTGAGGAAGGAATTTGCAAGATTCTACTTTGGAGGCTTGTTTGAGCTCGAAAGACATTTTTCAAAAAAATGCAAAATCTTATAAAATTTCAACTGCTCGACCGATTGTGTCAAATTCTCACAATTCCATGGTGGTCCATATGTGAACCTAATTTCAAGCCGTTATCTCGTAATTTGTGCAAGCTGGTGCGCGAACGAGATTTTTCAAAAAATGTGAAATGCCAGAATTCGAACCGCTTGACCGACTTGGCTCAAATTTGTACTCAAACCTTGATCAATGATAGTCCATATGTGAACCATATTTAAGCTAAATCTGCAAAAAGATTTGAAATTTTTCTTTTCGTGATGGCATTTTTTTCTGTTTTATTCACTAAAATCGAAATCGACCAACACATCGACAGTTCTTTTGACTAAATTCATCATTGACAATCAATAATCGTGAAATTACGTCGAAAATTGCAGCCGGATATCTGAGAATTTACAAGAGTTGAAGTCTTTGCAGCATGTCAAAATAAATTGAAATAGCAATAAAATTAGAACCACTCTATCGATTCTCGCCAAATTTTGTACACATCATGGTGGTCCATTTACGTACAAAATTTCAGCCCAATATCTTATAATATGCGAAAGTTGTAAGGTGAAAACGAGTTTTTCAAAATTTTCAATACGCTGTAATATTTTTATTTTCCAACCGATTCGCGTCAGCTACAATCCCAAATGTTGTTGTATGACTTGCCACTTGCGTGCCAAATTTGAAGCAGATACATAAAAAGTTACGACAGTTATCGTGCTCACAAGGAAATCTGCACATACACACACACATACACATGCAGACATTTCGTACAGATCACTTTTCTCGACGTTTTGGACCAATTCTGTGTGATATGAAAATCTCGAAAAAAAAATTTTCTCACGAAAACAAAGCTTCCTCTATGAGGTCTTATTGAAAGAATTATGCTGTATATAATTATCGAGACAGATTTTCATTGTTTATTGTAGTAAGAGTAGTATTACAAAATAAGCTTTTATGCACAAAAATCGGAGCAATTTTATAGTTAAATTGAAACGCAAAAAAAGATTGCTTAGAAAATAAATCTTATTAATATTTGTTATTTTTGGTAATTTCACTTGCTCATTAAATACTTGTTCAAATAATGTTAAACACACGTTATAGTACGTTTTGTTTATCTTTAAAATTCGGCGAATATTTAAATTTATTCAATGAATTTCCATGTTCATGTTTTCTATCTGGTTTCAGGCAATGGGCCCGGTGCCATTTGTCTATCCTACATGCTTGCTGGAAATTGGCCGTATTATACGGGAGAGCCTCATCCAGGAGATGAGATGCTCACTGCCCGATTAAATTATGTAACTCGAAGCTCTCGGCTAAAGACCGAGATCAATGACGAGAATGTCGATAACGGCTACGAGAAGAGTACCCGACGATGTAAGATCCCAAGCAAAAGTCAATTAATCGGCCTTGCCCGAATTTCGCGGAGCAATCTGGCGACGCTGACGTCAGGCGTTGAGGGACGGGGCGGCGGCAAGCCTTTGGCTCTGCTCATGGATCAATTGCAACATCCCTGTGTAGATATTGGCCTGGACCTGCCGTCACTCATAACTTGGCTACCGACCGAACATAATCCCGAGCACAAGATCATTGATCATGTGGTTCTGGGAAAGGGACCACCCGGTGGCGCTTGGCAGGTTTGTCAATTCCCTAAATAGACTTTTTTTCTAAAAGCTACAAAAAAAGAATTATTAATTGCAAGTAGATCTTAGCATGTTGATTCCTCATTAAATTTCATTTTTCACAAAGCCACATCTATGAGACAGTTTATTTATTAATTTTGGCTTCCTCATAGAGGAAACTTTGTGAAAAATGAAATTTAATAAATTCTACTTTGCACCATTTTTAATTTAAATTAGTATTTTTTCTTGTCTGTGTGTGTGTGTAAGTGTATTTTTTATATGAAATCACAGTAACTGGAGAGGCGTTAATAGTCCAACTGGTGTGCAAAATTTCAGCTCGATACATCATGCCGTTCGAGAGTTATGCCCAATTGAATATTGAGACTTACGGCCATTAGAAATGAAAAATGTATTTAAAAATAATAAATAAAATACTAGGTACAAAACTTTGGCTTATTTGTTTAAGTTTTGCAAAAGTTAGAACAAAAACGTTAATTTTTTGAAAAATTCGTCATCACGTAAAATCCGAACGGCGTTACCGAATTTACTCAAATTTAATACCAAAGGTGACATCACTTTGTTCAACTTTAATACGAACATTCAGCCCGGTAGCTAAAAATTTGTTCGAGCTACAGCGTTTACGGGCAGCTTTCAAAATGTCATTAAAATTAAATGCGTGGAGGGATTTTTATAAAATTCGTACCATGTGAAGATTGCCCAGTATTCTATACAGCATTAAAATTTGAGCTGCTTCCGTTGAATAATTCACGAGTATGTTAATATGAATTTTAGGCCTTTCATCACGCACGCACACACACACACACATCCGGACAATTTTTCTGAACCACTTTTATCGACGTTTCAGACTATTTTGAGTATTCTGACATGAAGATCTTTAAAAAAAGTTCTGAAAACAAAGCTTTCGCTATGAGGAAACTGAACCGCAGTTTTATCATTTGGATAAAACTCAGTGTTGAAGGTTTCACTGAGTTCGATCTTAAGAGGCTGGTGAAGTGAGATCTGAAAGAAAAATTGACCAATAGTAATAATGTACTGGAATTAAAAAGTCTACCAGAAGAGCAGACGTGTAACAATTGATTTTTTATTGACGAAAACTTTGAAAAAACTTGCATCAAAATCTCATAAAATGCACATCAAGAACTGTAAAGGTTGTAATTTTTTGGCATTCATATAGTGCATCAAATGTCTACGAGGAGAATTATAAAATTTTTCAATTGTCGACTTTTAGATCAAGCCAGTAAATCTATTTTAACTTTCCAAGTCTTTTTCGTTTCTGTGAAAACCCTTTCGAGTAAAGAAATCCAAGTTGCAGAGAAAATTGGAATAATAATTGCCGATTATTCTGCCAGTTTTGAATAAAAAATATCTGGTTACACGCTTTGTTTAATAGGTTTGTCGTTCAAGAAGAATAAAATGAGACATTGATAGGTAAAACACGTTCACTGGTTTTATTAAAAGTTGCGATACGCAACTTTAATATTATTTTTAGTTTAATTAGAATTTGAACTAATTCCAGAAGAAATTACGATTTCAATGAAAATAAATTCCAATTCGAAAAGGAGTCAGTAATTTCCACTCTACGACTTAAGAATTGAGAGGAATAAAAATACAAAATTATATTAGTATCTGACGATTCCTGGTGTTGACTGTGCTAGTGATGAATAGTAAATATGTGTTAAGATATACAACATTCATGAACAGAGTAATGGTTAAAAGATCATTTGAATTTTTTTGTTACAGTCAATGGATCCAAACGTCCTTACGATTAGCTTGAACCGTTGGATGTCCATGCCCAGTTTACACCTGAAGAAGTGGGTGAAACTCGTCGAAGCAGAGGAGAGAAGAAAATCTGATATATTGGGGCATCGCGGAAAGGACTCATGTCGTTCCCAAAAAAAGACATCGACGTGCAAGGCTGCCAGTCGTGTTCCCGTGGGTACTGTAGCAGCTTACTACGAGGATTACGTACGAAAGCAGGATCTGGAAAAGTATTTCAAGTGGTTAGTCGCGATTTTCTAAAATTATTCCGCTTTAATCGAATCCACAATATTATTCGGTAGATGCTCCCCCAATGCACTCTTTTCGCCCTTCTTCAGTTGCATATCTGGAGATCCGTCTTAAGATCGGTTGGTTACTCGATGTGTACAGCGGAAGGACGGTGACGTCAGTGAGGCCTATTCCGGGATTAAGCGACAACGAGGACGAGTTTGGCTGGCTGGTAATCGGATACGAGAACGAGACTGGTAAACGCTTCGCGTACAGATGCAAGAGGGTTGTTCTCGCTACCGGCACTACGGACTCACCTAATCGTCTCGGACTACCAGGAGAGGAATCACGACCGTGCTGGATCACTCATGACCTTAATGATTTGGAGAACAAACTCGACAGGATAGCCAGTGAAAAAAGTAAGTTGCGCTACAGTAAAACAACAATAACAACGAAAAAAAAAAGTTGCAATTTTGGATCTTGCACATTGCATCCTCATTTTCCACCTTTCGCAAAGGAACCTCTGCGCACGGTAATGTGATCGCCAATTTTGGCTACCTCATAGAGGAAGCTTTGTGAAAAGTGGAAAATTAGTAAGCTATGTGCAATATCCGACATACTGCTCTCTTGTTTTCAATAATAAGTGTCATAACTTTTGAACTGTATTAATGAAAAAGAAAAGCGGTTCCCCATATAAAACTATTTCTCCAAATTAATTTCTAATATTAGTATCCAAAGATAAATATAAATCATGAATATGCTTGAACCGTTATGGAGTTATAACATTTTTAAATATGAGGAAGTATGTTGAACAATTTTGGCTTCCTTATAGTTTCGTCAAAAGTGGAAAAATGAGGAAGCAATCTGCAAAGTTCGATGTTGCAGCCTTGTTTTACTTCATTTTTGCTAGAAAATACAATATCTCGTAATTTGCGAGAGCTACTGTCCGACCGACATTTTTCAAAATGTCACCAAATTTTAACTGTTTGACCGATTTGCGTCAAATTTGTACTAGAACCCTGTTCTAGGGTCGTACACATTGACTCACCCTATTTAAATTTTATGCAAAAAATGTAGATCAGTTGTTTCAACCGTTCTGGACTTATAGTTTTTTTTTTTAATTTACGAAAATACGAATTCCGACAAAATCTTAACTACATTATCAATTTCGGCTAAATTTAATATTAAACATCGACACATTTTATTTATCTTTTATGCAAAATTTTACATCAGATACTTGAATCCTTCTCGAATTATAGCATTTTATAAAAAATTGCAAAAATGCGAATTTCTATAAAATCTGAACTACTTTATCGATTTTGCCTAAATTTGGTATTAAACATTGACACACTCCATTTAAGTTTTACGCAAAATTTTAAATTACTTACTTGAACCGTTCTCGAGTTATAGCATTTTCAAAAAAATAACGAAAATTTAAAAACTCCATAAAATCCGAACCACTTTTCCGATTTCGGCCAAATTCAAAATCAAACAATTAAATGTACCTGCACTTATGAAGAACTATTTGGCAATATATCGTAAATTACGAAATGTAGAACGATCACGCCCTTTTTCAATATTCAGAAAGGTATAAAATCTACATTTCTCCATACATTGTCTCCAACAATCAAAGACGGGCTGCTGCTTGTGTACCAAATTTCATCCCAATCGGTTGAACGGTTTTCGAGTTATAGTGATTGAAATTTTGAAGCCCCTACACACACGTATTCGGACATTTTTTCTAAACCACTTTACATGGTGTTTTGGACCATTCTGAGTGTCCTGAAATGTTGATCTCGAAAAAAAAGCTTCCTCTATGAGGAATCAAAAGCCTGCAAAGTACAACTTTGTAAATTGTTTTTTCATTACTTTATATTTTTGGCAAAGCTTTTTTTTACAGAGAAAGTATCTTAATCAATTATGGCTTTTTAATAATTATTTTTCAAAAAATCATATCTCTGGGAATATGCATCGAAACAATTAACATTATAAGATCTAATATCCATTAAATTGAGTGCACTTTACGAAACAGAATAGTAGTACCCAAAAAAAAAAAATTCGTCCTCGATTCGAAAAAATGTATCTCCTTTTTCGCGTCAATCAAACAATCAAACAATCAATCGTATCAGATTTGTTTATATAATTTTTTTGCCTAATCTAAAATATCGACAGTGCTAATAAAATCTTTTTTTTTCGGTCCAAAACATGTTACTTACTCAGAAAGGCTTGAAAGGCTTGGTAAATTTTTGCAGATTTTTAAAATCATTATTTCCAATACCTAACTCTCCCGATTGCCCTCCCCCCCCTAAGTATTGTCCATATTTGACATGAACAAAAAATTTCAATACATGAATTTGGTCTGGATCCTAATCTGTCTGACGACGGCGACCAATCACCGGACGCATAAAAGATTGACAACGGTTTTTAAAAAAATGTCGTTATTCATTGTTACGTCTCGAAAGAAAGAAATTTCACGATTTTGAACTCACTGCTATTAACAATTATTTATTTATGATACATAAGATATTATGTATCATAAATACTTATTCAAAGATTAACCCAGATAGAACTAAAAATGTGTTTGTCGTCGGTAAAAACTTGGACTTAAAGCTTGTCACAGTTTATGACAGCTATACTAAACGCGAGCTTATACGGACTAAGTGCTTAATAATAATTAGTAATTAACTGTTGAAGATCTGAATGAGAACTGACTATTTAGATTAACTTATTAAATACTAAAGAATTATTATTAGATATTAATTGTTCAAAACATATGATGAGAGACTGTCCGATTGAGGAAATGCCGGTGATTGAATAGGCTTGAACGGATAAAAGGTGGGAGTTATTGGCGATCGTGGGCAGGTCCGAAAGATGCTGATTATACTCGGTCCGAGCGGTCAGCAAACTTGTTGAGAAATGGGGGGGAAGAACGGACATAGGTTCTTGCATAAATTTGAAGGTGGAAATCAATAACCAAATAATGAAAGTTGAATGTCCGGTTGAGGAATTTTGCATAGTTTGTTTTATAGAGGGTATTGAACTGGGGTTCGAATGTGAGGATTAGCAGAAGACAAATTATTGACGTTATAGTGATAGATATAAAAGTAGGAAAATATAGCCAGGACGTAGCACTCATGAACTTGTTAAGGGAGAATAATTTATCCGGAAGCTTTGTTTTCATGACAAAAATTATTTTTTGAGATTTTGATGTCAGTATACTCAGAATGGTTTAAAATGTCGAAAAAAGTGGTTCGGAAAAAAGGTCCGTATGTTTGTATGTGTGAATGTGTGTGGAGTACTTGGAAAATCCAATCGACTATTACCAACTCAACAAACGGTTCGAGCGTTCGGACTGAAATTTGGCACGCAAGTGGAGTAGTTATCCGTCTTTAAATATTGCGATTTTTGACAAAATACATATAGCGAGATTTTTAGTGATTTTGATTAAAAAAAAAAATGACCGTGATCGCTCTAACTTTCTCAATAGTTCGTCGATTTAGCTAAATAGTTTTTCATAACTGAAGATACATGCTCGAGGACGGTTTGTTTAATACTAAATTTAGGCGAAATCGATAAAGTACTAAAGATTTTATAGAAATTTGCATTGTTGTAATTTTTTTGAAAATGCTATAACCCGAGAACGGTTCACGCAGCCGATCGAAAATTTAGCATAAAACTTGAATAAAATGCGTCGTTGGTTGATACTAAATTTGGTGAGAATCCAACAAAGAGATCATATTTCACAGAATTTTTTGTTTATTTTTGTATGAAGCTTCCTCTATGAGGAAGCCGAAATTGATCAACGTACTTCCTCGGAGAGGTAGCTTTGTAAAAATTCAAAAACAATGCGGAACGAAATATACAAAGTCCTACTTTGCAGCCTTTTTAAGTTAGAACACAATGTTAAGTAATTTTAAGAAATTTCATTGTTCATAAAAAAAATCTAAAAAAGTATTTTACATTAATTGTAATTGATATAGTATATTAAAAAAATTAAATTATTAAAGAAATCATAATTTTATTATGTTCCAAGCTAATAAAAAACTGCAAATGTTAAACCCTACAGTGCAACAGACTTTTTCTACTCAATATTAATATTTATGGACAATCAAAGCTCACAAAACTGACAATGAACAACTACGGTAAAATATGAATTAACGTTACTTTTCTTTTTTTCAGGAAACTGTTCGGTGATCGACGAAGATGGCAACAATCCGACGGAACTGGAAGTGGAACCTGTGCTCATCGTGGGTGCTGGATTGAGCGCAGCGGATGCGATAATGGCAGCGCGATTTCGGGGAATACCCGCGCTGCATGTCTTTCGTGATTCATCGGAAGACTGGGGAAGGCAAAAGAGTACCAATGGATCTGGTAACAAACTCGGATCCAGCAACTACGACAGGTTGCAGTGGCTTCCGGCCTCCATTTATCCGGAGTATCACAAAGTTTACGAGATGATGGCTGACGGCGGTACAAATTATCCTCTCTACAAAGCACTTCACGGCTATTCTGTCGTTGACCTTGGCGCCAACGTGGACGAAACATTTGGATCGCAGGAGAGGAAAGTTACTCTCTGTGCGCCGAATGGACAGTTGCAGACGTTTAGAGTCTCCGCTGTTGCCATTCTTATCGGTAATTACTTTATATTAATCAACATCACTAAATCATTGGGCATTCAAATTGGGCATTTTTCGCTACTTTGAAATATCTTCTTTATTGATACACCAGATTATTTAATGAATTTGTAGGGTATACGTACCGTTTATTTTTTATTGAGTTCAAAGCATACTGCTAGAGTACCGTAGAAAATTGAGAATTAGATTGGTCACACTTTTTGCAGTTCTCGATAATTCGTCAAACCATCTGTAGACTACACACACACACATACACAGGTTCTATATTCTGTCCTTTCCGACTGTTACATTATTATTTAAATAAATATTCTTAGTATCTACAATATTGTTGATCGTCTGAAGATTTTTCTCTTATCATGAAGTACTTAACTTATAAACGAAAAGAAATCTTTGGTTGGGAACATATTTTCAAATAGTTTGTTGCATAAAGAACAATTTATATTTTAAGGTAACAAAACTTGCCAATGTCTACATAGAATTATACTAAAAAAAATGTGCATAAGTATGATATTTTATAGTATCACTGTTTTATTTACAGGATCAAGACCTAACCTTTCCTACTTGGGAGAATACGCGACGCGATTGGGTAAGATTGCGAACAAGCCAATCGACAGCAAATCCAATTCAATTGAAACCGATGATTACACGTACGAAGTTATTAAAGCACCCCGAAAGGGTCTCTACGCTTTAGGACCGCTTGTCGGTGATAATTTCGTGCGTTTTCTACTAGGCGGTGCCTTTGGCATTCTTGCTCATATAATAAACACGTCAGGAACGTGAAATCAAGTGAACGATATGTAGAAAAAAAAAAACATGAAAGAATCCACAAAAACTCATCACACTTGCGTTACAACAGTATAAATCACTGCATAGAGGTGACGCGTGCATATTTGCTCAAGCCGTGTGTGCTACGTTTATACTTGGGAATAACGATTCATATACAGATTTTACGAATCCATGTGAATCGTTTATCCCATTTATTATAAATTATGAATTTATTTTTTTATTGCTTCGTAATTTACACCAGCGATAAAAATAAAACGACGAGACAACTTTCCTTGTTGCTAATCTGTTTGGAGAAGGCCGAGAAACAACGAGGAGAACAAAGTGTCGTTATTGACGATTTGATAATGAATTTTTGTACAGTCCTTCGCGGGAGTATGTAGAAAAGAAAGGAAAAAAAGAAGAAGAAATTTATTCAGGAGGTGCGGTTGACATATTTGTAAAATAGTTTTTAACATCGTGCCTTCGAAGTAGAATCGTTCTTTAGACGCATATTTTTTTATCGTGATCAGCAGCAGACTCACAGATCTATATCGGGGATATTGGGAAAAATGAAATGTATTTTAAAAGTACAATACTCGTGGCCTATGATTTAATACACACAGTCCCAGAAGGTTATAAGGTCTGTGATACAACGTGTTACTACACAATTTGCAATATTCAGAGACGTGAGAAGTTGTAGAGAATTGTGAAAGATGGAAGAAATATTAAATGACTAGAAAATTCAAGTTTTATTACTAGTTTTGTAAATGTTTCTTTTCTTTTTAAACCCGCTGGGAGTATATTAGAGGTGAAGAAAGATTGGCTTACCGTAAAAAAATACTATGATGTTTTCAAGGTACAGTGGTACGATGGAACAGTTTGCAGTGGTAAGTGCACGGGTGGCGTGCAGGTCAAGAAGTCCTTCGAAAAGAGAACATTCTACCTTTTTCATTACTCGGCCTCCAGAGACATAACAAAGGTCCGAATGATGACATTTGAGAAACGTTTTAGAAGCGGAGCGTGAGAAGCCAGTCTGCAACTTATTCCAGATTGCCAGATTTTGTCGCGGTGCATACTTTTTCGACGGTGGAAATGACCTTGTATGCCTGGGCAGTTCTCGAGAGTATAAGATTATAACATTGCTAAAGAGTACTTGCTAAAAATGTTCGAGACGGCAAAGCCATTTTTCAGATTTCTAACGTCAATATGAGAAAAGGCGATATTGAAAACAAAAAACATGTTTGAAAATATAATGTCTTAGAAACTAGGGATAATAAATAATTTTATGTCGAAAGAAGAGTGGTATGTAAGAGTTGAACGGTCCAGTTAGTGACAGTGTCGCAGTTAGTATCGAATTTGCCGTATTTTAATTTCGAGAGTATTTGATGATTTCTGTATAATCTCAAATATTTGCTTTGTGTTCATTAGCGTGATTATTATACGGGGTTAAATCGAATTTTTAATCACTTCACCCCCTAAATTGGTTTCAACTAATTCAAGAACACACCCCAATTTTTCCGAAATAAAATATATATATTTTGCCTCTCGCCACAGGAGGTTGCAAGTTTCCCGTTTAAGATACATGTGGTTTAGGTTTTCTTTTTTCATAAATTTTATTGACGGGCAAGGGTGGTTGACATTTTTTCCCCTAATAGCGATATACTTGAACAAGGTACCCAGTAAATTTGTATGTACTAAATTAGTCCGACCATACAATTTATGCCGAAAGAAGCTCAAAACACATGTATTTTAAAAGGGAAACTTCAACCCCTGTGGACAGATGGTGAATATTTTTTTTTAATTTTGAAAAAATTTGTGGTGTGTGTTTGAATGTTTTGAGACCGTTTTAGGGGATGAAGAAATCAAAATTCGATTTAAGCCCGTTTAAGGACCATCTTAGTGTTGTGGATTTGTTAAAAAATGCTCCAAAACGTCTAAAAAAGTAGTTTAAAAAAAGCGTTCTGATGTGCCCGGATGTGCGATGGAGATGCTAAAATTTATGCACTCTTAACTCGTGACTCAACGGAATCCACCTTGATTCTAATGCCGGATACAGTACAGACCGATGTGTGTGTGTTTTTTTTTACGAATTTTACAAGAATCGCTTGCGGCATTCAGATTTTTTGGGATTGTTAAGATCTTCGAAAATCTTGTTTTTGCTCTAACTGAAACGATGTAATGTGACGTTTGTTATTAAATTTCGGCCAATTTGATACAGCACTTCAGATTTTATGTTAATCGTTCAGACGCCTTATAGAAACAGTTTAGATCCGAAACGGTTAAAGATTTCTTCTTATAAGGATGAGTAATGTAGTGGTCGTATGTGATCAAAGATCCGAGGGGGCTTCGACGATGACGACCAATTTAAAGAAATTACTTTCTTTTCTGGTAGAGAATCTTTTGGCCCGTGACCGGTTACCAAAAATGCGACTGGAGTTTAGCCGAAAATCTGTTGTACTAGATTCTATAGCCCAAAACGTTACTTAATTTTATAAATGTCGGTTATCTTCGGAAAATAATCTACTGTATCTGATACAACTTTAAGATACAGATTTATTTAAAATAATGCATTGATCGTAATTATACAAGACACCGGTGCAGTTTAATCGTTCATTCATTGGGCAATTTACATTACTCTATAAAATTACTGCATTATATTTCGAGGGGTTTTTTAAAGTCACTTTTTATCACATATTTCCTACTGCATGAAAAAAAAAAAAATCTTGGTAAGCTGGGCTTCCATCATTATTGGATAAAAAATTGCAACCACTTGTCTAGCAATGCGACTACATGCTATCTAATGTTTTATTAGTACAAAAAACGCCACAAGGGACGTCACATCGCTAATTCCTGAACATTGACTTGCGACTACGATACGATACGATATGTTTACGGTAGATGTCTGAGGTAAATGTCCCCATTCGCGACCACTTCGACAGCAAACCTTATTTATGTGGCTGCTGGGTTAACGGAAACGGTGATACATAACGTCAAAATATTCCGAGAATCATTGCGTACACGGGGTTTGCAACGTGGAGAGTAAGTATACAATAATAAAATATATTTTTTTTAGAATTTCCTGCCGCTAGTCACCAACTGAGCGCATTCTTAAAAATGAAGTTCAGTAATGTCGACCGCATAAATAGTCCGTATTTCATTCGGAATATGTATGAAATGAATAATTCTCACTCCGAATGATACTAATTTAAAGAGAGATTTGAAAAACGGTTAATACTTATTTTTGTCTTTTGCTTCCTCATAAAGGAAGCTTTGTTTTTGTGAGAATTGTTTTCTTTCGAGATCTTCATGTCAGCATACTCAGAATGGTCTAAAACGTCGAGAAATGTGGTTTAGAAAAAGTGTCCGAATGTATGTGTGCGTGCGTGTGTGTGTACGAGAGTGTGTGGGCTAAAATCGATTGAAGTTTTTTGAGTTTATGGAATTTCTGAGGTTTTGAAAAAATGTCTGTGAACACTCTAACTTGACATAAAACTTTATCGGGGAGGTACGACTTTTGGTATTGAGTTTGGGTGAAATCTGATTCTAAATTTTGTATAAAATTTAAACAGAGGAGCCAAAGTTGGATACGTTATTGAGTTTGGACGAAATCGATAGAGTACTTAAATTTGTTTAGGAATTTCCATCTTCGCAATTTTTTTGAAAGTGCTTTAACTCGAGAACTGAAAAAGCAACTGATCTAAAAAATTTCAATGTTTCAACAATTCGTACTGAATTTAGGCAAAATAGATAAAGTGGTTAAGATTTTACAGAAACTTGCATTTTCGTAATTTTTTCAAAACAATTGCAAAGTTGAACCTTTTACATACGAACTTGTTTTATAATTTTTTTTTGATTCGCAAATCACAAATCTCTATGAGGAAGCCAAAACTAAACAACGTACTTTATCATAGAGGAGAGTTTGTGAAAGGCCAAAAAAAAATGAGGAAGCAATGTGCAAGGTTCGACTTTTTTCTTAGTTTTATACGGTGGTCGGAGATTAGTTACAGAAAAATGCCTAGATGTCCCCATTACCGTAGACCTAAACGTCAGTTGATTGTTAAATGTCTTAAAAAATGGAGTAATTTTATAAGTAACTTTTGTGCTTAATTCGCATTTATTTATGTTTAGGTATTTCATCGTCCTTTTGGAAGCTCCGCCTTGCATTGCTGTGAAAAAGGTCGTCGGTAACGCAGTGCAGAAGGGACACTAACATGCATGGCTTTTTAACTCTTTGTCTGGCGAAATAATCGAAGGAATCTATTAAATGAACGATTTTTAAAAAGAGTATTGTCAAAATTGTACCGTGATGAAAAAATAGTCGTCATATTTACTTTCGCTGCACCTCAAATTGCCGTAGTTTCGTCTCGTTGGTCTTATTGGATGTCGGGAATAGGGGACATTTACCTTAACACGGCTGCAGAAGGAATCAGATGGAAAGTTGGGGTACTTAAAACGGAGAAGTACCGCGCATGGTAAAACGAACATAAAATAAAAGAAGACGCATTCGATTCAGTCGTGTAATTAATAATTTAAACATTTGTACATAACATTTCTACACATTCACCGATATATTGGAATAAGAATAATACACATCGCGTAAATCATTGCTGATTTTCAGTCATACTATTTGGTTACCGAACAATGACGATTTCGCTGGGCATTAACAAGTCGTTAATCTTAATCTAACAACGACATAATCTTCCTGTATTCTTCGGAATAACAAGCATTACACAGAATATTTTCAATTGATTTTATACATTTCAGCTTTCTCTTCAGAATTGATTCCCTCAATTTCTGAGCCTTTAAGAAGTATTAACTGTCCTTTCCTATCTCCGATGCGACACGTCGGACGTTGTGTTTCGTCGTAATCAGCAATAACGAATGTAAGGAAGTATCGAGTCTCGTGATGGCTGTATACTAAGTTTTAAAGACGATGAAAAGAAAGCTAATAAATATTATGGATGTCGCGAGGATTAAAATGCAATACATCTTTCTACTAGCTTTTTGATAAGAATCGGCTTTCTTTAATTGTTTATAACCCTCCTGAACCTGACCTTGGGTCTGTTCGATGTTGTAATCTATTCGGTCGAGAATACTGCCCTGGTCGTGTACCATGGTTGCTAGGTCCTTCGAACATCAACACATTGTTTTCATTAAAATTTCTTTCCATACGACATGTACATTAAAATCTAATGAGATTCAAATGGACCATTGCGGAAAAATAATTAACAAATAAAAAAATCATCGTGTGTCTAAACGCTATAGGACTTGAGCGTCAAGTTCCGAACTTTAGGAAGTAAGAAACCCATAAAGGGGTATGTGTATACAACTCCGTATGTAACGGAGTCAATAAGATTAAAAGTAAAAGACGTATCTTCTACATTACATACGCCCTATGGCGATTACCATTTTTTTTTCGTGCTCAGCTGATTTCATGAACATAGGCCTTTTTGGAATTAAGATTTTTTTTTTCATTGAAGAAATCATTAGAACGCATAAGAGCACCATAAGAATGCATGATAAGGGTTTTGTTTTATTCCAAAGTCAAAATCTCAATGATTGATTCTTCTTTACAACAACAACAAAAAAAACGTAAAACGGCTATGAGTAAATTAATAATTTATGAATAAACCTGTAAAAACAAATGTTCATTGATTAATATATGTGCACTTTAGCCATGCATTTTGTATTCTCGTTTTTCGTTATGATTCCGAGAAGGCTTGTTGTTTCCTTATTGTTTTATTCAATTTCATTCATCTTTCTTCACCTCAAGACTAAGCTCGAGATTAACTATTCGACAATTCTAAGCAATGTTATGCATGGTAATACAATTTTAACTAGGATATACAATTCGTCTACGACGGTCATGGTTCTATGTTCCAATGCCGACGAATGACCGGGATCATCGTCATTACGACAAGTTTTAAATAGAAAGTGTAAAACAAGTTGTATTTGTATATTTTGATCAACACTGTGAAGCATAGATTTTCATTCGCTTCTATAATTTTCTTGACATGGAACATTTGAAAATTCGCTGACTGTGAATCTGAGCCAAAAGATCAATTAATATTTTTGAAAAACGATGAAATGCAAAGTGTAACTTCAATCCTACAGACCTTGCTACTTTAGTTCTAAATTTTTTAAATAGAAATTATTCTTTGTCAAATATTTGAAAACCCTAATTTAACTAACATTGAACAAACATAATTATAATTGGTTAATCAATTAAGAATTAAACTGTGAAGTTAATGTTTCTCAATTATAATTTGAATTTAAAAAAAATCGATTAATAAATTCATGTATAATAATATATCATATTAAAATTAATATTAATTAATAAGTGATTTATTTTGTATAATCTAAACTTTGACTAAAGTTTACTGAAATTCTAAAATTTTGAACGTATGTTAGTAGAATTACAAATTTTCAACATTTTGCTTCCTCATAGAATGCTATATTTTCATGGAAAAAAAAAGTTTTCGAGATTTTAAGGTCAACAAACTTAAAATAGTCTAAAACATCAAGAAATGCAATTTTTCGCCGACGCCGGGAGGTGTGCGTGTGTGTGCGCGTGCGTGCGTGCGTGCGTTTTTGGGTGATCGAGTTGAAACTTTGCGCGTGAGTCGAACTACATCTAAGGTTGTTTGGTATCGAATTTACCTCGAATCGACAGAGGGATTCAAAAGTTTCGAGTCTTCCTATGAAGACTCTTTTTTAAAATTTTTTGTTTAAAAGATCATAATTCGAGAACGGTTCAAGAATCTGATCTAAATTTTTGCATAAAATAGAGTGTAGAGAGTTAAAATAAGCATTAGAGTGTAGAAAGTTTGCATTAAATAGAGTGTGCCAATCTTTAATACCTAACTTGGAAAAAATTTAAGAAGTAGTTACAATTTTATAGAAATTTGCATTTTCATAATTTTTTCGAAAATGCTGTAATTTAGAAATGGTTCAAGCAGCTGATCCAAAAATTTGCATAAAACTTTAAAAGAATGGGTCGTTGTTCGATTCTAAATTTGGTGAGCATCCAACAAAGAGTTCTTAATTCAGAGAATTTGTATCTTTTTTTTTTACTAAGCTTCCTCTATGAGGAAGCCAAAATTGATCAACATACATCCTCGTAGAGGTAGCTTTGTAAAAAAAAACTTTGCCAAAGATGCAAAATAATGAGGAAGCAATTTGCAACGTTCTACTTTTTCATATGTGTGCAAATGGCTAAACGGTATACATCATTTAGCCACTGTCGGATTTTCGCTTTTTCATTTGTGTACTAATTCCAAAAGGGCGCATATGTATACTACGCGATGTAATTTGGACCATTCGCACTAAAGGGATCCCTATAGCATTTAGACACGCGATATATAACTTTATCGAAACTATTATAAACATTTTTCACCGATTTAATTAGTAAAAAAAAAAAACTTGTGGACCTCCTCAATGAATGGAAGTTAACATAACGTACCTTGAATATATGATTAAGATCCGATATACTTCTGACTATATGTCCAACTTCCTGTTCCCTCTCAGTCGCTTGTCTCATCAACTCTTCGGACTCTTCAATTTGAAGTAATACGGATTCTTGCTTCTGTACCCCCGATTGCCAAAAATTATCGTCCCTCTGACTAAACGATGGTTCAGTGAGCCAAGAATCCGGCGCAGAATTATTCAAAAGACTTTCGTCATCCGCGAAAAATTGTCGATTTCTTTCCTCCCGAGAATTTATCTCTGTAATATTAATAGACGAAAAATAACGAAGAGAGTCAATATATAACAACGAGATTTATGGTTAAAAGTTTTCAGTACGTTGGAGGTAGTTGCTCTGTGCGGTTCTGTAGCGAACGCTCAACTCCTGTAGACCGGATGAAAGAGCCATCACAGCACTTATTGCGAGCTGACGTTCTCCAGGCTTTGTTTCGTGTCTGGCAGCGGATTTAATAGTTTGTACTTGACGATAGCCGTTGGAAAAAGCTCGGCCTATTTCTCTCGTAAGTTGCTCCATTTGCCTCTCTTCCTGTGGTATAATTATTAATGGTTTATAATACTTGTTGTTCACTACAAGCAGATATTATATAGGAGATGGGAATTACTGGATTCAGAGGGAAATTCACTGAGATCTGTTTAAAAAATATTTCAATTTTTATTCTGAACATTTTTCGCAAGTCTTGGAAAATAGAACAGATGCTTAGGGTCTTTCTACGGATATTTTAATTTTCAATTTAATCTAGTAACGTCTAAAGTTTATGTATGTTTTATGTATGTGGATGGGCTGTGGCCGTTGATGAAATTCCTCATACATTGTTATAGAAAATTGAAAATTATTATCGTAAATTTCAAAGATTTCTTTTACATTTTAACTAAACCTTCTATTATCAGTTTATTATGTTTTTTCTTGCAATTTAGTGGAAGTTTTTAGTCTGATTTGTTCTAATGCACAGTATTCAGGACATCATTAAGTGCAAACCATTTTCACTCATTCTTGTTAATTGCAATTCCAGTGTATCTATATAACTTTTAAAACATATGAGATTTTTAGTGGATTTCTAAGTTCAAGGACTACAATTCAAGAGTATAATACGTACATTCGAATTCATTATTTTCTGATCAGTTCACTAATTTTTGTTTTTAGCTCTATCGCGGATATTTTTCGTTGTTTTTATTTTACAGGGTGTTTAGAACATATGGGTCAAATTTACAACCTACGACTTTTACCCCCTTAGATTTTGATAATTTGTTACAATAATGTTGTTTCCAACCCAAATGGGTGTCGGAATTTTTTTCATATTCTTTCGTCACCATTTCAATTTTTTTGAAAGCTCCAAAAGCTAATTCTGTAAACACCGTTTTTAGGAATCTGAAAAAATTCAAACTGATTCTACGATTTAAAATATGATTTTTAAGCACCTTAAGATAATGGGATCTCAATATTTACTATTTTTTCGTACGATTTTAGATTTTTTTTAAATGACAGAATTAGAATTTTTATTTTTTTCATCGGTCATAACTTTCTCAAAAATCAATAGATTTCAATTTTTGCACAGTATATAGAAATACCAGAAGTCTTAAATAAAATTATCATCATTTAATTTTTCTTGGTAAATGACAAAAAAATCCTCCTCAAATCAGAAATCCTTTAAAATACCTTTCGTTCTGATATTCAATTCGATTTGGAAAGTGAATATGAGTGTCTGTTATGTTCGGGCAAACGTGTTCCATTAAATACAGAAATTAATGGAACTCGTTTAATCAAAGTAGAGATCATTAATTTGCACTAAAAAGGTATTTTTCAAGTATGTAGATGTAGATGTAGATTTTATGTAAGAAATCATGTATTACTATATAAGAAGTAGTCTATGCCCTCAAGAATGTTCGTTAATATGCAGGAGAAAGTAATCATAATGTACGGTGCTCTTCTTAAAGTATTATTCAAGAGAGAACATGGCGAGCAGACAGTTTATCCCCGTAATTACAGCTTAAGGTAGTATGATCGGAGTACCTAGTCAATAGAAAGTCCATATTTTTAATCATTGGGAAAAAGCGAAGTATCGCACATTTCGCTATATTAAAAATCACAATGCAAAGAGAGAAAAATTAAGAATTGTATGTGGTGATAATGTATATATATTTATAAAGCGGTACTAGTTTAAATAGGAATCTCAATTGACTCAGATTGTCTAACCGGCCGCCATTTCGCGATTCAAGAAAAAACAAGTATTTCTAGTTTGCTCACGATCGACGATACAATATGGCACAACAATACAATATAACATGGCGCGCCACAATATGCGTTCTAATCACCCTGAATAAAGGATTCCATTAAAACCTATTAAACTGACAAAAATCATTCAGAATAATAAATTTACAGCAACAACCCTTTTATTGCATTTAAATTGCCGGCCACTATTCGGTCTCCAGCTGGGAGATCTGAGCGCGGCACACGTCACACGCCGTTGCCAAATCTACATCATCTCAGCCGCCATTTGAAAAGGGACGAGAGATCGCGAAAGCTCATCAATTTAGTCGATGATATCTATTCCAAAATTTCGGTAACATATATTTTTTAAGGGACGTACGAATTCGTGACATTTTTCTCGATATTCGGAGCTTTTAGGTCGGGAGGTGACTGATTTTGAAGAATGATTATTTCGGTCTCAAAGTTTTATCTGGGCGAATGCCGTATGTACCGCGTACTAAATCTCCCAATTTTGCGCATTAATTATTATTGTAAATGGTCGGTAACGCATTTTGAAATTTAACAGATGACAGTCTCTAAGCCTTTTCTATAGCATATTAAAAAATCACTTTTTTCACTGATTGGGAGGTTCGTGATCATACTACCTTAATACATTATTTGAAGGGTAAGTCATTGGTTTCCACTTACAGGATTAACATGAAATAACTAAAACTTTTGAATAGCGAAAAAGGGGTTCCATATGAGAGTTAATGTATTGATGCGTAACGGGTACTTTACCCCCTTAAACTCGTTTTCCCGTGAAAACGCAAAAACACGTCAACTGTAGTTTTATTTGCCCTTTGAAATGGTATGTGTTTCATTCAATTCCGTTGGTAAGTTTCTTTTATAGGGTGAAAAAAAGAAAAATGGAGGGGTGGTTCACGCCCACACGAGACGATTTTTTTTAAATGTCAACGTGGGCTCTTCATTACTTCCGATGGGAAACATTTTGGTTTTTGTTTCATTGAAATCGGTCGACACCTTCTAGATGAAACTGTATCATCAGTCCTTGACATGCCCAACTTCGAAGGGTGATTTCATCCCTTAAAATCGTTTGTTGGCAGATAAAAAAATACGTGTTTTTTAGTTTTCGATACTCTACAATACGTGATTTTCATAAAAATCAGAGGGGGACACCAATGTGATGTTCCTTGTCAGACACCCGCTGCAAACCCTAACCGGCAAATTCCGCTTTGAAATGGAGCACAATAAAGTCTACCTTCGTCGTGTCCTTTCGGGAAAATACGAACCCCGGATGTAACAGTGTCTTTGAAATAATTTCAGTCTTGTTTGAATCATTTTTTGTCTCTTTAATTTTTTCAAATGTTTAAAAATGGAATTTTCAGAATCGGTTTTTCGAGCCGTGAAAAATTCAAATGGTGATGAAACAAATAAAAAAAAAATCCGACACCTTTTTCGGTCGGAAACAACATTATTGTAACAAATTATCACATTCCGACGGTGTGAGGGTCATAAACGGTACATTTGAGATTTTTTAAAGAATGAAGCTTAATATTAGTTCGATTACGATGAGAAATAGTTCATTTTGTTTATGAAAAGAAGCTGTATTTAATTCAAACGCAAGATTTTTTTTATAGTGTTAGTGATTTAAAAGTTATAACCATTTGCTTTGTCGGTGATAAGTATGCATAACGATGTATTTTATTATGCTAGTTTTAAAAAACGAGGTGGTGAAATGATAGAGCATCTTTCAATATAAAAATGTGAATCATAGTCATTCATCATAATTGAACCAACACTATGTTCTTTTGTTCTAAAAAAACTAATTAAAAAAAATACTTTATTGAATATTAGCATGAATCAATTTTACCAAACATGCAAGTTGTTTGGTGGAATAAACAATAAAACCACCAAAACTGTAGAAAGGCTGTAAAAAAAATGAGCACTGTATTGACTAGTATCATTGTCTACAATTGACTTACATCGGATTAGCATTCAAATTTTTGCAGTCAAATCATAATGAAAATCGTTTATAGTTTACATTATAAGATTAACCATATTTTTTTGGCACAACACACGAAGTTTATTTTAGCCAGTGTTACATCGCTACTACTCTCAATATTAAGTCATGTTATGTTTTTACAATCCATTTATATGTAAATGCGATTATTTATATGTTTATACTTGGTAAATCACACAGGATAATATTTGATTCTCTTAAATTTCCCAAATCTTTCTTTATACCTTTGTTAACACTAAAAAGAAGGTCTGTGATTTTAATTAGATTTTTTTGATCTTGATTTATAAAAATGTTTAATTTGCAATTTAATCATGGCTAGCTTCAATGAAAAACACGATTTCAATATAAATATTATGGCCAATTTTTTTGCCATGTAACACAGTATAATATAAAAATAATACAAATATTGATGAACATTATATCGAGTATGCTTATCTAGTTTACAGTAAAAATAGGTGCAAGTAGAACTTTGCACTTCCTCGTTATTTTTTAATTTTTATAAAACTACCTCTATGAGAAAGTATTAAGTATCAATTTTGGGTTCCTCATAGTGGAAGTTTTGTAAAAATTCGAAAACAATGAGGATGTTTGTGCAAAATTCTACTTTGCATTTCTTGTTTTGCGGAAATTTGAAAACTATGTTATTAGTATATTTCACAATGTTTCAAAATTGTTAATCAAAATTATTTTTCACAATGTTTGTAAAATAAAAAGTTCACTAATTCTTATATCTTTATAATTAAAATACAATTGTGAATACAAAAATGTAATGTTTCATAAAATTCAGTTCACGTTACAGATTTTCACCAAATTTAGTACAAAATATCTCTGTATGTTATATTACGCACGTGTGTGAAGTTTTGATCCGTTTTGTCAGATATTTTGAAAGTAGAAGTGGTTGAAAAAAAAAGACTATAAAATCCAAACCGCTTTATTGATCGTCACTAAATTTGGTACGAAACACCGTTGAATATTCTTTATTGTATGCAAGAAATTTGAGTTGCTTTGGTTCGGAGTTGATGTTGACTTGGAATAAAACGTCAATTTTTTGACGTTTAATATCGCTTTATTTGGAAATAACTATTTAGCTCGATAGCTGATCTGTTTGTGACGGCTAAAACGCGTACAGACATTTTTCGAAAAATTCAAAATCGAATAAAATCACAACAAATATTTCAATTCTTTTTAAAATTAGTACAAAGAAAGATTCACCAAAGTTCTGCAATGAAAATCCAAAATATGAACCATAGTGCCATTCATGAAAGTATAAAACATTCATTCTTAAAACAAAATTGTATAATTTTAGTTTACAACATAACAATATCAATTTTCAGATATTTTTAAGTAACATTCTTTATCAATATGTACATAGCACACATAAAATTTGAGTTGTTTTTTCAAAAACTGATTAAACGTCCCGTATCATTTTTTCTTAAGCAATCCTATTTAATTAATTTTAAGAAAATATTGTAAAAAAGATAACATTTAAATTTAAATATGAAGGATTGGTTTGTCCATCATGACATTGATGAAAATTTAGGGTATTTACTCCAGAATTTTGGTGAATTTTTCAAATAAGATAAAAGGAGGCATATTTGGTGACACTTCATGTTTTAAATATTAACTAGATATGAACACACAAGATGTTTATCAATGTTTGTACTATTTATATTGAGCTATGTTACATGACAAAATAATTGGCTGTACTATTTGTATCAAAATCATGTTTTTAATTTAAGTTGGAATTTGTTTAATTGTAAGTATCATTTTTTTTGTAATGAAGAATGATGCAAAATAGAAATTCAATGAAAATCACAGGTGTTCTATTCAGCGGTATGACATGGTGTCCGGTAAATCATCTGTAACAAATTCAAGGACATTTCAGGACACTTCCAGGATATTTCCAGGTTAATTAAGGACATTATGGAAATGTGAAAATAGACAAAAATCCGAACAAACAATATGTTTTCGTTTGAGCATTGCATTTTTTTTATCAAATATAATTTTCGTTTCCTTTTCGAATGTACATGGTCTAAAAAATTTCACGTAAGTTGGAATTAGAAACACATAACTGCGCATATTTTTTCGTTGTTTACGATACGAGTTTTTTTTTAAATGGAAAAAGTTATTTAATTTGGTGAAAAAAATGTTCGAATGACAAATAATACAAAGTTAAAAAAAAAAATGAAACAGGATTGAATATTTTGGAAAAAGAACTTTGAAAAAAATATTTGTATTTTTTCCTGTAATAATTCAATTCATTTTTGAAATTAGAATTGAATTGACTTGAATTATTAGACATTTTTTTTATTAGGAAAAAAGTTCTAATAATATAAGGTTTTTTGTAAGAGTTAAAATAGATTATTTAAGAAGGGGGGGTTCGTGAAAAATATTGCTATACAAAATTTTGAATGTAAAAGATTTAAAAAGTTTTCCTATGGGTCTTTGGGTCATCCAAACAACATACTTCGACTCCAAAAACAAAAAAATGTTTAGCCTTGTTGATTTTTTGTACTTCGCAAATTGAATGATATCGAAAATCTGGAACGATTGATTGTTCAGAATGATGTCCGAAGTACGTAAAAATATCAGGAGTTCTAAATAGTACAAATAGTAGGATGAAATGCAGTTTTAATGATCGAATTTTTTTTTTTTGCCAATTCTGCTCTCGCCTGAATCTTGCCAATTTTATGAGGCGATGAGCTCGTCGAAATTTAGCATTTCGTCGTTCTGTATATCGAGCGATACGTCGTGTGTCCCGCAACTGCCCTATTGCTTGCAAGTTAGCTCTCGATCGCATTCCTGTCGCCGTCACGATACTCGAGACGGTAGAGGCTGTTCCGGTGTTGAAATCGCAGATCGCTTCTGCTACAACTGTTTCAACCCGATGTTTTAATGAATTTACATCCTTGGGACATTTCCGCCAAATCATGCTATGCAAGCTTTCATTTGCATTTCGCGTCAGACATGATAGGCAGCGAAACAGCAATTCGTCATTCGACAGTCTCTCGTAGATTCGAAAAATCTTGTCAAGTATATTTACTTTAGTGGTGTACCGACACATGTTCTATGAGAGCCTGACTATTCGACGTTCGCAATTGCCGCTAGATAGAAACATCAAGACTCGGTACCAATCCACGTCAAGAAATGGCGTGGATAATACTGGCGTACATAGCAGTGTTCATTGCGATCACGTCACCCTTGTTTCGTCGAATAGCGTTCTGATAATATCCTGGCAATTTATCGATTGTGGCCATTTTGAGCGTTCCATGACCCTTACCTCCGAGGGTTACGCCGCAAGTACTCCACTCTTTTACTGCGTTACGCAAAGCTGTCCCCAACCTAATATTGAACTAATATATAAGAATATTTTATAAAACGTGGATTGAACAGTGCTGTAAAATCAAAACTCTTTAGGCTGCAAAAAATTATTAAAACTATTCATATCTCCCTAAATATTCACGGTAAGTATTAATACTATAAGACCGTTTTTGCCTCAAATTGACCACAAATTCACAACAAAAAATAGTAGTAGTCCTCCTACTGTTTGTACTATTTAGAGCTTCTGATTTTTTTACGTACTTCGGACATCATTCTGAACAATCAATCGTTCTAGATTTTCGATATCATTCAATTTGCGGAGTACAAAAAATCAACAAGGCTAAGAAATTTTTTTTTTTTGGTGTCGAGGTATGTTTTTTGAATGACCCAAAGACACATAGGAAAAAATTTTCAATCTTCTACATTCAAAATTTTTCACGAACCCCCCCCCCCCCCCCCCAACGAAAAAAAGAAATTCAAATTGCGTTTTGTTCTGTAATAATTCAACGTTTTTTGAAAGTGGAAAAGGGTTACACATTATGAGAAAATAACAAATTTAATTGACTTGTGCTAATTCACAGTTTTTTCAAAGGTTAATTGTTGTTGGAAAGATTTAATTAGTTTAGGGCAAAAAACGATGGAACGACATACAAGATGAAATACAAGATTCTTTGAATCTGAAAAAGGACAAACTAATTTGGGAAAAAAAAGTTGGAAAAAATGTTTCTATTTTTGTGATAAATTCAGGGTTTTTGAAAGTGGAAAAGGCTACAAATATTTTTGTAGCAAAAAGAACAAGAAAGAAAAATTTCAGATTAAAAGGTAAAAACCAAGGGCATTCCAGAACTTTCTCAAGGAATATCTAAATTTAAGGACATTTCTTCAAATTCATCAAGACATCAAAGGCTTCCAGGATCACTGAACACCATGTAAGATCAGTTTAAACGAATATTAAGGAAATTGGAAAAGAGTCAGACTTCATCCTCTATGACTTACCATGGAATATTCCACATTTATAGATTATCTTTTCTCAACAATGCCTACATTTTTCTTCGATTCTGATCTTCTCAGTCATCATAATTCATTTTGGAAGTGCTTTTTTACCTGTTTATTGTAAAAATAAATATGTATAAATAAAGGGAAGAATGTTTTAAGAACCTGAGACGTGTCATCTAAAGTCGGCCTAGTAAGTTGCTTGGCATGGAGCTCCATAAGACTGTCCAGTTTGACACGTAACCTGCTCAGAATATACTGAGTCTCTTCCAGAGCATCCGTCCAGGCAGGAGGTAACGAATCACCCACATTTATTCCCTTAAGTTCAACGTTATCCGATGCCGCATTTTCGCCGCCAACTAAGGCCATACGATCGGACAAATTCTGCAAATCGTTAATTTATGGTTAATATAGTGCAGATGTGAAAAAAAAAAGTTATCCGTATATTATCGGAAAACCCTTAGGTTATACAAACGAACATACCTGTTCGGCATATATGTGCTTGCTCTGAAGCGCATTGTTTCGCATCAGAACGAAAGGTTCTGTCAGATTTCTCGTAGCCATTTTCGTATCACACTATTTAATCCTTAAATTTTTCGATCACTTTATTAGCATATTCACCACACGGATGATAGAATCTGTCAGGCTAATCCAGCTGTCATCGTTAAACAGCTGATCCAGGGTAAACTGGGCGTGTGTGCGTGTATTTCACAGCCCAATCGCATAGCGTTCGAACCACGGTCTTACGTTTTCTACCAATCACCACCAAGCGTTTCAGTCGACTGCAATCATCTCCATGCGTCCAATGCAATTTACTAACCCAGTCTAAGTCTTTCTTTTTTTTGTATTCTCGGCCAAATGAGGAACGTGAGGAACCATCAAACGTTTTCATTATGATATATCTTACCACCATAAGACTCCGTATCGAAATTGAGTCCTATTTGAATCGATTTAAAAGAATAAAAAATGTTCGGTTAACATTGGGCCTCATTTCATTTTTTAATTACTTTAATTAAACGATTAACCATGAAATGTTTTAATTAGGTTCTACCGTTGACCACCAATCGAATGGTGTTGACCACAAATTAAAAAATTTAAGTTGCATGGCTAACTTTATAGAGAGCTTAGCAAAAAATAAAAATCTGTGGTTATATTACTAGTTGACCTGGTAATGTGACCATGTGACCGAATTAAGAGGCGCAAACGGTTTTTTCTTACATTTCTGTCAAATCGTTGACTATCAAACGTTTTTATAAATCAATTCTTAACTATCAAACGATTCCGCATCGATTGACCCATAAAAAAAGTGAATTGAACAAAAAAAAAATTTCCATCCAACTTCAGGTTAAATTTTTATTTTGATTTTTTGAAAGAACTATTGAGTATCAAACGTTCTTATTGGACTATCAATCATTAAAAAATCGACTATCAAACGATTGGGGAAATAAAATTAAAAAGTTAAAGTTGGCCGACTAATTTCACGGAGTCAAGTTTGATTCAGTACATCCATGGCCAATTGTACAGATTGCACTATAGCAAAGACGATAGACGTACGCCTATCTTCTTTGATTGTAGTTTCACGATTCTAGTTGTGCAGCGATATCGAATTTTGTCGAGAGTAGTGTCATAATACTTTTATTAATAATATTTATGTAAAAGTGAGTAATTTAGTGGATTAATTTGTTAGCCGATACATTTAGATCGTACCGGCAAATGCAATCATCATTTTAGTTTAAATCATCAGTCAAAGAATGACAATTTTTTTTAAATTGTTGATGAGAATTTCTGACGATTTAGATCAACAATCGCTATTTAACCCAACAGCCTAATTTTTTGCTATCTTCTTTCCATTGTCAAACAAGTCTAATTCCGATAAAAAGTATAGGTTAGATTAATCCGTCTATTCTCTGGGGTTTTTGGTTGAATTTGTAATTTTAATGTATGCTTTTATATAGTTTTTATATTCTACAGTGTAAAAATGATAACTACCATTTTTTTTTCTAACCTGTCAATTTTCCATTTTACGTTTATATACTTTTTTTCAGTTACAAATGCACTATTACCAATATGAAAAAATGGGTGGAGGTCAAAATAGCGAAAGATAAAAATTTTGAATGGCTAAAGTTTTGAATTTCAAAGTTAACGGAAGTTCAAATGGAGAAAGGCTGAACTTACGAGAGTGTGTAAAGCTTTATATAAAAATCAAGAATACCTCAATGTTGAAAGAATTTTATATGGAATGAACGAAACTACAAGGGGAGAAATATCAAATTGATGAGAGTTCGAACATCCTATAACTCATTGATGCAATATTTTGATTATTCAACCTATATCCTCTGAAAATATATATTCAAATAAATGAGTGTTTAAATAATGAAATTATCAAACAAACAATTATTCGACTTAGTGGACTAGCCAAATAAAGAATTCAAACAACTTGTCTGTCGTTATTGTAATTTTCAAAATTCTGAATGCCTGGATATTAATCACTCCAAATTTTAGTTGTTCAAAATTTTCTACCCCACACAAAAAAAAACTTGCGAGTTAATTTACAAACTGCGTGTAAAAAGAAAATTCTTGTACATTTCACAGAAGATTCTCAGTAAGTTCATTCTATTTGGAGTTTACGGATAGCTTTCTTTTTTATGAAAAAGTCAAGTTAGCGAAATAAATTTGGATCACCGAATGCACTTGGTATATGAAAAGAAATACATACTTGAATGTGTAAGTTTCAACGAGGTGAAAAATTGAATATCAATCCTTATACAACAATATGAATTTTAATACAGCCAATATTGAAAATAGAAAAACCATTAGAGATTTTTTAAAATGCATATCATAATCTGTAATGTAGTACATTTTAAACTTTGTTTTGCTTCCTCATAGAGGAAGTTTTGTTTTCGTGAATTTTTTTTTTTTTCCAGATTTTCACATCACTATACTCAATAAAAAAAAAAGGTTTAAACTCAGTATAAAACTTTATCGAGGTAGTGTGACCTTTGGTATTGAATTTGGGGGAGATTGATAAAGTACATGAGATTTTTATAGAAATTTGCATTTTCATAATTTTTTTGAAAATACTATAACTCCAGAACAGAAGTTCAAGCAATTGATCTAAATTTTTGCAAAAATCTTTAAAAGAATATATCAATACTGGATACTGAATTTGGGCAAAATCGATAAAGTACTTAAGATTTTATAGAATTTTGCATCTTCATAATTTCTTTCATAACAAACGCAACATTTTTTTTTATCCCCCATCCACGAAGCTTCTTCTATGAGGAAGCCAAAACTAAACACCATACTTTATCAAAAAGGAGAATTTTTGTCAGGCCAAAAAAATGTGGAAGCAATGTGCAAGGTTCGACTATGCAACCTTCTTTTTCTAATTCTGAAAAAATATCCTCTTAAACCATTTGTGCTAAAAAAAAAGAAACATTTGGAAGTTGCTACAGAATTTCGGAGAACAAAAGAATAGACTAAATTCTTTATTTATTTTGTTCAGGGTGGTTTATTAGAAATTTGGATTGTTTAGCTCCCATCTTAACAATGAAAATTCTTGCCCCCAGTTTGAAATTTGCTAGCAACCTTCAAATACTTTTTACTTGTTCTCATGTTTTAGTAGAATTTGTATTTTAAGTACATCTTAACGTTAACTGAGGTGAAAGACGAAAGAAAAATTTAAATTTTATATAAATCATCCTGAAGAAGAGATGAATATATAAATGACAAAAATGATTTTTCTTCTTTTCTTTTTTAAATTCAGTTCAGATATCTCAATATTTTCTTTAAGTACTGATCTATTAGAAGAATTATATTTTGACTATTTTTCACCGTTATTTTAAGTGGTAGACCACAAAAATATTAAATTCCAACTAAACCAACCTGAACAAGAAAAATGAAGAAAATCGACTTTATTTTTTTTTCTTCAAAATTCAGTGGCGATCTCTAAATACTTTTTTTACATACTGATGATTTAGGGGGATTTTTTTTAGTATTTGGCATTACTTTTTGAGTTGGGAGACCAGAAAAAAATTGAAGTTGAAAATGTGAACCACCCTAATAAATAATAACGAACCACTCTCACATTTTTTACTGATAATTGCAACTTTTATAAGTCCAACAAATGCAATTTTTTTCTACATCCCACATAGTGAAATTATTTAAAGTACCACTGATGCGACATTTTTCTGTATTCACTGCTAGCAAAAATATTCTAAGTCCAGAATAAAACTTGAATCACGTCGAGATTTTCGAGCGGTTTACGGTCTTGCCACGGAATCGCTGCACGGCCCTAAAATTACCAGAAAAAAGTGTCCTCTATTATAACAAATTGTTGCAAGGAAAAAATAATTGAAAGTCTCATTTGTTTTGTACATTTCCTAATGAAAATTCAGATTGAAAGAGAAGACGTTTCTTTTTTTCCGCATTGCAAAGTGTTTTAAATATTTATTAGCAATTGTATGTAAGTTCCTAGACAACATAACGATTAAATACATGGGTATTAAAATATTCTTGCAACAAGAAAAATAAACCAAGAATGTTATATCAGATTCACAATAATTTCAGTTAACAATTTGCACAAATCAATTGTTACGTTGTATTGATTTGTCACAAAGTTTTTCATTTACAGAATAATTCAATTTACAGAAAACCTCAATAAGTTAGAAATAGCCTTTAAAAAAGTAATAAAAATAGCCAAAAACCTTCCAAGAAGTTTCGCAAATTCAAGCGCTATATGAAATGTTGGACGAAGTACATTTTCGAGAAAGAGCTAGGATTAATTTCGCGACCTACCTCAAAAAACTAGTAACTATTGACAACAGCCTAATTGGAATTAACAACGAGGTCCCAAAACCTTGAATCTCTGTACTGCTGCAAACAGACTACCTCACTCACTACCTCCTCACAGACCACCCTCACTCACCATATCAACATAACTAAAAGACGCGAAATATTGGAATAAGAAAACATTATAGAGCCGGTAACGAGCATTATACAAAGCCGCTAGCATAGTCGAAGGACCGATTATGTTAGTTACCTAACAACATATCGCACTTGTTTGATCAACAAAAGTCAAAATTCGGCACACTGTATAACTACAAAAATAAAAATGGTTTGTCATCATCATCATTTACAGAATATTAAAATGATGATCGTAAGTCAATTCTAAATACAGACAAACTCAAAGTTTAAATGTCTCTTGTACCAATTATCCACCAGGAAGATTATATTTTTAGATTTTAGCACAGACTTCATTGATAGTTGTGTGTTTTCACATTAGATAATAGTATATTTTGTGTTAACAGAACTTTCAACATGACAGGCCCAGCGACAACAGATACTTCGGCCGCCAACAGCTCCACAACGGAAAAATCGTCAAACAATCCATTGGAACAATTTGTTCTCTTAGCCAAAACTGCAAAAGGCGCCGCAGCCCTTGAGTTGATAAAGCAAGCTATAGAAACTCCCGGTGTCCATGTATTCGGCGAGTTGCTCGATATGCCAAATATAAAAGAACTGGAAAATGGCCCGCACGCCACTTACTGGAACACGCTCAATTTATTTGCTTACGGCACTTACAAACAGTATTTAACAGGCAAAGAAAAGTATCTGGATCTAACGCCGACGCAAAAAAAGAAACTGCAGCATTTGACGATAGTCTCTCTTGCGGAAAAAACCAAGTGTATACCATACTCAATTCTCCTGGAAGAATTGGACATAAAGAATGTCAGAGACCTGGAAGATTTGATCATAGAGGCTGTTTATGCCGATATTATTCAAGGCAAGTTGGATCAGAAGAATTCACAATTGGAGGTTGATTACGCGGGTCTCGGACGCGACGTTACACCGGCCGATGCTAGAGCTGTAGCTGAGACTCTCGCTGCTTGGGGACAGACATGTGACACAGTTTTGGCTTGTATAGAGCAACAAGTCTTCAGAGCCAATAGCGAAAAACAAAAGGCGACGAGCCACAAAGAAAAAATACAGCAGGATGTGAGTTGTTATTTTTTTATACGGTGTATTCTTGCTGTGCCGTACTTTCTGGACGATATTTTTTTTGTTTTATTTAAACTTTATCACTTCTGCAACAGGTGTTACTACATACTAAATCTAAGAATTTTAACTATTTTGTTCACCGCACTACACGGACATTTGTGTCTTTCAATCTTTACTACTTTATTAAAGCTTCAGATCTGTGGAAAAGTGCAAAATCTGAAAAAAGAAAATATTATTTTTGTACGTTAATTCGATCGGAATTTTTCCGCTCTTCTCAACAAAAAAGTAGCCCTTAAAAAAAATGATTTAAACAATCAAGAACTGAGAAAATAAGGAAATACCTTTCTCAAAAAGATGGACTAATTGTTTTAAATGTCGCTCACAGAGGTTCTTTATGAAGAAGAGGCATGAGTAATATTTGGCTTCCTCATGGCGGAAGTTTTGCCAACGACATTTTAAAAACGACTTAAAATAAAGAATTTGAATTGAACCGTTCTCGAGTTATAGCATTTACAAAAAAATATCACAAACATTTCAAAATAACGTAAAATCCGAACCGCTTTACCGATTTTATTAAAATTCCATCCTACACACACCGACGTTTTACACCATTTAGAGCATTCTGGCTTGAAAATCTAAAAAAATATATTTTTATTAATGTAACTGCCCCTTAATACTCCATATATACATTTCATTATTTTAAGCTGCGTCAGCGATCCCACGCTCGGGGACGACCGCCGCGCAGTGACCAAGCGCGCGACGGCCGTCTTATCGCTGTCGCACTAATATCCCAAGGCCCAAGACAATGGGACCAACCGTCACTTCTAGAGCACTTCTTTCCGAACTGCCTCCGAGCTCACATCTTTGTAACGTTTCGCTCCCACAAATATTGGACATTCCCTTATAAATTGTTTCATCATTAAATATCGACCATCCTGACCGTTACATTAAAAACAAAGCTTCTTCTATCAGGAAGCAAACACTGTGATTTTTTTGTATAGTTTGAAAATCATGAGTACCCGGATTCGGAAATTATGTTGCAGTGAATGAACACACATTTGCATTAATGGAAAAAATGCTGAAAAACTGCTAAAAATAACTTAAAACCATCGAGAACAACATGAGAAAAATAACGATAATTCTTTAAAAAATAAAGTCACTAACAAAGCCATCAGGTGAAAAAAACATGGAATATTCATTGAAATTTGTATTATTTTTGTTTACTTTATAAATCCATGATTCATTGATGTAAAAATATTTTTTAAATATTCATGTTTACTTGGTTCAAATAATATCATCTTTTGTCAATATTGATAAAAAATGAATCGAAAAACTCGTTTCATTACAATTACCGAGTCGTATCACATTTGCTCTTGTAGCTATCACAATAGCCCCAACTACATGGGGTTTGTGTGATTGCTGTCAGACGTTAAGAAAATATTACATTTCCTCGAATTATAAAGACTTACTGGACACTGCTAGTTTCTAATGACGATGAATTGACAATTACTACTGAGATGGAATTGAAGAAATTCGATTAAAAATTCATTAATTAATAACACTAACATGAAGTTGAACTGCGGGTTTTTCTGTCATAATTACTCCGATTGATCGTGATACTAATAATTGGGTTTTTGACCCGTAAATTTTTTTCTGTTAATTTCAAAGTTTATATGCATGTTTTTAAATAAAAATGCTTTTTTATCTCTTTTTTTTTTCAATATTAACGAATTATAGAAATTACAAAAATATTGTTTGAAATTCGGTCGACGACTTGCCGTTTACGCTGGAGGTTGCACGAGCCGTCTGCGACGTCACGATGTTACATGACATATAGAACATCTATTACGATTTATTATTTATAACCGAAATGGCAGAAATAACGACATACAGAATGTGTTTTATTTCTCTCTGTATTAATACAACAAAAAGTACATCTAATAAAATGTTGCAGTGCTACAAGATTGAAAACTTCGTCAGAAATGTTTTAATGCCGTTCGGAGAGATAATCACAAAAATAGCAAATCGAACTTTTTTTTGCTGTCATGACACTGAATGTCTATGATTTTGTTCATTAATTCATTAATAACTAATGTCATCGAACATGTTTAGCTTCGAATTCTATGTTCTGGACAGACTCGATATGTCAGCGTGCAGAGATCTCCTTCGCGTTTCAGTTGAATATAACCTATAGGCGCATCTCCGTAGCTCTTACGACAGGCCCTTCATATAATTTGTAATCAAATTTGCAATGAAGTTTTGGTATAACGTATTCCTAGAGCGTTAAAATGATCATTGGCACGAAGAAACTCATACACCATAAACATGTTTATTTTTGGCAAATCTTATTTTGGCAAGACTTTTTCAACAAATCACACTGCGCCGGTGTTTGGTCAAAATGTAAAATTATAAACAATTTGTAATCGCTTCGGTCGTTTACAATCGAGTTATGGTTGTAGCTGTACGGTAACACATGGTCTCCAGTTTTCGCGGCAACTCAATGTAACATCTTGACGTCACGACGCTGTACGCCCATCGCGTGACGTTTCACGATCACCTAACAAATTTTGAATCTTTACGATTATAAAATGATTAATAATAATGTACAGGCTTACATAAAAAAAACTCTGTTAGTACTTTCGTGCTTTGGTGTCATTAATGCACGATTAGAAAACTACATTTTTTTTTTTCAACAACCCAATTATAATATCAAATCTCTTGGTGTGAATTAAATATTTCTTTTCAATTGATATTCATAAAAAAAGTACTAATATGCTTTGAATGATTTAAGATCGCCACTATCAAGAAAGCATTCCTGGCCCAAGCCGGTGGCGGTGGCGTACAAGAGGCCGATGCCGCTGGCGGCGGTACGAGTGCCGGTGGTAGCGAGTCATGTAGAGAAGCCCTGCCCGTACCGCCAGATCCGAAGAAGAAGCAACAAAAGGGCAAAGGTATTAGAGGCAGCGGTAAGTTTTGGAAGACCTAAATTTCGTTGTTGTTCCATGTATACATGAGAAATCAGAGTGCCCCCGGCCTTAATTACCATCAACGCGTATTCGTTACTAATTAACGAAGATATCCGGGCAATCAAATTCAGCCCGGTGTATACACATTACACATAGGCAAGTCAATTGAACTGAATTATACCAATGAATAAGTTTTTTTTTCGCGAGTGATAAAGCGATTTTTCTTTGCTTTACCTTTTTATATGCTTTATTCATTATTATTGTAAACAACGAAGCACCATTTTGATGCTTCTGATGATTGTAAAAAAAGTTCATGAAGACTTCTTCTTATTGGCGCGGGACGCTGTCGTATTTCTTATGAAGCGAATGTTTATAGAGTACATATCGTCTGTTAATCAATATAATATATTCAAGAGACTTATCCAAAGGCTGGTGAACTTTTTGTCCGTGGGCTGTGGTTTCGCCAATTTATTCCGAATTATAATGTGCGTGTTTCCCTGTATAAGCCAAGATATAGCTGAATTATTCAGCAACAAACTCTTGATTTTTCATTCGAAAGAGCTAGTCCGAAGTAACGAAATAAATAATCGCGATTCGATTCCATTACACACGCAATGAACCCTAGTTTGTTGATGTAGGCTAGTATACGAAAATGTTAGCATACGTGACGAGCGTTGTAATTTCTGATGGAATAAAAAGTCATTTATTTTAGCGAAAATACACAATAACAACAAGAAAATTGTCTTTCTCTGGACCCCCATTAAACGCCTTATCCTCATGTCCAGCGCGTTTTCTCGGTATGCGGAGGTGTAGAACTTTTCTTGTAATACAGTAGAATCTCGATTAATCTAGGTGGGGATTATAACAATAACGGCCGATAGTCTATTTTGTCGAAATAAGTCATAGGAAAGTCAAAAATATTGAAAACTCCAAAAGATGTATTTCATAATTAGAATAATAATTAGAGGCAACAATTATACTGACATGGCCGTTCATAACGAACGAAAAAGGGAAAGAAATTGAGTAGAAATGGTGCAAAGAAAATAATTATATACAAAAAACGATGAAAATAGTGAAATTAATATCTGCCTTTAAGTGTATATTTATGGCTAAAACTGTCGGATTATTTCTGACTCATTCTATTGCTGAAAAATAGGAATACATAATTTTTTCTGGAATACATAATTTTCCACTATCCTCTATGAGGTAGCAAAAAAAAACTATTTTTCCATTCGCATTTCGAATGGAATATTAATATTTGTTTCAAACAGTTTTGGCTCATTCCTAACAAATATAAATCGTAAAATGTAAATACTTTGGATTTTCTTTGCGGTACATATTTATTCGGGGTTTTCACAAATTTTTCGAAATTCTACTAAAAATGTCGTTAAAAATGAATAAAATATAAAATACCGACTCTCACCTCCAAATATAATTATAAATAACTACTTTCTACAAATAGAAGGCACTAGCAGTTAAATAAACGTAAAATTATCTTTATTTCCATGAGGCACCCTTTAAGGGATTGGCCACCCTGAATTTTTTTCTTTTCATAATAAACCTTGAAATGTTACGAACAATTTAAGTCGTAGTTAGTATCACAAATCGCGAATTTGTTGAAGTTACAGGTATTTTTCGGCTGGAAGGTCGAACCGAAGTGAGCAGTCGACCGCGCGGTTCGGCCAGTGGTTACGACTGCACGATTCAGCACAATTTCTTTCTTTTATGATTATCTCGAAACTACATTTTTCGAAATAGTGTCAAGTAAATCTCGTAAACTATTGGTCCGATTGCTGTGAACTTTGGGCACAATACGTTTAGATGCATTATCTAAAAAGTGACGTAGGATCTTTGCGATTAATTTCGGTGAAAAATACACATTTTTTTCTTCGGCTCACGATAATTCACCTAATGATCGAAAAAAAATCGCTACGCTACATCATAGCGACACTGTCCATGAATAAGCCAATTTTTTTTTGTGATACAAAATCACGGCGATGCACCTGCTGCAACATACACGTGTATCGTGGGGAGGGCCCCCGCGGGAATTTTTGCAGCGGCGCCATTTTTAAATATTTTAAACTGAAATTTATTTAAGTCAATCTTAAAGCCGTTTCTTACCTTGTGTTAAAAAATAAAAATACGTCGTTTTTATGAATTTTAAAAAAATATACCCATTTTCCGAGCGGCCAGGGTGGCCAGACCTCTTAAAATTCTTTGCCAGAGCTCTCTATTTGTAGAAAGTAGTCGATATACATAACTAATTCGTTTTTAACGACATTTTTTGTTGAATTTTCGAAAATTTGTGAAACACCCAGATATTTATCTTGAAATATACAAATAGTTTTCAAAAGAAATCCAACTCCTACATTTTTGTTGAATATTTCACAGAAAGCATTCTCATGTAGCTGTGGAATGTGCTTAATGATGATAAATATAAAAGATTTAAAAAAACGTGGGTGATTTAACAGAGAATGTCTCATAGAACCGTTATTTTGAGGTAAAATTGACTACAGTTTTTACAGAACATAGTGAGTACTTGAATGTAGTAGACGGACGCCGATTGATCCTTTTTCCGGATTCCCTGCCCCTGGTTAATAGTAATTCTACTGTAAAGTTTAACAAGGTTCTCCGTACACCGATAGAATATCGCGAAAAACGCGATATCGACTGATTTTCGAAGTATGCCTAATATTTACGTGGCTATGATGGAGGTAGTTTTGCATTTGTTGACGTATTCTAGGCCATGTATTCCGTGCTACGATTAATTTTAATAAACAAGAAATCATTACGACTAATCGGGATTTTCAGGATCTTCTACTAATCCGCTAAGCGGCAGCATGAACTGACACTGATCAATCGAAGAAATTGGGAAGATCCAATCGCAACTTGAGCAAAGCGTTACATCAATGTTGAAGTCTTTGGATTGTCCACGTTATTGCACGATGCGCATCGTCTCTCCTCTAATTTTTGTATCTTCTGAAATAAATCTCATACTTGCAATTTCTTTATTCGATTGAAAAACAATACCCGAAAAATGATATTTAAACCAGGAGAGATTGAGAGAGAGTAAGAGAGAGGGAGACAGAGGTGGATGTACATAAGTTTTGGTACAACGAAGATATACGTGAATTATTGTATACGAGCGATATTCGTGGTGGGACCATCGTTGTTCATTTTATTCGGAGCACTGTTTGAACTCTTGAGATACATTGCATTATTATATTCATTAGGCTTATCGCTCGTAGTGCCTTTGAAATATCGATTAAGTAATAACATTTCGTCTATACATTTTGGTTGTCATTGATCTGCATTGCATCTTAAAGTGTCCGTTGTCGACATGTGAATCTAATCTAATGAGAACTGTGGTTGTTTTGATAACTGAAGCGTATATGTAATTCGATCATTTCAAACGTTTTACACAATCTATAATATCGCAACGCGATCACAAGTTCCTTATTATAATTCCATGCATCAGTTTGTAGACCTGGGAATAAATTCGACTTTTCGAAGCTATACTTTTCGCTAATTGTCTTTCGTATCACTTGCTCTTATTTACATAGTTTGCATCATTTTTGTTGTTGTTGTTGCTTAGGTTCTGATAAATTGCATTCATTTTAATATTTGCTTATGTGAATTTTATAGCTGCAATTGATGGTTCGAACAAATATTGTTCTTGCTACATGAAACTTCTATAATCTTTGAAAGATGGCGTTATCTCCAAAAGCATAGACTCTTTATATATTTTACATGAACTGCGTCGTTCTTTGGTCGAGTGAAATTGGAGGGTCTGCGTTTGAGGAGGGTTTCGAACAATTTCAGTAAAAAAAAGAAAATTATCTCGAAAAAGCCCCACGATTGAGTGTTAGTAACGGTGCTTTGAACAAGTTAAAACTTATCTCAGATCCGACTAAAAAATATTGTATAAAGAGAAGAGTACAAATAAATGGAACTCCTACAATTTGTTATATATAGATTTGGGATTTTTTTAAATTTCAAATTCAGATTCTGTTATACCATTTTTTTTACCGATAAAATAATAAAACACGTGGTTTAGATAATCATAATACAAAAATGGGGATCAAAAATACAGGCCATAAAAACGTAATTTTGGGAATCCTTTTCTATTTTTGCCTCACCGTTTAAAAAATTAAGTACAGACCCGCAAATTTCTTTGCACCAAAAGTCGGGCAAGATATATTACTTGCCTTTCATAGAGCTTCCCTTATTTTATTGATGTATACTCGAATAATTCTAATGTATATGCATATATATATATATATATATATATATATTTATTAGGGTGATTAAAAAAAGTTATATTTTTTGTGCCCGACTAACCGGTTGAAAAGTTACTTTGCTGCAAAAACAGGAACCTCACCGTAGGAGAGCTCTAAATAATAATATTTCGAGGTGACTTACGCAATTTGTTACTTCCTATTTCAATAACATGGGAAATACGTTTTTGCGTATTTAAACTTTTGTGCCTCTTCAATGTCAACTATGATGAGTAATTTTACAGCATGTCTCTATAGAAAAAAAATTCCTACATCCAACCATTTGAAAGTTATTAACTTTCAAAGTTATATTTATATAAAATATTACTGTTTTTCAACTATTGCTTCTGAGAAGATTTCACCAGTGTTATAGATTGGAAATTGTAGGTCTATGAAAAAAAATCATTTTCAATGGCTTTTATTTACAAAAACGACTATTGATCACTGCAAGATTTTTTTTTATTACTACTGGGATAGAGCCATTGATATTCTCGCACAATTTGTAACAAATACTGAAATTGCTCTTCGTCTATCGTTAAGCATTCGTTATACTCTTCTAATAATGAAACAGCGCAATCTGCAACATCATTTGTCACTTTTAGCGTTCTAAAAAATGCCAAACATTCTTCAAAGCTATCATTATCATACTTGGCAATAACGTAAAAAAATGTAGTCAGTGGTAAGTAAAAATCAGATTATAATAATTCACTTGACCGCATGTTTCTTGTCATATTTTAGATTACTAAATTATACAAAAGACATTTAGAATAAGTTTTTATGTAACACATTTTTTTTTCATAGGCCAACAATTTCCAATCTATGACATTGGTAAATTTTATTTAAGCGCCGAATTGTTGAGATCTGAATGCTCTACAAAAAAGTTTTAAGAAATGTTGTGGAACAACTAATAGTTTTGCAGTAATAGTTAAAAAGCGGAAAAATGTTATGTAAGTATGACTTTAAAAGTTAATAACTTTCCAATAGTTAGATTCAGGAATTTTTTGCAAAGGACCTTTTTTGTAAAACGTTACATTTTCTATAGACACATGCACATGCATAAAAGACTAAATACCCAAAAACGTATTTCCCATGTTATATAAACAGGAAATGACAAATTACGTGAGTCACCTCTAAATATTATTATTTAGTTGGTATAAAAAAAGAGCTCACCAAAGGAGAGCTCTTTTTTTATACCAACGTAATTTCTCAATCAGTTAGATGGGCAAAAAAAATATAACGTCCTTTTTTTTAATCACCCCAATAAATGTGCAAATAGTTGATTAAACATGTATCATGACGTCGTTTCGATATACCGACAGTCAACCGTTCGACAAAAATGATTCTTTCATACGGTGATTAAGAAACTATAGTCGATCTACAATCACCGTAAATTCATCTTCGTCTTACCGCAATTCCTATAGCCTGCAGAGATAATTTTTATATAAACAAAAAAAAACTCACGAGGATAAACTGTCGTCCTCGACTATAATGTACTTGCGTAATTCCTTTTCTATTCGTCTCATCGTCAATTAGACTGTCTATCTTCACAAAAAAATTCGAGTATATGTTTACTGGAATATTTACATGTACACAATTTTGTTGCATAAAGGTATGTACACAAAATAATTGCAATACCTAATCGTGACGTAGAGTTGTAAAACCAATTTTATCCTAAAGCGTATATTAATATTTATAGTATAAGTGGGTCCACATGTTCCCAGGATATAATTACTATATTTGGCCACGTACTCTACGTATTTTAATTTTTGTAACAATTTTCATTATTTCGTTCACTTAAAAATTCTTATTATTTACACATAACATTGAATAATTAATGAGCTTCGGTAATTAACGCTATCATTAAATTTTAAATAGAACAACCAAAGTGTGTGTACAGAAGAGTGAGGTATAAAACATTTCATCGCAACTTTTTCGTATTTGGTGAAGAGCATTTTATTTAAGCATTTCGTCAACTGCGTCACTTCTTTTTTTCAACCCTTCTTTTGTTAAAAATTATTTCCTAAAATGCTGCATTTCTTAATCTGAAAAAAATGCACAAAGGAAGTACTATTAAGTATTGGAGGCAAAACACGTTAAAACGGCCATCCCAATTTTTCATGTCAACAGAACGTTCTCAAACTTATTCAGGACGTTGGTCTGGTTGAAGAAAAAACGTTGAAATTTTTTCGGATTTTTTATTGCATATTCCAGCTGTTAAAAATTTCTGAAAATAATCATTGTTTATTTTTTAACGCCAATACTACAGCTCGCACAAAATATCATAACAACGTTAAATTTTGGATTTTCAGTGTATACTTTCCAACAGCATTTTTTGTAAACTTCTCCGATTTTATTTCATGCTATTTTTCAATTAATTATTTGGGGAATTGGAGAAAAAAGTGGCAACTTTATAGTTGCCACTTTTTTCCCTCCCAAATGGCATTTCCGATTTAGCTCAAATTTTCACATTTTGTTCTTTGAAATATCCAGAATCTTAGAAAAAATGTGTGAGATGGGCGGCAATTTCGCCCCAGAGTTACAGGTCTTCGAACGATGGAACATCGTGGTAATCTAATGTGTACCTCTCTGCGTTCAGGACGGCTGAGAATGTCTATGGAAAATATTCTAAAGCCCGCATTACATTTTTTAATTATGTAATTCTTGTTTTTTGTATTAGATTACCGCGATGTTTGAGCGTTTGAAGAGGTGTAACTCTGAATCAATTTTGCCGCTCACCTCACCAATTTTTTCTAATATTCTAGGCATTTCAACGAACAAAATGTGAAAATTTCAACTAAATCGGAATTTCCATTTCGGAGGGAAGAAGTGGCAACTTTATTTAATTGAAAAAAATGTTGTTGGAAAGTACGCTCAAAATTCAAAATTTAATGTTGTTATGATTTTTTTTCCGAGCTGTAGTATTGGCGTTAAAATAAACAATGATTATTTTCAGCGATTTTAAATGACAGGAATATGCAGTAGAAAAATCTGAAAAAAATTCCTACGTTTTTTCTTCAATCAGACCAACAACCTGAAGAAATGTGAGGACGTTTTTTTGTCATGAAAAATTGGGGCAAACACTTGACGTGTTTTGCCCCATTAATAAAATCTGGCCAATATATGAAGAATGACCGAGCGGGTTGAAAAGAAAAAGTGACTAAGTTGACAGAGCATGCTTGATATTTTGAGATTATGATCACAGAGAGTCGATCGGACCAGTTGATTAAAAAAGATCCATATACCATCCGCTTTATTCTCTCTCTTCCCGTTAAACAAATTTCATCCGGATATTCAGTATTACCAAATCTGCCCATCAGTCGTTGCAATATGTGTAACGCGCTACGAGGGCTTCGGTGAGATCGTATTTCTCGAAATTTTATTATGTTTCTGGGCATTCCGGTGTTACGGTTTTCACAGGATGCACAGGATTTCACAGTGATTGTGTGGCGTCACGTGGCTCGGAGCATCGCCGTTTCACCAGGTTTTAACGTATCCAGCGTGACGGTTACTTTATTTTTATGGTTCTACAACCCTGTACCACTATTACATATATTAAATTCTTAAATATAGTACATTACATTGATCCTTATGAGGTTTATTTGTTCCTCCCCCTGCCTGTGCTGATATTTTATCTACCAGTCAAAATCATTTACAGTACACGTTCCCATATTTTAAGGACGTTGGAACGTTTCATATTAGTAAAATATAAGTGCTGAAAGTTTCAAAACGTTTCTACAATTTTTCGTGTATTAATAGTATTTTATGCGACAATTGCGTGAAATCGTACGCATGTGTCGTATATACGATATTTTTTTGACGTAGAAAGCGTAATAAATGGTATTTTACGCGCGGAAAACAGTGCGTGAAATAGTATATTATGCGACAAGTGCGTAAAATGCGATTGTACGCGCGAGTGCTATTCCATCGCAGCTACGCACGTGTCGCATACGATATTTTTTGACGTAATATGCGTAAAATTCTATTTTATGCACTGTGCGTAAAAATTAATTTTATGGACTGTGCGTAAACATTAATTTTACGCACAGTGCAATAAAACGCGTGAACTTTAATGCGTAAAACATTTTACTCATTAAAATTAATTTTGCGCACTGAAAACAGTGTTTGAAATCGAATTTTACGCATACTACGTCAAAATAAAAATGTTAGATGACTGTTCTGAAGGGTGGCTTGTCTAACAAAATGTATTTTTGAAATACAAAAATAGTTTATTTGTAAAAGCCAATTTTAGTAACAAAAAATCGGCTGATATGTAATAATGTGCGATAATAAGGGTTTTCGTTCACTTTTTTAAAACAGGAATGTAATATCAGTTCGATTATAGTTCCATTTGTCAATTGGAGCATGCTCTAGCAAATCTCTGATGAGTTCAATCAAACAATACTATCAGCTATAGGTGGTCTATTCATAAAGCATTTTTTGATAAAGAAAAGGATCCCATGATAATTGGACCATAATACTATTGTTGATTCATTGAAAAAAAGCTCACAATCAGCGAACAACACCTAGCTGGAAATTAGCATAGTTTGGTAAATTTTATTCCAACTACACACAGTTATGATAGTTTATCAATATTTACAACATATGTTATTATCCTCTAAAACAGACAATCAATCTACCAAAAATAGTAGAAATAGTTTTGTTTAATGAGCACTGATTTCACTTGTAATTGTTTAACCAACGACCTCCAACTTGCATTATTGGCGTTTTTTTATAAATAAAGCAAGCGCGTCATTATAGTCGTTATGTGACGAAATGTCGTGGCAATAATATCACTCGATAAAATTTTTCAGTGGAAATATTTTGAAATTAACAATCTTCATCTCAAAATAACTTCTGATGTTGATGGAGTAACGAATTGGTCATCCCTCGAGGATAGATATTAGGTGGTGAAAAAGTGCGCTTTCTTGTAGATACAACTGTACATAGAGGTTCTTACGCCTTTTCATGCAAAAATTAATTTCACTAGTACCTCATCAATATCGAAATTTTGAAAAAAAAAACCGTTTTATGGAATTCAAAAATAATTTTTAAATATCGCTAAATTCTCTTTTGTGCGACTAAACAACATTTTTTGTCTCATCGCAGAGACTCATGTATTTTTTTTTAGAATCGACAAATCTGTATCATAGTTCTTGCGACCTAATCGTTTTTAACTTTAAAATATCAATTTATTTTGCTCTTAATCCGTTTTCTCGCTCCATGATTTTTATTTTATTGTTCTACCTCCAAAAAGCACTCAGATTTTAAAAACTGGATTTCTTTACCTAAATTAGACTTAGTTATGATTTTTCAAAACTAACATATCGTCAGTCAAAATTGAAAAATATAAAAAAAAAACTCTTACAAATCCTGTGCCAAATATCAATATTTTTTAGCCTAGACCCAGAGTGGGACGGCGCTCGCGTCTATTATTTTTAAGGCTTTTTCTGAAAAAAAATTTGAAACAATGAGAAGATAAAACCACTCCACTGTTGGTTATCGCTCAAATATTTTTATATGTAAAACGGGATTTTTAAGATTTTTTTCAGAATTTTCAGAAACGACTTTGTTAAAACAAAAAAGAAAAAAAACGCTTCTGAAAATTCTGAAAAAAATCTCAAAAATCTCGTGTTATATATAAAGATGTTCGAGCAACATATTGGACTGGCTTTATTTTCAATTTATTTTTTAAGTTACTTGACCATGAAGATGAGTTTGTTTCAAGGATTTTTCTCCCAAACTTTTTCTATTCAAACCGACAATAACCGGTTGAAATATGAGACGAAGTAAAACATGAAAAATTAAGTTATGGGGACGTGTACTGCATATTAAAGGGAACATTATTATTATAACTTTTGCTTCATATACAATTTCTTATGATCACCACAATCGTTGTATTCTCTACGATATCTGAATACTGTTGACGTATTAAGCTCACCCATCAAACAACTATTAATGTTAATAATTAATAACAGCCATCTCGTCGCATTTGTCCTTGCGAGTAAATCACGTAAAAAATTCTCATATTCTCAAGCCAATAGCAAATATCGCAACGTTATTATATTTACTTGAAATATAATCTAGCCATCGAGTGGATGAAATCTTTTTTTTTTATTTTTTTTTATAGGAATTCATACGTATTTCTGTTACTTAAATGCTGACAAAACAATTTACATGTTCTTCGATATTCCTTTACGATCAAACATATTATTGTTGGTTCAGCGACAAATCCGTAAGTCTGTATTACTTTTCACATCGTTAATGATATACGATTTTATATTTATGTATTTGTACAATTAAACTCGTATGTTTTATCAATGTTTAAATCATTGCTCTCGTCACACAATGGATAACATATACATAATGATCCCAGAATTACGGTAAATGCATCAACTTTGAATATATTGGACATGTTTGGCTTGAAACGATGTTGTTTTCTGTATGCGTTTTTTTTCTCATATATACGTGGTAAATCAAAAAAATTACACTGTTACAGGCTTCTTGGAAATGGGCTTAAGATCTGCCTGCAGAATTGGGGCACCAAAGTTAATATCTTTCTGCTATAAAGGTAGTTCATTTTGATTAAGAGGACCATTTCCTATTTTCGTAATGTTGAGACTCTTTGTGGAGGGAAGATTCTCTTCTATACTGATATCCTTAATCACTGACGAAGTAACTACATCAGACTCCTTTCCGTTGTTATTTAGGAGTGTTTGTGTAGAGCGCGTTACCACAGCAGCGGGTAGCTTTCCGTTCTTTTGATCCTTTGCTTCCATCTCGAACTCTGCGTCATAAAAAAAATAAGTTTATTCAGTAAACAATCATTTCAAGTTTTTATACGTATTTATACAATGCTGGGCAAAATACCCTGTTCAAACTTCCGGATAGAAGCGGATAAAAAAAAATCACTTCCGTCTACTGTGTATTTTCTGTAACTTTTTTCATCTGTGTTTGCGTATTAATGCGGATTAAAACATGACTTTCGGATAGAAACGGAAGTGAATTATTTTGACCCGTCTCTATCTGCAGCTTTGACCAGGATCATAGGATCCATTTACGTATCCGCAGTCATACGCGTATGCTTAAACATATTTGATATGTTTCTATCCGTTCTTGTTTTCCTGCTTTGAAAATGTTTTATACGCTGTTCTATACGCAGATGCCATTACGTTTTACATTGGGTTATATACGTTTCTTCCAATTGAAATCGTATTACGTAGTTTTTTAGAAGGTTCATTTTGTATACGTTTCTATACGTAGATTTTTTTATCCGTCTATCCGCAACTTCGAAATCTCGAAATGTCAATCCACAATGGCATTTATAGAAGGTTGTCCTGAGATTTCTCGTTAAAGCCACTATAGCCAAGGAAAACCTAAAATACCTAGATAGGTACTAAAATATTGTCCGTGAAATCAGGGAATTCTTACAATTAGATTTTTTCAATTCGTTAGTCAATATTAGTAGCGGTACGGAACGAGTAAGAAAATTGCTTAATTGTATAAACGATTATTTTTTCGAAATTTGTAAGAACATTCCACATTTTTTGGTGTTTTCATGGACTGTATTGAAGGGTACGCAGCAGCTTGCGTTTTTTATATATAGAAACATTTGTAGTTTGAAATGTGAAATCTTTTCGTTCAGGTTTGAAAAAGATTAAATCATAATATTAGTCAGATTGTAACGGTTAATATCTCAATTCTTTATTAGACCACTATAGAGTATAGATTATACATCTATAGATAATTGACAACGACCAACAATTTTTTTTAATGAATTTTTAAACGTAAAGAAAAGACATCGCAAATCATTTGTGAAACTTAGGGTCAAATTTTTAGTCATAAGTTCGATCTTCAGATCGAATTTTTGGTAAAGTTCGCCTAGATAGTTATTTTTTGCTGTTAAGACAAAATTAAACAAAAAATCTGTTAATTGATGAATCGAACAAATAATTTTGTCACACCAAAACCAGTTTTATCAACCGGTTTCTTTAGGAACCAAATTTAGGTTTTTACCGGTCTTCGCGTGATCCAGAACTAACTAATGGATAGATTTTCACTACGTTGGTTTGGTTTTGTTCGTATCGAAATGCTCTAGAGAGTGAACGATGGCTTTTATAAAAGTTGATACTTTTCATGATACTTGAAGTCAAGCCGTATCAGTAATAAAACAATATCAGTATAAATCAGTATAAATCAGTCGATAACTTTGGTCTGGGTGACATAACAAAAAATTCCATTGTTCAATCTGTAGAACATGTCGTTACAAACAAAACAAGGCCAACAAAATCAAAATCCATCCAGTTGTTAGTTCTGCATCAGGCGCAGACCTGAAAACACCTAAGTTCGGTTTCTAAGTAAACCGGTTGACAAAATTGATTATGGTGTGATAAAAAAATGATTTGTTCGATTCATCAATTGACAGATTTTTTGATTAGTTTTATCTTAACAGGAAGAAAATAACTACCTTGGTGAACTTTATCAAAAATTAGGTGACTCGATCCCGTGAAGATTGAACTTTTATGACTGCAACTTTTTATAATGGTAATAATTTGGAATTTAAATGAACGAAGATTATCAAGAATTCTCGAAATCTTTCCTAAACATGAGTTATTTATTAGTGTTGGTTTTTGATGGTTTATGTATCACTGGGATTACTTAACTGAGGACTAAGCCCTACTCTTTTGACGTCGCTTAAATACTATATTTATTAAGCTTCGTCGTTTCGACCTAATTTTTATAGATAGAATTTAATAAACATAATATGTTAATAAAACAACCAAAGCCCAACAAACAGTTTTTTGTCGCTTGATTACTTTTGCTTCGTGATGCTGAAGGAGATGGCGAGGGATAGATATTATATTAAAACGTGCAGATTAGGACGAACTAAAATTCACATTGGCTTGTTTTTACAGATGAAAGTTTTTGTCGGAAATAAACGGATACATATTGTATTATGACATGCGGATTAGAACGTATTAAAATTCGTATATTCTTCTCTTGACGAATCACTGTTTTTGCCAGAAATGAACGGATATGTATTGTATCATCACGTGCGGATTAGGACGTATTCAAATTCATATTGATTTTTCTTGCGGGATCAAAGATTTCGTCGGAAGTATACGGATAGATATTGTTTCCAAGGCAGCCATCCAAAGCGGATAAGAAAATTACATATTTCTATGCGGTTTAGAACTGATAGACAATGAATCGTATTTGTCGTCATTAGTCGTAAAATATAATAAAGAATCAAGTCTTCTTATAAAGAACATATAAAAGCGAACTTGTTTTCGATACGATTACCCGGATAATCTCGGATACTCCAGTGCGTCGTATTAGATCGGAAACAGTTCTGACCAGCAATTTTGACTACCGGATTGGAATTACACAAAACGTATTCAAACGTATAAAATATTGTTACGTCTCTATAGGTTTCTATCCGGAAGTTTGAGCAGGGTATATTACTTCTAATTGGTTCCGTGCGCGAAGAAGCCATCGCAGCTTGTGAGCGATTCTGGCAATGTTGGAACCACTAGAAAGCATATAGGCGCTTATGGATGAAAACATTATTTAAAAGTTTCCTAAATATATTTTCGTTTATTTATTATTATAAATGTTGTAAATCTAATTTTAAAAAATTGACACGGGTCTTCTCGTCATCTTTGTCGACTGCTATTATGAAGTAGACAGTTGGTGGGACATCCGTTTATGTGTTTTCTTGGAGAGAAGTTAGGAGCGGCCCTTATTTATCAGAACGGGATTTCAAGCCATTAGCCACGCTACCGATTTTAATCCGCAAGGGATAATGAAGGGAAACCTCTGTCGGTATGTCATGTCGCGAGAGTGCAGGAATTGCGACATACTAACTCGAGCACATTTATTGGCGCCTCAAACACTGTTTTTTCCGGCGGTATACAAAAAAAATTATAACGGGAAAAAATTCTCTTCAAGCACGACGTCTCCGCTTGATGTGTGTGAGAATATGAGCTGGCTTTCGCCTTTGCACCATTTTTATGAATAAATATCGCCTTACTTTGAGCAGAAACGATTACTAAATAATTTCTGGTACAGCGTATGAAATATTGTCATATAAATAAACCACAATGCTTAATTTCTCGAAAATTAGCAACCTTTATTTGCCTTAGACCAATTTGACATAGGGCGCAAGGCGTGTTTAAGGTTTTCTGACAGCGGTTCCAACGTTGTAGGTTTCCACCACTACGAACGCTGGCTGTCGATCTCAACTCGGACGAATGTACACGCACGAAGCGAATATCGTCTTCAATTATAAGGGAAGCCCTGGCCATGTAGGGACAAACAACTTTAAAAATCGACGTTTCGATACGAATTTTTTTCACTCTAATGCGTTAAGCACTACTTCGAAATATAACTTATAGGGAATTAGATGTAAAAAACCAGTTCCGCGGTTTAAAAGTACACGTTTACCATACTAGTAAAAAAGGTTGTACGCAGCGACCATTGAAACCTTTTAGCCTTTAAAGCTTACCTAATATTACCTAAATTTTAAGCCTAATTGGAAGTCATTTGGTGCTTCTCATTTCGAGAAGCTGTGCATTGAGTTACGATGGAGCACATTGGGACACTCTCGACGGGACAAATTGGGACATAAAAAGGCCTATTTTGCGCAATTCTTACTGTATTAAATGTGTTTAGCAAATGTGAAGCAATTTTCAATTGCACCCTCGAGAGGTGCAGTTCACCTACACCGAGGGAAGAGTTTATTAACAGTTAACAAATGAAGTGTTATATATGGCGAAATGAACTATTTAGTTATTCCTATTGAATCTCAGTTCAGCTGAATAACGTTTCGCTGACATTTGTTAATAGTTGACAGATCTTGTTTGGCTCAATATACGTTTAGTACCAACAACTAAACGATTCGTTTCGCAATATTTAACACTTAATTTGTTAACTGTTAACAAACTCTACTTTCAGTGTATATTACCGCCGTTGTTGCATGTATTGCGACGGGACATGTCTGCGATCGTCGGCGGATGAGTGCAATGTCTATAAAGTGCAGCCATGAAGACTGCACATCTGAAGACATCCAATATTTCTAGTGCAGATATTGCGTCCTTATCCTTCGTGAGAAAAGGAAATAAAATAAAAAATAAAAACAATAATAATTAAACTTATATGTATAAGACTTATATGTATAATAGTACATTGTGCAACTAGCCCTGGTAATCTGTATCACCGACTTTTTAGCCGGTCTCGATTAGCCCCTGTTTCACCTAATTTAAACGACCTTTTAACCGACTCTTAAGAAAAATGTTCATGGTAATTTGAACCGACTTTAAACAACGTTTTAACTGCCAATTTGTCCGTCAAAATAATGTATGCTGGTGACGTTAACCGATTTTAACCGATGTTTTAATCGACAATTTACATTAATGGATTCTGCCACCGCGAAACTACCGATGTAAATTTTAAATAATATATATTTCTTTCACGGGATTTTGCTCATTTACATTGATCTTCGAATTTACTCGATACACTGGTACGTATTTGATCGTGATTAAAGAATGAACATTTTTTATCATTAGTAGGATTCGAACCTGGAACTCTGCGACTATTGGTCTGGGCCTTGGACCATTCGGCTAATATTCACCCTTAGGAAGAATATGTTTTGATTGTCTATTTGAAGTATACGAAAAGTCTAAACATATTATGAATTTTTATATTTGTTTATTTGTGTCTAAAATTATATAAAATAGCCATGCTAATAATTGAATAATTTTGCAGGTTTGGAAGAACTACCCGCCACTGTTGGAGAATTCAAATAAGTACACGAATCCAACGTATATTCACCCGACTGCAGACGGATACTTTTCTATAGTTTGCAAACTTATTTTATTATGTTTTTGTAGATTAACAATTTTTCAGTCGAGGTTTTTAAGGTTGTTAATCACAAAACTCAGTTTGATGTCAGCTCTTTGAAATTGATACAGCACGTAGATTAATCGTTTCTGCATCGACTGGTAAAAGATCGAGACAACTAATAATCTTTATTTCCGAGATATTGAATTCTAAAGTTGACTCGAATTATCACTGAGATGCAACGGTTATATGGCGTGCGGCGATACCGGTCCCATTATTGACCCATATTTATGGCCAGATTGATGTCAGCCCTATAAAAAACACACCAGACATAGCCCAGGGTATGCAGATCACGATCATTTACGTTCGAGATATCATTATAAATGAAATAAGAGAGTAATCATCAAGAATATCAGGTAAAACGTCGAGAAAATGATGCGAAATCAAATAGCTCCCTGACAACATGGCAACGTCGCATCAGCTGTGAGCCGCGAAAACGAAGCGCGCGAAATTCAAACAGAACACGCATAGAGGATACGTACTTTTTTATTCTCCTGGAATATAAAAAATCTTTTCGGTTTTTTCTTCGGACTCTCCGACATATCCTCACTGCTCGCCATTCTAACCTCGAACCGTGACAGGACGATCGACCGACGCGGTTACCAGATACGAATTCAGGCTCAGGCACCACGACCGCCAACCTCGAAACATTAACACTCGAAACTACAACGCGGCGTTGCCAGTTCTCGCACGCTTATATACGCGAATTGAAACACAATTATATTTCTAATTTATCAAAGGCAATGTAATCGTATATGATTTTTTTGTATAAATAATGATAACTAATCGTCCCAGTTATCCGAACAATTACGTAGTGCCGTGTTTCATATCACTAACATACAACATTACGAAGTTGGTAGTGATGACGTCACCCAATGTAAAATCATAGGAGCTTCCCCTCTTGCCTCTACCCCCGCGGGGATCGTGATCAACAACCTTAAAATACAATTTCGAACACAGTTATACAAATGTAAAATCTCATAACATTCTTAGACATTTCTTTCACTTGAAATAGACAATCAAAACATATTTTAATTCACTGCATCCGTAAAGTGCGTTTTTACGCACGCTTCACGTACGTCAAACCCCATTTGCACACGTTCCCACGCAGAAAAGGGTAGTCTTGGAAGAAGTCTTCATAAGGGTCGTGGAAAGTGTCGCTCAAATCTTGGAAAGAGTCTGCCGAATCTCAGAAAGAGTCTTTTATATCCTGGAAAGAGTCTCAGAAAGAGTAACGGATAAGATCCGGAGCAGTACTTTTTCTGAGACTATCACTAAGACTAAACAGTTTCGGTCATAGTCTGAGAAAAGTACTGCTCCGGATCGTATCCGTTACTTTTTCTGAGACTCTTTCCAAGATATGAAAGACTCTTACCGAGATTCGGCAGTCTCTTTCCGAGATAGATGTTTTCTGCGCGGGTTGTGAATTAAAATTTTGTTCGTTACTCGTACGAAAAAGTTTTTCCGTCCTTGTAACGAAAACTACTATTTCCAAAGGTTTAAATAGCTGAGCGGTCTAAGTCGCAGACCAAGAGTCACAGGGTTGGTCCCCCGTTCGAATCCTACCAATGACAATCAAATATGTACCAACTTGCTGGCTATGGGTTTAAAGGAGCAAACAATGCGTTGAATAAAACGCGAAAACAATTTTTTTTTCGAAATGTACATGAATAGTTTTGCCGTGACAGAATCCACTAGGGGAAATTGTCGGTTAAAAGATCGGTTGAAATAGGTTGAGGTCACCTGTAAAAAATTATTTTAGCCGAAAAAATTGTCAGTTAAAACGTCGGTTAAAATAACCACGAATTCTTTTCTCAAAAGTCGGTTAAAAGGACAGTTAAACTAGATGAAACAAGGGCTAATTGAGATTTACTTTTTTTTTTCTCGGTTAAAAATTCGGTTAATTTGAGTGATTTTCGGTTACAATGGCGGTGACAGAGCTTGTTAGGGAGTGCGGAAAGTTGGCGATTGTGGCAACTGCTCGAGCCGCAAGTTGCATACCGCGCTTTTTTTTAACGAGTGATTCTGTCCACGGGTTAAAAAAATGTTTATATTATTGTCGAAACAAAATATGAATTTCTATTGCAACTTGCTCCGCTACGGGGCAAGTCAGGACACTTCGCGGATTTTTATATTTTGTTCGTTACCACAAATCGCCGGAGCCATATAGGATGTTTAAAATTGAACAGAATGTATCCCATCGATCATGGAACACAACTTCCAGAAAAATATTGCAATCCATTAACGCAAAATTAAAAAAAAAAAATATCGAACGAAAAGTGGCTCTACATGCCCTGGTCAACCCTACATGAAAAAATAATTGATTAAGAAATATGAAAGATATAAAGATATTTGCGTGTACCCTATACAAAAATATGTTGGACTTTCGCACACCATTCAATTCTGCTCTCTCATATTTGACATGTCAATACATATAGTACTTTTCCATAAATACTTACGTTCGCTCTGAGTTGAACAGTCTATGGTAGTGATAATGTGCTTTTTCACAGCTTTATTCTGATCGCATGTTACCGCTGTCAGAGTAACAGGTGCCATCATACTTGATGCGTGCGTTGTTGTTGGCACTGTGTTTTTTGTATTATATCTGTTCATCATCATATTTGGTCGCACATTCCTCTCGGGATGAATTAATATGATATACAACTGGAATAAGCATAAATATGGAAGTACAACAAAAATTTGTCAAGATTTTTTTTAAAAGACGCTCCACTGATTTCCGGCAATGAAGTGACTTTTTTTTCTGTCGATAGAAAAATATCGTATACAAATTCCATGTGATTGATAGTTCGTATCAACTTCGGATAATAAATTGTAGATTTTTTTTCTATATCATTTTTGAAAATTATTTTCGATTAAAGAACTAGAATTTCTGCAATTTTTTACCGAAAAAAAATGTAGAAAATGATTTTTACGCTTGAATTATCAACGTTATATTTTCTTTTATTCGATTTTTTAAATATTTGTAATAGCTTCCTACTTTTGAAATTAGGCCCTTCGGCAATAATACTCAGGATAACTTGGAAACAAATTTATAGAAAATCGATAAAACAGTTTGCATTTTATTCAATGAAATTTCCGATTGTCGACGTTTCTAAAGAAAAATGCCTGTTAGTCACAAATGACTTGAGAAATTAATCTAAAATTGGACACACCAGGAGGCAATAAGTACTCGTTATCAATTTTACAATTTTTCAAGTATATTGAAAAAATCAGACAATAAGATCTTTGATTCGGTAAACTTTAGATCCTTCATTTTTTAACAAGGATGTAAAGTAGATTCTCGCACATTCATTATTTTCCTCCCATTATTTTCCATTTTTCGGACATATTCCTCTATGAGAAAGACAAAATCGATCATCAAACTCACACATAAAGGTGGCTTTGGGGTAAAATAGAAAAATAACGAAGCAATATGCAAAGGATATTAATTTGCATTATTCTTTTAAATATTAATTGCGATAATGTACCTTGGGAGTGAAGAGACATGCTATTGTCACAGATGCCGAAAGGCTTATAGTCACGGACATTGAGGTGATTCTCAGGGCAACTTGACTACCGGTTGCAAAATAGAGTGGAACGAAAGCCAACCAGATAACACAGGTTGTATACATCGTGAAACCTGTAATAAGAAGAAAAATAAAGAAAATTTAAATCTGCATGAATTGGCGCAAAGGATTGTTCTGGCACTGTACGAGGTATTCCATGCCAATTCACTGGGACCCGAATTTTATAGATAAAACCTTTTTTGGCAAAAATAAAAAATGCAGTTTTTCGTTAAAAAAAAAAAATTTGATTCTGTAACATCATTTCATATCGCAAATGCTGGAAGAGAAACACTATCAATTTCAAAGCCAATCCGAATTATGGTTTAATTGAAATTTCAATTCTAATTAAATCATACAATAAACCATTGGGGTTTTGGGTTGGATAATTTCAATCAAAATTGGACATGTCTTTGATGTTTCCCTATCGGTCGAGTCAGACATGGTCCATTGAAGTCGATAATAGGCAAACATCTGAGATGCCAGCGGATCGATTTCTCATCATCATTATACGTACCTATGTGTTTGCTCTCATTGAACGCCTCCGGTATTTTGCGTGTCAACACTGCATAGACAGTGCACACTACTATCAGTATGATGGGATAAGTGAAAGCGATCATGTAACTCGCGTCAATGTAGCTGTTGCACACAAGGAGATTGTCCTCTCGCGTTGGATAATGATGCATTGCCTTTGCCGGATCGATAACCATCCAAACACCATTGATCAGGATCTGTACGGACACAAGCATGCTGCATATTATGAGCTGAGAGCGGGGTGAGATGAATGACGGTCTCTTGGCGCTGTGCTTTCCAGCGTTGAATATACGTGATATTCTGTTAGTTTTTGTTAGTAGAGCTGCGTATACCACCGTGAAGCAGAAACCCGCGGAGAATCTACAACATTTATCAATAACAATTTTAACAACATTTTTTTTTTGTTTTTAAGAATGCATTAATTATACTATGACCCTGAATATTTCTGCATCTGCAAATATGATTATTATGTCAGCCATTACTTTGTAACCCTGCATTCAATTAATTTATTTCTAAGGCAGATTTTTTCGATTCATCAAATGGCAGATATTTTTAGTTTTTTCTTCGATGAGCTTGAAAAATCAGCAGTCGTTTTTGCTATTTTTCTTTCTCGTAGAGGAAGCTTTGTTTTAATGAAAAACATTTTTTCGAAATACTCATGGCAGATACTCAGAATGGACGAAAACGTCGAGAGAAGTGGTTTTAGAAAAGAACGAGGCGTCCGTGTGCAGGGCTTCGAAAATTGATTCGCCTCTTACTCACTAACCGTTCGAACGATCGGACTGAAATTTGGCACACAAATGAAGTAGTTGTCCAGCTTTGATTGTTGTGATTTTTAACAGAATGTATGCAGGCATTTACAATAGATTTTATAGCTTTTTGAATTTTCCAAAAAAAGATCGTGGTCGCTCTAATTTTCGTAAAATTTACTATATTTAACTCAATAGTTCTTCATAAGAGCAGATGCATTTAAAGTTGTTTGGTATTAAATTTGGCAGAAATCGGAAAGGTGGTTTGGATTTTATGGAGTTTTGAAGTTTTCGTAATGTTTGTGAAATTGCTATAACTCGAGAACGGTTCATGTAAATGATCTAAAATTTTGCATAAAACTTAAATAGAGTGTGTCAATCTGTCAATGTTTAATACTAAATTTAGGCAAAGTCGATAAAGTATGATCCCGAAAAATTAGAAGTCATTCCTACGGACTGGTCCTAGTGTAAGGGAGTCTTGGAGCGTCTTTTTTTCGGTCGATATAGTAGGTTAAATGTATTTGACTCGAGACGCTACCTTTTGTCTCTTGCTTTTTTTTGCTTATTGTCAGCTGTAACGTAGCACCTGTTCGTGATTAATTACACAGACAGGTAAAATAGTACAGTTGACAATAAGCAAAAAATGACAAAAATGACTGCTGATTTTTCAAGGTCATCGAAAGCAAAAAAAAACTAAAAATAAGCGCCATTCGATGATCTTAAAACGAAAAAATCTGTCTTAGAAATAGATTGATTGAACGCAGGCATATAAAGTTATGGCTGGCATAAGTATCAAATTTGGAGATGCAGTAATGTTCAGGGTCATTATCATTACACATTAGGGTGGTCCTTAAAACGAGTATTTTCGAATTTCTATCGTGCCGCCCCTCAGATTGGTTCGATATAAATAAAAAACAATCCTCAATTTTTTTCAGATTTTTTATCCCACATTCAACCTTCCCCCACGGGGGTTGAAGTTTTCCGTTTAAAATACACAGGGTTTTTTGGTCTTCACAGTCAATATGCGTTTATCGGTTTTAAGCAATCGATATTTTATTATGGGACTATTTGTTGGTTAAAAATGTTGAAATTTGTACAAATAACTCTATAAATATACTATCATACGGGAAAAAATTCACCAACCCCTGATAATTTTTTTTTATTAATTATTAATTAATATTATTATTATTTTTCTTTTGAAAAGAATGTGATTTTTAAAAAATACTTAATTCATCTTACTATCAATTTCTAAATTACTTGCTTACTTACAAATAAAAGTTGAGTAAGCATGAGTGTTCTCTGTTTTTGCCGCATCACGCAAAAAAAAGACTCTCCTTAATAATTTGTAATACGTTTATCAAATTTTATAACACAAAATTATCGAAATAGCATTTTTTGAAAATAAAAATATAGAAAAACGTGACATAAAATTTTAATCTCTTCAACGATTTTGTATATTCGGATCTAACATTTTCTTTACAGAACTCTGTTATGAAAAATAGATCACATGAGATTTTTTACAATTTTTTTTTACTGCAAAATCGATATATTTTTTTAGCCTGAAATTGTCAACCCTCCCCCTCCCAAGTTTACTTTATCATTCGGAAACAGGTCTTTGTCTAATGATGACGAATTAGAAGAAATAACAAGACACCCGAAAACGATGATCGGTATTAATAATTGAACATGGTGGTGAGGTGGTTGTTGATTTTAACCCGTATCCTGTTTATAGAGTAATTTGTGCAATTCCAATGTTTTCGACCAACGTATGGCCCCCCATTGAAATTTTGACCGCACAAACCGTTAAACTTCACGTATTGAAAATAGGAAACTTCAACCCTCATTCTTTTCAGAAGCGATAATTCATAGAAAACTTCGAGGATAGGGGTTATTATTTTTTTTCCCGTATGGTAGTACATGTATATAATTATTTGTGCATATTTCAAACTGTATAACCAATAAATAGATCCAAAATAAAATATTGATTGCTTAAAACCGATAAACTCATTGAAAAACTTCAACTCTCGTCTTGTTCAGAAGCGAAAATCTATTACAAAATATGAGGGTAGGGGGTTGGTGATTTTTCCTCGTATAGTAATATGTTTATAGCATAATTGTTGTGAATTTCAGATTTTTCGATCGACGGATAGTCCCGCAATAAAATATTGACTGTGAAGACCGAAAGCCCCATGTATTTTAAGTGGAAAACTTCAACCCCCGTGGGGGAGAGTTAAGTGTGGGATGAAAAATCTGAAAAAAATTGAGGATTGTTTTTTATTTATTTCGACCGATTTATTTAATCGATCTAGGGGGCGGCACGATAAAAATTCGAAAATACCCCTTTTAAGGACCACCCTATTACACATACATTCTCACAATCAAAATGTGGATATGATTAGAATTTCAGTATTTTGAGACTAGAGAAAAATAATCTTTTTAAAAAAATATCTCGCCGCCGCCACTGCTGTGTAGGAGAATCGAGGGAGGGAGGGAACAAATTCAAAGCCCGAATTTTTTAAAGTCCCTCAAGGGCCCTTCAAGCCCGAATTTTTCTAAATCCCCCATGAGATTCCCTTCCAGGGACTGACTTCTAAGGTCCTCATAAGGGCATCACTCAGGGCCTGATTTTTCTAAGTCCACTATGAAACTCACCTCCAGGCCCTCTGGGTTTTCTATGAGTCCCCGCTCTAAAGAATAAACCAATTTTACAAAAATATAAAACTCCGATAGGAAAATTTACAATTATTGTGACACGGCGGTTGATAGGCGAAGCGTGCAGGGGGGCCGCCCTAGTATCTTTATAAAAACATTTTTAAATATGAAGAGAAAAGTGTAGAGAACATCCGTCATTCTCTTACATTTTCAGAGTAATTGGCTTGGAAAATCCGATATTTCGAGAATAATTATGAATTTTTAGGATTACAAAAAACTTTTACCTTCTTTGAAATCTCTGAAAACAAGCGGAAAATAAAATAAATTGAGCCAGATTTTTAGACAAATTCACAGGGATTTTCAGATAAATACTTTCCACTAGGAGAGTGAGACATGATTTTTTTTCAACTAACACAATGTACATAAATTCATGAATAGCAGAAGGAATGTTACATTCTGTTACACAGAAACTGGTAAAGGATAAGCTTCTCTGGGCTGGAACTCGACATACGCGAATAAACACGGGTCTTGCCAGTTGCGGTAGCTTCATACATGCCATAGCTTTGAGAGTGATGAATATTAATTTCATAATGAAGGGTAAGGATTACTAACACACGCACACACACATCACACACACAAACACACAAACGGTTAATTATTTACACACAGGACGGAATTAAGGTCTGAGCGGCGTCAAGCCGTCTATTGTGCATGCTGCCTCAGATTTACCTCTGGATGCTGCATACGATGTCGTTCGGCCTGAGAACCAGCGCAAAAGTTACAAGGTAACACAGGAGAATCCCAGTCAAGAGAACGTAGGATAGTTCTCGTCCCGAAGCCCTCACAATTGGAGTGTCATTGTGCTTCAAGAATACACCACCGACGAACAGAGTGATCTGGAAATAGTCGTGTATAAGAGGTACTTCACTTTAGTTGCGATCTATCTCAGTGAGTACTATCCTCTCTACCGAAAGGCTATACTTTACGAGAAAACTATATAAATGAAGGTAAAAATAAAAATCTCACGAGTATTCCGGTCGATGAGAATGACATAGCGCCAATCGCCCAACCACTTTCCGGTCTAAGAAAGTTTTCTGGTATATCTCGACAGTAGGAATGCAGCTCGTCCGGCACAGTTCCTTGGGGACAGAGGACACATTGCTTTTCGTCGCTCTCATGTCGTATCTGAATAAAAAGACCCAGATGTGGTATACCATTACTTTTATAAGTCGGAATTTGTTATTAATGTTGTTTTGGGCTTAAAACAGTATGCGATATCGGTCCTAGTACATTGAATATACATCTGGCTGAAAACCATACGAAAAATGTAAATTCTCTGTAGTATCAAAATTTTTTCTTCAAATGTGAAAGCAACTTTAGTGAGGATCTTAATTTCAATGAAATAAAATCTCGTTCCCAAATTCAAAACTGAACTCCAGAAGATGTTTTCACATAACATTTTAAATAAGTACACGCATATGGGGCATTCCATACCGATTCGACCTAGGTTTGACCTTTCGGATTTCGCCTTCGATTTTTTTAACTATTGTCCCAACTCTAAAAAGAGCCTGATTTTTTTTTGTATTTGAATTAGTTACAATTTCTCAAAATGAAAATATTGTTAGTCGGAATTTAAAAAACTGAAAAAATTCACAAAAATTCCGTAGCAGATATAATATTTTTAAAGCTTGAACCCAGAATGAGCTAACATTTGCTCCTATTTATTTGCGGCGTTTTTCTCGAAAAAATAAAACAAAAATCTGTTTTTAAATATGAAAAAAAGTTTTTAAAATATAAAAAGGGATTTAAAGATATAAAGACTGAAAATAATTCACTGTTAGCTGTGTCTACAACATTTTCATATGTATCACATGTTTTTTGAGAATTTTTTCGATTTTTCTTAATCGATTTCTTGTACTAACAGAATATCAAAAAACGCAACGTCCATGCACATCATATTTTTAAAAGTCTTTTCATATTTCAAAAAAGTCTTTTGATATTTTTTATCGAGAAAAACTTCGAAAAAAAATAGAAGCAGATGTCAGCCCACTCTAAGTCCGGGCTTAAAAATTGTTATACCTGATATGGGATTTTTGAGAATTTTTAAATTCCGGCCCACAAAATTTTGATTTTGAAAAACTGTAACTACTTCAAATTTGAAAAAAAAAAACAAGTTAGAAAAATATTTCGAGTTCTTTTTACAGCTTGCAGAATGATACAAAAAATCGTGGACGAAATCCGAGTGGTCGAGGGTTAGACTCCGGTCGAATGGATATAGAATACCCCATATGTAATAACTACTTTGTTTCAACTAGGATAAGTGCGTGTGTGTGTGTGTGTGTGTGTTGCAACTCGGTAGTTTGTCAACTGTCTAGCGATCGGGCTGAAACTTGACACAAAACTTTATCAAAGTGGTGCAACCTTTTTGGTATTGAATTTAAGTAAAAAACCAATAAAGTAGTTCAGATTTTATAGAAATTCGCTACGCAATTTCGTGTTCAGGACTTCTGCTCCAAACAGTTTCCGATTCACGTTTTAGAGAAATAGACGGGAGATTACCACATACCCAACGACGAACATATCTCCCGACTATAATATGCTAACGATTGTTTATTATTTTGCAATTCTTTGTTTATCCCACTTGTTTAATGATTGAACTTTTGTTCAGTCGAGAGTTCTTCAAATTTGGTAAAATGATTATTATTTCATCAAATTTTTTTTATTACACTTTTTTTAAACATACTTTTTTTTTTAGTCGGGAGTTTTAAAAATGTTTGAATTTATTTTTATTAAATCTGAAGTTATGCCTTTAATGTTCGCAATTTCGAAATTTGTCATATATTTTAAAAACTGAGAAGGGATCGAGGTTAAAATTTTAATGAAATGAAAAGTTCCTTTCAGTAATAGTTATAATATTAAAAAATAAATTAAGCCAAGTAAAGGTGGTCTAGTTTTGGACTGTGTGTGGGATGTCATAGAATGTCACCTCATACATTTGCTAGCTGATATGACGTAAATTAATAAACTAATTAATAAAAAACAGTTAGGGTGTCATTAATATCATTCTATATATCTTACATTTTCATGGAAAATTTCACCGAATTACCGAGAACCCTTCCAACGATTTTCCGGTAATCTCTCGCCCAGACGGTGCTTTAATTACAATATACGTTAAGTAGGAACGCAACAAGGATCGTGTTTCACGATTAGTCGCTTTTACACTTCATCTCGCGTATATATATATGAGGCACTGCCCCTGATTTCGTTATGGGTCTGACCGTTGGCGTTTCCCATTGAGTTCGCAATTTATTATATGATTGACTTAACTCTAAAAAGCACTAATTTCTTTTTAAACTTTATTAATTATCTACGATTTTTTAAAAAAATTATCGAACGACACATTTAAAAAATCTGAGAAGATTCTGAAAAGCCCTTTTTGGAAAATAAAAAATTTCAGTAACTAAGTCGAAGTGGGCCGGCAACACCTTCTATTTTTTTTGGCCTTTTTTCACCAAAAAAAAGGAAAAATTAGACAAAATAGTAACTTTACGATGGTCAGCAGCTAGAACATTTGTTCAGGTATATATATTTTACTTCGTAATGAACGTTAAGTAACCATTAATAAAAAAAAAGCTTAAATTGAGATTATTTAAGCAAAATCTCAACATTTATTTGGTAAAATCAGAAAAAATTCTAAAAATCATGTGTTGCATAAAAAAAATTTTCCCTTCCACCTGTCGTAAAGTTACTATTTTTTCTAATTTCTTCGGCCCACTTTGGCTCGTCAGGTTACCAAAAATAATTACTTTCTAAAAAAGGTTGTTCACCATTTTTTCAAATTTTTCAAATGTGTCGTTCGATAATTTATTTCCCTTGTAACGATGATAATATTGTAATACATGAGGTGTTGTAGGTACTTAGATACCTGATACTGAGTGCAGTTGAAACAATGCCAGCAGCAGCTTTCTCCCTCGACATATTTCTTCGCCTGGCCGACCTCGCAAGGTAACGAGCAAACGCTTTCGGGTGGTTCGGGGTGGCCTAGACGAAATTGGATCTCTGGAACGTGCAATTCAGAGAGATCGTTGATTGTATCGATTACGAATGACGAGAAGAGAAAAGGAACTGGAACGTATAGTACAAAATGCGCGATACTAGGAGGCTTTCCAAGCGCTTTGGTGTACTTCTATATCATTGAAACGCGAAACTGATGCACAGACGATATTGGAGCAGTCTATCGTTCCGCCTCTGTAAATATTCACCTGACATATTGAGTCGCAATTCGCCTTCCAAGTACTTCCCCACTCGAATCCACTTGTACTTTCCCGGGGATACCTGTTTGAAGTGGATTATGTTGTATCGTGCAGGGCCGTCTCCATTCTTGTCAAAGTGGAATACATCTCCGCTCAAACCTTTTTATTATACAATATTGGGCGTATTAGTAATTTCAATACTACTTGATTAATTGTATTAACTGAAAATCGGATGTATTTTCACTACCTTTAAATTTGACTGTCCTTAGGTAACTGAGAAGTTCAGTGCCTTTTGTTGGTTTCATAGCATCGCACAGTCCTCGCATTCCGGGGCATAAATCAGCGTGCATGTTGCTGAAGAAATAAACGTAAAATTCAAACAAATATTAAAATTACATTTTTACTTCCTCGTAGAGGAAACATTGTTTTCATTACATTTTTTTTTAGGTTTTGTCAGAACACTCAAAGTGATCTGAAATGTCGAGAAAAAAGGTTCAGAAAAATGAACAGGTTCGGAAAAAAGGTTCAGTGGTGCCTGTGCGTGTGTGATGAAAGACCTAATATTCAGATTACCATAACTCGTGAACTATTCGACAGCATCATCTCAACTTTCAGTGCCACGTAGAGTACTGGCCAATCTTCATTTGGTATAAATTTTACTAAAATCGCTCCATGCATTTCATTTTTATGAGATTTTTGAGATTTTAAAAAATGTACGTAAACGCTCTAGCTCGAAAAAACTTTTAGCTAGCGGTCTAGCTTCGTATTAAAATTGAACAAAGTGCGTCCTTTGGCATTAAATTTGGGCGAAATCGGTAATGAGGTTCGTTATTTATGGGACTTTGATTTTTTTTTAATTTACGCTTTGCTATAACTCACGTCAGGTCTCAAGAAATCAACTGAAACTTTCTACAGCCGAAAAATAACATTCAGCTATGTACGCTATGTACGCTATGTACCAAAGCTATGTACCAAATTTGATGATGATCGGTAAAACGGTTTGTATTTTACGTGATTTTGATTTTTTTCAAAAAATTACCGTCTCCCCTCTGGTTTTTGCAAAACTTAAGCAAGTAAGACAATACTTTGTATCTAATCAAAATGTTATGTAACTGGGTTTGTAATGGCGTTTCGTAACCGTATGGAACGCCATTTATATATTTTTCGGATTACACATTTTTTCATTTCTAATGCCTGTAAGTACCAATATTCAATTGCTCTCAAACGGCTGTTATTGCGCTGAGATATTGCACACATCAAGTGGAGTATTAACTTCTCCTCAGTTACTGTGATTTCGTACAAAAAATACACACACACACACACACACACGCATAGATTTCATAGAATTTTTAAGTTATCAAAAAAAGCGCGTGAACACCCTTATGTTTGTGTGTTGTTGCACAAGTTACTTACAAAAATATAGATGTAACGAAATGAAAAAAATTCTAATTAAAATCTTTAATGATGCAAAGTAGAATTTTGAACATTGCTTTCTCATTACATTTAATTTTTCACAAAACTTCTATGAGGAAGCTAAAATTAATAACTAAACTTTCTCATACTGGTGGTTTTGTAAAAAATGAAATTTAATGAGGAAGCAATGTTCAAAGTTCTACTTTACATTATTTTTCGTGAAATTTTTTTTTTCGAGATTTTCATGTCAGGTAATCTCGTTTGCGCATTAGCTTGCACAAATTACGAGATAACGTCTTGAAATATGGTTCACATATGGACCACCATGGAATTGGGTTTGAGTGAAAATATGACGCAAATCGGTCGAGCGGTTCAAATTTTATAAGAAATTTTACATTTTTTTGAAAAACGTCTTTCGAACTCAAACAAGCCTGCAAAGTAGAACCGTGCAAATAGCTTCCTCACAATTTTCTATCTTTGACAAAGCTTCCTCTATGAGGAAGCCAAAATTGATGAACATACTTTCTCATAGAGGTATATTTGTAAAAAAAAGCTTTGTCAAAGATAGAAAATTGTGAGGAAGCAATTTGCAAGGTTCTTTTTTATTATTTATTAGTGTAATTAAAGGCGTGGTCGGGACGAAATGGATTTCATACGTAATGATACAAATGGCTCAGATGCCCATTGAAATTGGAATGACGTTTAAAACAGTTATACAATAGACTACAATTGCAAAGTGTTTATGGGTTGGATTACTATACATTTTTGATTTATGAAATTACTAGCGGTGTTTACATTTATCAGATTTTAATTTCTCAGATTTAAAAAATATGTCGTTCGGTAATATGTTTAAAAAAAATCGTATTTAATTAATAATGTGTAGAAATGAATTGTTTCTTCAGCATAACGCCAGTATTTATTTTGTAAAATCATTGCATTGAGAACTCTGAGATGCTCTGAGATCATTTTATCCCACTATATATATACTAAGCAAATAAAATGTAAATAAGAAATACTATGATAGCTACGTGATGTAGTTGTCAATTTTACCGAAATGCATAGGCGAATGCCACAACGGCGTCGGAAACGAACTGTAATTGATTCTCGAATGCGGTATTCTGTTTGGTGAGCCTCTCGGTCGTAGTGCATTCTTCCGTGTAGTTGTTATACGGAGTCTGCGATGCATTCGGATAGCGACACTTAAAGTGATCCTCCCAAAATTCTGAAACAAAAGTAAAGTCAGAATTACGCCATGATTTACGATGCAATACATAACAGTAGAGTTTGCTAGTCTATAGCATATTCTATTGCGCGGTAAGTTATTCGATCCACCACGCCGTCGACGATGTGGTGCGCTGGGTATTCAGTAGGGATTCGAATATAGCCAGTTTATGGTACCTCGCTTTTTGACATCAAGATTCTTCTCATAATTATTCTACACAGACCGTCTCTACCTGTCTGTTTTGCCCACAGGCGAAACGTAATCTTTTCATCTTGTGAGTTTCCATTTATACCCGCGAAGTTCACTAAGCTCCCTTCGGTACATAGAGGTGTGCACGAAGAAACGAGGATTATTGTACCGAATACAGGTTGTAGGGAGGGTTTAACGTTGTTCACGAAACAGTATATAGCTTGCAAAAGGGGTGGAAGTCCCACACAAGGTGGATTAACGTTAATTAAAAGCCATTTCTATTGACGACAGGTTTTAAGATTTATAGTTGGTTGACTTAGGAACTATTGTTTCATGTGTAAGCAAACGTATGCAGCAGGGTAGTCTCAAAACTGCTGATTTTAAATACTAGGTTATACTGTCCAAATAATGAACGGTTTAGGTGCACGGTATATGGGGTATTTCACCTGGTTTCGACCTGTGTCTGATCCTTGACCCTTTCGATTGGGTCCGCTATTTGTTATATGATTGACATAACTCTAAAAAGCACAAACTTTTTTTACATTTTTAAAAATTGTCTACCTTTTTTTTAAAACAAATTATCGAACGACACTTTTAAAAAATCATTTTTAAAACATTTTTTGTAAAATAAAAAATATTCATAACCGAGCCGAAGTTGGCCAGCGATTTTTTCTATTTTTTCACCCTTTTTTTGACAAAAAAAAAAGAAAAAATTGCAATTTTACGATGGGCAGCAGCTAGAAAATGTTTGTATGCAATAAATGATTTTTCGATTTTTTTCAGATTTTTTCAATGTATTGTTAGGATCGAGCAAATAAAAAAGACCGCGATTTATAAAAAGAATAACAGGGCGGAACTTTATTTGCAAATAGATTATTCGTATTACGTCTGTTTGCTTCGAGGTCTCTGTCAACACTGTTTGTCAATCTACGATCGTTATCAAGCGTCATTCAGTTCGTTGTCAGTTGTCTCATATGACGTAAGCGGATAAATTCCAATGCCGCGTTCACGTGCAATTCGATAAGTAAGAACGTTACAAATACCGATTCCGTTACAGTATATTAGGGTGTGAAATAAAGACAATTTTACGTTTATTTAATTTACTTGTAGAAAGTAGTGGTTAGTTACTTATAATCATACTTTTGGGTGGGAGACGACATATGATTTTTCATTCTTTTTTAACAACATTTTTTGTTTAATTTTCAAAAATTAGTAAAACACCCAAACGTATATATATTTTATTTCATAATAAAAGTTAAATAACCATTAATAAAAAGGCCTAATTTGAGATTATTTCAGCAAAAACGCAACATTTATTTGGAAAAATTCTCAAAAATTCTCAAAAATCAAGTGTTGCAGAAATTTTCTAGTTACTGCCCATCGTAAAGTTTATTTTTTTCCAATTTTCTTATTGTTGAAAAAAGTTCAAACCCACGCATATCAAGAACCATCTTCTCGATCGGACTAAAATTTAGCACACATATGGGGCAGCTTTGTTTGTAATCATTTCCAAAAAAATTCAAAGATACGTTCAAATTTATTTAACTTTGCAATTTTTGAAAAATGTCCGTACGCCCTCAAATTGCTGCCACAAATTTGTTGTTGTCAACCTAAATATTCTTTTACAAATAAAGCTATGTTAAATGAGGATTGGTATTGAATTTGCAATGAATCGATAAATAGGTTCGGTTTTTATTGGATTTCGAATATAAAAAAAAATCATTTTGTTCCAACTCACGTCAAATCTCACCAAATGAACTGAAAATTTCTATACACGAAAAATAATATCATTTGCGTACCAAATTTGACAATGATCGGTAAAGCAGTTCGAAATTTGCGCGCATTTAAGTTTTTTTTTTAAATTAACGTTTTCTTATAACTCCGGTCAATTTACAATGAGTGAATTGAATCTTTTTATGAATGAAAAATATTCACCGTAGTTATATACCAAATTTGATGACAATCGGTAAATGTATTCGGATTTTGGAGCAAATTGAATTTTTTATTTTAACATTTTATAGTTTAGAAAGATGTCTTAAAGCGGACTAGAGCTGTAAACGTGTGTACATTTTTTATTGCTCATTAATTAGTTATTCGATTTTTAATCATTAATCGAATTTTTATAATGCTTCCTTTATGAGGAAGTCAAAATGGATAAATAAGCTTCTTCATAGAGGTGGCTTTGTGAATAATCGAAATTAACGAGGATGCAATGTGCTTGCACAGTAGTTGCAAGCACTTTGCAAATTTTAACTACTTTTTTAACTACTACTTTGCATTTTCCAGAGTTATGTCAATCATATAAAATTGTCAAGTGTCAGACACAGGTCGCGAAACCAGGTGAAATGTGTCATATACTATCAATACTTGTTCACTCCATTTGACATTTGCACGTATGGTTTTTCCCGGTCGCTTGAAATATTCGGTCATTTTACTCAATATCCAGAAGGGCAGCAACGCTTTTCGAGGAAACCTTTAAGCGTAGTTAAAAAAAAAAGATTTGTTCAAATCAATATCATTAGAATGAGAAAACCCGGCGGTATATCGACACCAAACTATCGGTCGAATGTAGATAGACTCTGCACACTAATAAAGAATCGAATTCCGACGACGAAATAACCGTAGAATTACTATAAGCCTAAAATATATTTAAACCATGAGATTTTAGAGCATAAAAGAATGTAGAAAAAATTCTTGGTTACAAAAATGTTCGTGAACTATCGTTTCTACAATGGTCTAATTAATGATAAAAAGTAGAAACTTGTACTTCGTTTTCCATTAGTTTATAACAAATTTTTGCAAACCGTGTCAATTTGATTAGCATTGTTGTGTATACTTAATTAAATCTGCATACCTTATAACCACACAATTATTTGGTTTGAAGAACATTGTTAAGCACAAGTATTCCCTCGGAAATTCAATTGCAGAGGCTTCAAATTCCATATGGAAATCCGACATAATGCTGCAGAAAGCTGAGGAAAGCTCTTAAGCCAGAAATTCTATGCCCACCCCCGAGGATAATCGAATCAGTTTTCCCTAATGGAATTATGAGTCTGAGAGAGGATGCCGAGTTGTAGTTGGAAAGGCGGCAGGCGTATGGCGTACTTGACGTATGCCATTTGTTCACTGAGGATACGAGATTTCTCTGCTTTATGATTGTATAATAATATTGTATTTTTGTATAATTCGATTAAAACTATGCTGCATATATAGCGAAATATTAATGTTTATTCTTGGATGATACGTCTGTCAAGTAAAATCCTGACAATACCATTGGGCAATTGTGTAATTATCGTGTTTTTAGTATAAATACGACGAAACCGCCTTCACTGCCCGCAGCTAAAGCTGCTTCGGATTGCAACACGGTTTTGCGGATAGCACCAGCGAAGTCCGCGTTGTTGGATTACCGAACAGGAAAAGATATAACGTTGTTTCCCCAGCAAGTTAACCCACAGAGCTCCACCTCAAATTATTTCGTTTGACAAATGTTAATCACCGTGGAATTGCACCGATAAGCCAGCTGCAGATAACTACATCCAATTTGTTGCTGTTCCACAATCTTGACTAGAGGTTTCCGGAACGACCGTTTTCTGTGCCTCGCTAACTCAATCTACGTACACGCTTGCTATTTTGCTATCACTACTGGCAAGCTCGATTGCTTCGCAACACCGAGAAAATTACCCTCATACTTTGTGATTATAATCGTTGATTCAGATATACATTTTCGTGGTATTGGATCGTTATTGCCTTTCCATATTAATAACGGTTTTCGTTATTATTATTGCGGCATTTTCCAGTACATTCTCCACTCTTAACCCTTCGTGGTCACACCTCCAAAATCAATTACAATGGTCACACTGGGTCGATTGTACCCAGTCAGTTTTCAAAAAGGTATTGTGACCAAACTATCCGTCCGAAGTGGTTTCAAAAATTACGGAACATGCTTTGAACATTCTAGATAATGTAGCAAAAATGTATTTATAAGAAATATAATGGCAACATGTTAAAAATAATTCATAAAGAGGTGAAAACGCAAAAAAAGACACTTTTTCGCTAAAAAAACATCATAGTTCCGTGAATTTTCAATATTTTTACCTAAAATTTGGACGTGATACTCCTTAGATGCTACTTTTGGGAAATAAATAGTAGCATAGAGCGCGTTCCAAAAAAGGTATTTATTTCGACATGTGGAGAGAGTCGATTTTGGAGTAAGAAAAAATGTGGAATTTTGCAAAAATATGGTTCTTATTCGTAAAAAAAAAGTGAACTGTTGTTATAAATGTAATGGCGAATACAGTCCCATTCGACGCCGAGAACTATTATATATTTACGCCGAAAGTTGATCGACGAGTTGGTCGATTCTACCCCGTGTGACCACGAAGGGTTAAACATGGTTGATGAACTAGCATCACTTTTAATCGAGCGAAAGCGATAATGTACTTCGTCCCTTTACCACAATATGGGTATTAATGAAAAAAAAATGGCAAACTGCATTTTCATTTCTTCTTAATGCAGCATATATACGGCATTAAGACTCCAGATGCTGCAAGCTGCAAAACTCTAGATGCTATAGCATCTACAGTCTTGCCTGATTACTATTAGGATGTCGCAAAATGTATTTTAAAAAAGGTTGCAAATTGGAATCTTGCATGTTGCTGCCATATTCTTTTAGGCCGTCGTTCACACAGCTTCCTCTATTAGAGCATCTGTTGAATAAACATTGGAAGCTTCGTTTTATGAAATAGCACATTTCAACACTAGAGAGAAAAAAACATTCCACAATCACACGAGCTGAAAATAGTATTTTGTGCAACAAGGGTCGAAAGTTGGCAATTGCGACAAGTGTGAGGTTTGCTGCCCGAGCGAAGCAAGTGCCGAAAATCACACGCGTCGCAATTGGCAATTCGACCCTCGTTGCAGATCACATTTTCTGTAACGAGCGCATGAATAGTGGTGCTTTGAATGGTGGTTTTGCGGAACGAACGAGGCAAAGTGAGGTTATAACTTTTCCTCTCACTGACTGCGTTTACGCGATGCGCTCAGCCGAGTTTCGTTGGCTAACTTAGGTTGCCGACACATGGAGCATAGTTTGGGTATCGCGTAACTTGCTCAAGCCAATTACAAATCGTCATTAGTTTTCCGATAGATAGCAAAACGGAATTGCGGATTCGAGATTAGCTGTGCAAGTTACGCGGTATGTAAACTACGCTCCATGTGACGACACCCACACTCACTGAAGTAAATTGTTCTACACCTCACCTCTGGCCGATATGAGGAGTGGAGGTAGAAAAATGTTGCAATCACCGGGGAGTAAACAGAAATGCAGTATATATCGAGCAAATGACAGTTCGATTCTTTTGCGTTTTTACTTACAACTTATAGTAAATTCAACGGTGCGAATTTTTTCAACCGCCTAACCTCAGAAATTGAATTACAATTTAAGTAAATCCTGTCATTTATTTATCTATCGCAACAGAAATTTATTTAATTGTACTAAATATGATACATAAAAAGTCTGTCGAATGCTGCCAAATAATTATTTAATCCGTTCAACTGGTTTTGTTTCTCACAATCAGTCTTGAGCAAAAACAGTACCTTCTCCAAGTTGTAAGAAATCTCCTACTGAAATATCGAAATACGTATCGCGAAAATAATTAATATGATAATATACATCCTCAATAAATATGGTTTCTATAATAATAATTATTATTTGAATAAAATAATAACAAACGTAATTTGACTTTTTCGTCTCTCCGTAATACGTAGAATATCGATTTTACAACAACAACAAAAAGTTAAAATCGCATTTTTTACTGGCCTTAGGGCCTTGAGCTGGAAAGGTTGAACTGACAATGCATCATGCAAAAGGAATTCATGGAAAAAATATTTTTAGTGGTCGCTCAATCAAGATCAAGTTTTATGCATAAATGTCGACTTCAGAACATCTTAAATTTTTTTGCTTGCGAATTCCGTATGTGAGGTAGATATTAAGGTCAATATGTATACTTTTACAGTTTGAAAAAAATATATATTATATTTTTTTCTTGACACACCCTAGTGACCCTGTTGCACACTGGAAGTAGTCACAAGAGGAGGACGTGGTAGGGGAATCTGATTCCCGTGTTTGACGTTTCGTTATGATTTCCTTGCAGACGTATTGGGTACAGAATTGTACACTTACTGCAGCATACAATTCTTGCTCACGTTTTAAATGAGCGTTGGTTTTTGTTGAAGCTTTTTAGCCCTTTCGTTTTTGGGTGATGACATCAGTAGGGTTGCAATCAGCGGTGATTGGTTTGAGTTCTCGGTAGGGTTTGGAGGGCGAGGCATGGAAAGCAAATACACGAGGCATGGCGAGGCATGGAAAGCAAATACAATCTAGGTATCCGAAACAAAAGAACGTATATGTTTAATTTTGTTTTCTTTTTCGAAGAAAAAAAGCAGTACGAACTCTTTGTTTAAAAGAGTCCATTCCAAGTCCTTGGGGGAATTGACGACGATTTAAAAAGTGTAAAGTATTAGGAATGTTATTAAGTAGCGCATACTATGAAGAGACTTTCGAGCACGGACCCGGGAGAGAGACCTTCGAGCACGGACCGTAGAGAAAGACTCTTGGAGTTTGTTTTTACTTTTAAACTTCAAAATATTAAAATATATAAAAGGATGAAATAATATGAATAAATCGGACTCGAACTCTTTTATTCAAGAGTCCGTTTTAAGTCCTCGTTGAGAAGAGACTCTAGCCTCTAGACTGCTAGTTGGTAGAGAGTTGTTTGGGTTTCAGTCCTAGCCGGGACCATGAAGAAAAACTCTCGGATGTTTCCTTTATGTCGATTGAAATTGTGTTTGAGGTAAACACTAGTAAGAGCCCGCGCAAAAAAAAGGTCTTAAAACGGTATTGAAAATAGTATAAAAAGTAAAATTATCTGCAGTATGATCTATTGGACTGAATTAAGACTAAACTTATACTCTCATGTGTCTTTCAAGTATGAAGCAAATATTAGACCGAGTGTCAGAATATTATTGGCTTAATACTTTATATTTAAGAGTTTTTAAACATAATTATTACTTAATCAAGAGACACGGTAGCGTCTTGATGGGATCACAACTCTGCTATTACTCGTCGAAACGTTTTAATATAAGTTCATATTTAATACTGAAGTGGAGACTGGTCTAATACTTACCTCATACTGGAACATTCGTTTCAATATATAGAGGTACTTCAAACACGAATACTAATGTTATATTTTCATGTGTCGCTTAAAAATTAAGTACGAGTATTAAGTATTTATATTTAGAGTATTAAATATTAATAATATTAAGTATTAATCAAGCATTAGGATAAATCTTCGAATACTAAGTATGAGACTACTATTACTTGTTTTTCACATTTAATTCTGCAACTTTTATTTTAATACCAACCGTACTTCATACTCGCAAATGTTCTGTAATACTAGTCTCGTACTCCCTAACCGTATATTTGTTATTACACTTGCTTAATAATTCATACTCGAAGATTTATTCGAATACTGTCTTCATAATTGTTACTCGTCGATCCGTTTTAGTACCAGTCTTATATTTAAGATTAGAGAGTTTTCTTTATCGATGATGAAATATAATGAAGTCGTTTTTCACATACTCGTGATGATAACTATTTATTTTATGAATGCATTGAACTTTCGGTAATTGCAGAAATATATGCGTTATAGCATGATATATTCACCGACTCATGCCAGAAACAACAAGACATCTAATTTGACAACATAAAACTAGTAAGAATGAACCTTTCTCAGAATACATACATGCTGGATACAGGTCATTCGACTGAAATAGATAATAACAATTTTATGTATTATTAAGTTTAGTCTGATTCGGAACGGTCCAAATGTCTATTTCTCTTAGATGATCCATTAGAATAAGCCAATGGTGATGGCAAATCATGTGATTCTGGGTTCGAAAAGTTTGTACTCGAGAACGCAGAACGCCAAGGCGATTCGGCAGTTGTCGAGTCTGAAGCCAGATACCGGCACGGCGATTCTGGAGTCGGAGAAGGGTAAGGCAAGTCTAGGCTCGGAGAACGATAAGGTGAGTCTGGAGTTGGAGAACGGCAACGTGAGTATGGAGTCGGAGAACGGTTAGGGGATTTTGAGGTTCCAGATGGTCCAGGCAATTCTAAGGCCCATGATGGGCTACTCAAGCGAGGTGATTCGGCGATTTTAGTACGACGAAACATCGCAACCGACGGAGAAGAGCTAGATTTGGCAGGCGAAGAACGATCATGCGACTTGGCAGATGGTGAAGGGCAGGGGGACTCGAGGGACGGAGAACTGTGAAGCAGTTTAATTTGCTTAGACACTCCGATCTTCTCTTTTTGTCTTTTCTTTGTTGTTTTAGATAATCCACTCTTCTCCTGTGCACGAAGTGAATCGCACAACAAGCTGAGAGTTCGAGTAAATTCCACAGGGGTCAATTCATTGCACTCAGGGGCCACATTTTTCGATACGAAACCTATTGTCAAATAACATATGTACTTTGAGCACCAGGCAGTACAAATGTTGGAAAACTGGCGATATGATATAAGGCGACGACATGGCAACGAAAATTCCATAATTAATACAGTTGTATCATATTTCCATCAAGTACAAAGTTTTGGCTTACTTTCTTAACTTTTGCGGAAGTTAAAGCGAAAATCTAAATTTAAAAAAAAAATTCAAAATGGTATAAAGTCCGAACGGCTTTACCGATAATCAACAAATTTTGAACGTAGAACTTTTCAGTTCATTTGTTGAGATTCGACGTGATTTAGAGCAAAATTAATTAAAATTATTTTCGAAAAATTAAAAATTCTATAAAATCTGTATATATAGATACATTTTGTCAAAAATCGCACCGATTAAAGAGGAGTTACTGGTCTACTGCTTGCCAAAGTTGAGCTCGATCGATCGTGCCGGTCGTTACTTATGGACGATTGAATTTTCTGTGCCTCGAACATGCACACACACAAAAAAAATCATGAAAACAAAGCATCCTCTATGAGGAAGCAAAAAATGAACGCCATTAAAAGACCACAGACATGTTCACAAAAATAAAACGCAGAATAGAAAAATTCCGTGACATAATAAATTCGATGACACTTTTTGGATTTTCCTGAAATATCTCTCGCCTTTGCATAGTGTTCATTATAGATTTTGTTCCCGGAAAAAGGGTTCTTACTCGAAACAGCTTTCCGAATTTTCTTCCGAATTGCTTTTCTTCGTCCATATCCATTGGCACACATGGTTCGCAGATCAGCATCCCCAATAATGATTCTCATTAATCGGCGGACCATGCTGCGAGGATCTTCATTGCAAACATTCACTATGTGCTTGAGTGCCTTTTCCTCAAATACTCCGCAGTTTCGACGTAATTCAATCTAATTGAGTTATAAAACTTGCTTAGGTCAAATATGTTATGTTTGGAGAGACTATAAGATTCGATTAAGCTCTGATCAATGAAACAAATTCTGGAAATAGATCATTTCCTTTGCATGAAAATAAACAAATATTTTTTAACTATTTTTTTTCATTATGACTCGCCACATACTTTGGCACCTCCCCCAAAACTGGACATGTCAGAGAGATTCGGCGGACGTGGAGATCCGGGTATCTATTGAAAATGGTAAAAAAAACTATTCAGTTGAAGAAACAGTAATTAGTCATTGTGGGAAGAGTCGACCGGGAAAGTGGAAATTAATGAGAAAACAATATGCCAGAGTCTACTTTGCAACCTTTTTTTGTTCCGAATCAGATCTGTTAGCGTTATCTTTTGCTTCCTTTTTGTACCGCGCGTCCAGAACGTCAGTAAAAGCTTTGAAATATTTCAACACGTCAGTCGTTACTAGCAAATTAATTGGTTCATTAATTACGATTTAAAAAAGTATTTGAAGGTCAAATTTTTAATGGGCGTACTAAGAGGGCGGAAGCGTTGTTGACACAAAATCTTCTTCGATGAATGCGCCGCCCTCCTATTCATCCGAAACATTCAATGGATCGTCATCACCAATTTTTGAGGAACAGTTTTCCATATAACTCTTTTCTTGCTCTCGCTCCTTATCCACCACCTCTAGTGCACGTTTGTTCGTCTCCTTGTTCTCTCCTGCATGCCTCCTTGCCGCATAATCTAGTATACACTTTTTCTTTGCCTCCTCCTCTCTTGCTTGCTTCGCTTTTTCATCCTGGAGTTCGCGTTTTTTCTTTGCCTCTTCCTTTCTTGCACGCATATTTTTCTCATCTTCTAATACACGTTTTTTTCTTCGCCTCTTCCTCTCTTGCACGCATCTTTTTCTCATCTTCCAATGCACGTTTTTTCTTTCCCTCATCCTCTTTTGTTCGCTTCGCTTTCTCTTCCTCCATTTCGCGTTTTTTCTTTATTTCGTTCTCTCTTTTTTTTTAAATTGTTTGTCTATTTCTATTAATGATAACAGATTTTGTAAATATCTCATCTTGAATGATACAGGGTTTCTTTGTAGCTATTTTTGTTTCGTGCATAATTTCGGCATCTCTTTTCAGTGCAGCTTTGCTTTTTTATTTGCTTTACTTTTCAATAGTTTTCTTTTCTCCAGTGTTTTTTGTACAATGTTTGATTTTGCTTCTTTTGGTTGATTTCCTTTTCCTGGCAGGATACGTCCGTCCTTCGAAATCATTAAACCTTTCAACCACTTTTCTTCACCTATAATGAAACGTATGAAATATTTCGAATTTACTTTATTTTTTCTAATCGTTCTTGAATTTTCAAAAAAATCTATAAATCAAGGCATGATATTTCCTTATACCTAAACAAAACTTACTGCTTTCTTTTAAAATGCGAGCTTCAAAGTATTCAAACCCCCACAAAATGTTCACTACGTCACTTTTTCTACTAGGAGAAGATATGATCTCCTTCTTCGCAAGCACTGTTACAGACTTATCATCAATAAAGTAGACTAAGCAATATATGTATATCTTCTTTCATAGTCTATTTTTAACTCACTTCTATTCTATTTGTAGCATATAAAATCTGTAAATATGTACATATGTAGTTTTTAAATACAAGATATAAGAAGCATTTGCAAATATGTAGTTATATATAATATCTGTAGATAAATAGATACATAGAATCTGTAAATATCCTATATTAAACAGTTCATGAGTAACGGAAAACATTGTTAGAAAACTATTCGAGCTGCGATTGCTTGCCAGGAAAGTCCGTTGAAAACAAAATCAGTTTGATGTCAAATTTGACAAGACGACGGGCGCGGCAGCGCCTGTAACCTTTTATAAGAGCGCAGTGGCACAAAAGCCGTTCAGGCACGCGCGTAAGCGCGTGTGATTAGCCTAGCCTTTATTCTATAGAGTTGGTGAGTAACGCGGTATTGTTGTCGATTTTTCGGCCTGTGATTGGTCGCCAATGTCGTCAGATACACGGGAATAAATTCACGTATGGAATCTTTTTGTTCATGTCAAATGTCAAAACTGATAGAAGGAAGCCCGAGTGCTAAAGCATTCGGGTCCGCTAACCCTAGTATCAAACGATTTCGATAGAGCGTTTTTTTGAACTGCTTAAGTAATTAATGCTCACTTTGTCAATTTTTCGTTGGGTTATATACATATGAAGTATTCCTGGCCAACTCAGTAAGCATTCAATCCTAACCCCCTCCTATTTGGTCCATAATTTTTATACTATTCTATTATGTTCGAAAATACACTTTTACTTTTTTTTAGATTTTATAAACTGAATATTTTTTTTCATTAACTTTTTTTATTTAAATTTTTTGCCCCAATTACAAAATTTACAATTTTTCACAGAAATCCTGTATTAGACATCAAAATTTTTGAGCTTGGACCCAGAGTGGGAAAACATTTGTGTCGATTTTTTAACGTAATTTTTTTTTAAAAAAGCGTCTCGTCTTGGCCACGAGCGGTTGGATTTAAGAAATTTACAAATAGAAATTTTTAATTGTCTCAGTTTATTTTCTATTTCAACATCTCATCATTTAATACATGATTTTCTTTTATATCGATAAAAAAACTTCAAGAAAATTAATTAAAATAAAATGTTTACGCAACAACCGACCATGAACTGACATTTCGTTTCATTTTTTTCCATGTTTTAATGGTTTTTTTTTCGAAAAAAATGGCTCAAAAAATCGATGCTAACGTCTAACAACCACTCTTACTTAGTTTTAACCTTAAATTCATTGAGAAATTAGGCAGTATTTTTTTTTTTTTTTTTTTTTAGTGTTTAAGGTCGCATCAACAGCATGGTTATTAGCGACCATACCATAGGTATTGCATATTTACATCAGTTTTACACATATCTCGAGTTGATAGAGTTCGTCGTAGACTTTAGTGCGTTTGCGGTTGAAGGTGAGCTTATGCTTAAAACGATATTCCTCAGTGTGTTAGATTTTGATTAGATTTTGAGTTAGATTTGAGTTAGATGAGAGATTGTAGTGAGTTGGCTCTTCGTTCGATAACATTTCCGCGGTGGTCAACTTTGGATGAGTCCCATAGTGGGTTATGGCCATTAAAGTCACCCACAATTATGAACGACTTGGGTAGTTGGGCTGCTAGGTCTTTCAAATCGCAATCATTAGCTTTAAAGTTCGTCTCGTGTAGACACACCACTGTAGGCCGTTCACGTTTGGTCAAAATCTGAATGAAGGGGAGGCGGGCATAAAAACCATTGACATTCCACTGTATCATACTGAATTTTAATTTATTTGTATTGGCCATGTCAGTCTGTTGCAACCCTTCTCGTTTGTCTAACCGCGGTCGCTGGAGAAATCAAATTGTGACATCAGAGAATTTCGAGTATTCTCGATATCTGCCAGCTTTTCCGCGAGTTTCATAAATTTATTTTTGAGGCTCTTGTCCTTAGTCGTCAAGTATAATTTAAGTAGCATCTCTTTGATGTCAGTGCAGCTGCTGTCGAATTCTGTCGCGAGCTCCTGAAGGTCGTTGCTTCCCTGTGTTCTCTCCAGGAAGTTTGTTAGCTGTTGGAAGTCCAGTGGGTAGTTACTTGCGTTGCTTGTCATTTCTTCTTCAATCACGGTGAGAGAATTGAAAGTTGTTTTTGTTACGGTCGGGGATTTACCACGACTCCTTTTTATTTTGGGTTTCGTTATTTTGAGGGTAAACCCGTCTTTGTCAACTTGTGATGAGATGCTTTCAGTGCTTGGGGAGTCGGGGGGTGAGAAGGACGGAGTTCTAGCTGTTTCGGAGGAGGCTGTAACTACCCCCTCCATTTGAGTAGGACTCACTTGGGTTTCTGGCTTCTGTTCGATTATGTTCCCTATGGTTGTCGCCGCCGACAACTCAGCGTTTGTTGATAGTGTGTTTTGATTACTGTTGGGACAATTTCTGGCAACGTGCCCCTCACTTTTGCAGATGAAACACAACGCCGAGTCCATGGACAGGTAGATCCCGTAGCTCGTATCATCGAAAGAAATTTTGAATGTTTCTAGAAGTTTATTTACGTCATCGGGGTCTATGTACACTTGTCGTCGGAAGCTCATTATATGGGCGAACTACGGATCATGTATGCCTGCTCGTAGGAACGTTATGTTCGATGTAGGTTTGACGTTCAGAGAATTGAAAAACTTGTTTATCTCGCTGTGCGGGATGATGAACATTAGAGAGAATAATACGCTTACTTCTTGAGATTAGTGGTCGTATATGTTGTACGGTGTCTTTGATGGTAATGGATTTGTGTTTATCAATAACTTCATCGGCTATGGCTTTTGATGCTAAGTATATGCAGATGCGATTGTTGGATATTCTGGACGCGAATCTGATCTGTGCGGGAGTCACTTTGTGAGCTATCTCTGTTACATACTCTTTAAGTTGCGTACCTTCAAGGGCGTCAATTAGTATCGCTTGGTCTTTTCTTGGGAACTGTTGTGTTCTTGTTGCATTTGCGTAGCTGGTTGAGACATCGTTGATGGGCATATTTGCGGTGGAGGTCGATTGGTAGGTTGGTGTGTCCTGCATGTTATTCCTGGCTAAGGTCAACCCTCTCCTTAGGGCAAGGGATAGCCTCGTAAGCACGAATTACAAGTGGCTCAGTACAGCGCGAAGTAAGTGTTCTATTTGGTATACGTTCGCACACGGCACCGTTGCTGAAGCGTGTAAACACTCCGGGCTCCGACATCCGCATAACACGAGCGTTGAATTAGAACTGTGGAGGCAGTATTAAATTATTGATTTTCTCTTTAATAAACAAATGTTACTTGATATTTAATTGATATTCTTGAGTACTTAAATTTCGACTTCATGACCAAGTTACAATTGCGGCTACCATTTTCTAAGCAAGAATGCAAGGCAGAACTTGCCACATTAATTACTCATCATTCTATTTTTTATTCTGGTACCTCGTAGAGAACGCTTTGAATTTGTTAATTGTTAATTTGTTAATCTTGATAATTATGTGGGCACGTACATTTTTTTTCTTTAAAAAATTGTCTCATTTTGTTATTCGTCTCGTCTGTTATTCATTAACGTTCTACAATAAAAATAAATCCAGATTAATATCTTTAAAACACATTTCAAGCCGAAATCGAACTATTTTCTCAAAGAAGTGGCCTTATTTAAATTTAAAGTAATGCGGAAGCAATTAGGAAGTTCTATTTTTAATTCTTTTGCTTCCTCATAGACGAAGCTTTGTTATTATGAGCGCGTGCGTACATACGTATACAATATAATCAAATACTTCTTTGGTGCGAATTTCATAAAAATTGATTGAAGCATTTTAATTTTATTGGATTTTTAAGATTTTGAAAAATGTCTGTTATCACTGTAACAAATTTCCGACTGTCGGGCTGAAACTTGGTGCAAAACTTTACCAAAGCGGCATTGAATTTAAGCGAAATCAATAAAATAGTTCTGTTTTTATAGAAATTTGCATTTTCGTTATTTTTCTTTAAAACCGCTGTAAAGTCGAATATTCACATAGGAATTTTCATAATTTTTTGATCTGCCATCTACAAAGTTTCCCCTATAAGGAAGCTAAAACTAAACAACAAATTTAAACCATAGAGGAGTGTTTGTGACGGTCCAAAAAAATGAGGAAGTAATATGCAAAAGGTTTGACTTTGCAACCTGTTTATATATTTTGTTTCCACTATGCCTAACAATATTTTAATGGTACGTTTTAGACGTGATCGTACGACACTTCTACTACGACTACACCTAATAACTCTGAAATGGATGTTCCCCATCTGAGAAGGGTCAGGCGATGATACTCAAGACGAAATGGATTTCAGTAATAGATCCAATGCGACCTCTGAAGACTGTAATTTTAATGACGGTAGTGAAACAGACTTCGATTTCTGCGAATCTGATGGAGAGGATGAACACGATGCTTATCAACCTCTCTACGCAGGTTCACCGATTACATTGGGTGAAACCATGGTGGCCATCTTAACATTCGTCCTTTGCCATAATATCACCGTTTCTGCGTTACGTGATGTTTTAACGCTGATTTCGCTAACCTGTCGACAACCGCATCTGTTGAAAACGAGTCTATATATGTTTAGAAAACATTTTAGAAACATGAGCTACCCGATCGTGAAACACTACTTCTGTTCGAAACGTGTAATGAGGCAAACCGGGTGTCATATTTTATTGAGATACCAATTCTTTCAACTGCAAGTATTGTTCAAACGCCGCGGATTCTATCAGAACTTGGAACATTGATTTAATCGTATTAAGAAAAATCCTGCCCACTTTGAAGACATTTATGACGGTAATGTGTACAGGGAACTGAGCGATGATTACGGGTTCTTGTCTAATCCTGATAATATATCATTCACGTGGAATACCGATAGTATACCCATTTTCAAATCCTCTGGTTATCAAATCTGGCCTTTGTACCTGAGTATTAATGAACTTCCGTATGCCGAAAGAATGAAGTCGGATAACATTTTGTTAGCCGGACTGTGGTATGGTCCTCACAAGCCTATGCCGAATCTGTTTTCAAGACCGTTTCATTCCGTTTTACGAGATGCTTATGAAGGGATTTATTTGAACGTTCCTAGCAAAGACGAACCCATCAAAGTAAAAGGGATGATAATTTGCGGTACATGTGATCTTCCTGCGAAAGCTTTGTTTTTAAGTATGACTCAATTTAACGGTCAATATGAGTGCCAAAAATGCAAAATGCGGGGTTAATCTATCGACAAAGTTTGGACTTACCCGTATGAAATAACTTTGCCTTTACGAACAGATGATGAAACGCAGCGTTTCGCAGAGGAGGCCTTGCGTATCAACGCACCAGTTTATGGAGTCAAAGGTCCGTCAATGCTTAATTTTTTGTACACAAGCTCATATGTTGTACCGCGGTTGACTCGATGCATTGTGTATTCGCCGGAGTTGTAAAAAAATTATGCTGCATATCTTTTGATCCCGCGTATAGTGATCACCTTGCGCCTCTGAGTAATTTTATAGACTTAATCGATACGAGACTCTGTGCGCTCACACCACCATCTTTTTTACAAAGTCATCCACGCTCACTAAAAAATATTAAATATTGGAAAGCGAATGAGCTAAAAGCATAGCTACTATATTATTCGCTGCCCATTCTGCTACACATAATGTCACCCGAATATTTCGAACATTTTGCATGCTGGTCATGGGGATCTTTGCGCTTCACCAAGCTAGCATTTCTCCGGAAACCGTTGAGTACGCATCGCGATTATTATGGGAATTTGTGAATAGATTCGACGTCTTGTACGGAGAAAGACACATGTCCTGCAATCTACATCAGCTTTTACATCTTGGCGCAATGGTAATCGATTTTGGACCATTGTGGGTTACGTCGTGTTTTCCATTTGAGGACTTGAATGGAAAATTAAAACGACTTATCTGTAGCAGTTGCTGCCCAGAATCGCTAATATGCGCTACGATCTCGGGTCTACTTAACGTGACAACGCTGAAGCTGCAGCAACTGGTTTATGGTAGCGCTAGAAGGATAATGAAGTAAAAGGATATTGTAGTAAGCTCTCCAATCCCATGAAAAAAATTAAACTACAAAATTTAGTCGAGGGTATTAGTAGTGTTGGGTGATGTTGCGAGATTTTTCCTCTATCTGAGATTGTAGCTGAGGCACTGGTACGTACAAATATTGTCTGGCGTAAGTTTGTAGCATTTATAAGATTGGAAAAAAAAAACAGCTCCCTTTACACAGCACAGTCGTATTTGCGTCGCACTAAATATGAGAATACGTGTGTTCAGTACAGTTTCAATAATTTAACAGGTATTGGCATCATTCATTCTTTCATAAAAGTGCACAATTGCAACTGTTGTTACAAAAATCTTTGTGAATACTATGCACCATCGTACGCAGTCATTCAACCTTGCTTATTATCGTCAATTCTACCCCAGCCGGTACAGGCTTGGCCGAACAAGCAGTTGCGATTAGTGTTGAGCATCTGGTTGCCGTGTGTTTTATGCTGAGGATAGACGATACGCCAACATCGTATGTAACTCTATCCGTTAATTAATGGTTAAACGAACTTACCTGTAAGTGAAGTTCTACCATGATTGTATGAGCGCCTCTTCCGAAGAGATCAGATATGTAGTACCCCTACTTTCACGTCAGTGTCGCCACAATCTTCAAAGATAAAAAATCTATTTTTCCCGGGCCTAGAGACCCGCTACTCCGTGACTCTAGCGTCCCGCGCCGACATCTTCATTTGTTCAAAGTGACCTGCCGTTACCTACCTGGGATGTTTTTCGTAGAATACGATAAGGGTGGGCGGGACTGATCTCTTCGGAAGAGGCGCTCATACAATCATGGTAGAACTTCACTTACAGGTAAGTTCGTTTAACCATTAATTGTATTTCGCGCCTCTTCCTCGAGATCAGATATGTAGATGTTTAAAGACATGGAACGGCAGGTAGGATATAAATTCTTTATGAATGAACATGAATGAAAATACAATATCTTTATGCACGAATAAAAAACAAAGACATGTTATCCCTCTAAGATCGCTCTAGCGAACTGATTCTTTTCCGATACAATGCAGCGGTCATAGAACGTCGCGAACGTTCCTGACTCTTTCGTCCACCCTGCGGTGCTGCGGATTAGATCGATATTCACGCCCTTGCGTTTCGCTGATGAAGTCGCCGCATGACGAGTGCTATATGCCGAAAATCGATCCACATCGATTCCACTCTTTCCCATCGTTGACTTGATCCATCGACTCAAGGTCTGGGAGCCCACTGCTCCGTGAGGTCTTTTGAAGGACACGAAGAGCTTGACTGTATTTCCGCGAACCTCCTTGGTTTTGGTTAAATAAGCCTCCAGTGTCGTCGCTGGACAAATTGCCCTATTCTCCAAGAAAAACGGCAACCTTAAAACTGGTTGCTTTCTATTTGGCCCCGACGTCTTTATCTGATCTGGGATCATGATTTCAAAGGCTTGCTGCTCTATTTTGCGTATATTTCTTATGTCCACCAAAGCCAGAGTCTGTAAACGGTGAGCCGTAACCAACGCGAAAAGCGTCGCCAATTTCATCGATAATTGTTCTAGACTTAAGTTTTCGTTGGGATACAAATTGGCTAAAAAGGATAAGACCTCTCGTGGGTCCCACGTCGAATCATATTTCGGCTCTACAGGCCTTAACTTAGCCACTCCTTTGAAAAATCTTGAAATCTGTTCGTCTTGCGCCAGACCTGATCCGAGTACCAACGACACAGCTGATCTGTAACCGTTGAGGGAACTGTACGATGCGTTCTTGTTAAATTCTCTCGTGAGAAAAATTAAAACTTTCCGTGGTGAGCTTGAAAACGGGTCGATCTTTTCTGCTCTACAGAAATCCCACCATTTCCTCAATCCCGAATTATATTGTCGCATGGACGATTCTGTCAATGACGACATCAAAATCTCGATCGATTCAGGTGGCGTTCTTCTTCTCATGTACGCCTGCCGGATACAATCCCGGCCACCAGGGAAAGCTTCTTCCAGAGAGGGTGCGGTTCCCTGTATGAAGAGTGCAATAAATTAACCTGGGGTTTAAACGAGAGTGTCTCCCCATCAATCAGTGATAAAAATAAGGGATACCACGGTTGCGCCTCCCAGTGAGGTACCACCACTATCCCTCTCGATCCTTCGAACGCAATCTTCCGTAACACTCTTAGAATGCAAGAAAAAGGAGGAAATGCATAAAAATACCACGCCCCCCACTCAAGCGTAAACGCATCAATTGCTATCGAGTCAGGATCCGGCAACCACGACACGAATTTTTCGCACTTGGTGTTTGCTCTAGTGGCAAACAGGTCGATCTCTGGTTGTCCGAAAACCTTGACTATCTTTTGATACGCGGACGACAATAATTCATACTCGGTTTCTGGCTCCAACTTTCGCGACTCTTCATCGGCCTCCGCATTCTCACTGGAACTGATGTACGACGCGAAAATCCATATCTGACGCTCCTCACACCATTGCCAAATCGTCCTTGCTAGATTACTCAATCCAGGCACTCGGCAACCCCCCATACGATTTATATAAGCAATAGCGGTGGTATTATCTATCCTGAGTAGAATATTACAATTCCTACGATCCTCGGCAAAACACTTTAATCCAAAGCTTGCTGCCATTAACTCTAATTGATTGATGTGTAAACCCGTCTCGTCTGACTTCCAGTGCCCGTGACATCTGCGATCCTTACAGACAACACCCCATCCCGAACGAGACGCATCGGAGAATATTTCCAAAACATAAAATCGCTCGGATAAAGGTGCTCGAGTATTAACTACCTGACTCTCCCACCACCTGAAATCTTCTCCCAGTTTTTCCGGTATAGTCATCAGAGCGTCGTAATTATTCTGACTATTTTCTAAGGCTAGCAACTGCTCCTTCTCGAACAATTTTAAATACACTCCGCCGTATGGGACGGCAGGACAGAGAAAACCAAGTGTTCCGATCAGAGCCGCAAATTCACGAATACTACATTTCATCTTCCGTTTGAACTTTCTAACGAGCTCTAATGTGCGGTGAATTTTTTCCTCCGGAAGCTTAAGCGACATATCCGCGGTATCAAAAATAAAACCTAAGAATTTACAACTCTTAGAAGGAGTCAGCACGCACTTCTCCTCGTTCAAAATGAAACCCAGTTCTTCTAACAACGAACGTGTTTCGCGAACATTCTGTTGGCATTCTGCAAATGTCCTTCCGATTACCAAAATGTCGTCCAAGTAAATTACCGACATGAAACCTCTTTTCCGCAGATACGCTATCACCGGTTTCATCACCTTTGTGAATACATAAGGAGCCGTACATAACCCAAAAGGCAAGCACGTGTACTCGTAGAGGATACCTTGAAAACTAAAACGTAAAAGTTTTCTGGACGTCGGAGCTACCGGTATCAATTGGTACGCATCTTTCAAATCGATCGACGCCAGAAAACACTCGGGGCTGACTAATCTTTTAGCCACTCTCCAGTCCTCCAACTTGAAATGTTCTGTCTTTATGTGCTCGTTAAGCCCTCTCAGATTTAAGATTAATCGATTTGAACCATCTGGCTTAGGAATTAAAAATATCCTTGACACATATTGTCCGCTCTCCGCGGAGCATCTTTCGATCGCCCCTTTTTTTAAGAGCAATGCCACTTGACCTGCTATACTTTCGCATTCCATGGCGCTCCAGTGAGTTTCAGCGGGGGCCGATGTCTGAGATATTTGCGAAGAGATTGAAATCTCGTAACCACCGATCCAATGTAATATATGTTCATCGGTCGTGACTTTTGACCAGTTAGATCTAAACCATCTCAGTCTCCCGGCCTCTTTACCTACCGACTCTCCTAGTGACGCCTCGCCGACTGGTGACGGTCCGTCTTGACGTAAGGCTTCCTCTGGAACGGTTTTGAGGTGTGCGTCTTCTTGCTCCCGCCCGCCGTCGCACGATCGTTCTTGAAGTTCGACTGCTCGTTTCTGAAGTTCGATTGACGGAGCGGGGCTTTCGAGTTTTTTGAACCCTTGTTGTGCTGCGTTTTTGGCTGAGTCTTCAAATCCTTAGACGTTCGTTCCAAGGTTTTTGCCGTCCTGAGTTTCTCCTCCAAGTCATGTCCAAACAGCCACTCGTCAGCCGTGGTGCTCGAGAGAGTTTCTTTAATTGACGCGTTTAAATTGGTCAGAATAAGACTCTTACGAATTGTGGTCTCATCTCGTTGTATCGCAGCTAGAAGCCTACCCGCCGCGCTCAAATGTTCCAAGAGTTTGAGCTTCGCCGGGTCTGTAATCTTCAGAGCCAGCGTTACCGAGTTACCAATGGCCGCGAGGCACACAGCAATGCGTTTCTGCTTTTCAACAATTCTGTTGTCCCTGGAAATCGTCGCCTCCTGAAGTGCCGCCTTAACCTCTACGTTCAGTTTTGGCGCTTCCATGCTTGTGCAGTTTTCGGGCGGTGGGTATGTTTTCCCCAGCTTTTTCACCTCTTCTGAGGTAAGTCCTTTTCTTAATACATCGGTCCAACGAGAAGCCAAATCCTTGTGGATAGCCGGGCCCCTTATCGCATCCGTTTCTACCCGAGGTCCGAAAACATTAAGAATCTCCTCTTCGAGTTCTGTCTCATGTTCTGGTTTTTCCAAAATATCACCAGTTTCAGTGATAATTGGGTCTGAACTTGACTGTCCTTCCCCTGTGTTCGAAGAAGTTCCTGGAACCTCCTGAACATCCACTGCGCTGGCCAGAGAGTCCTGCGTAGCAGTTGCTGAAGCGCAGCCAGGTGCTGCGAAGCTGTCAGCCTTCTGCGTAAGGGTGATTATGCCCTCATCCTCTGCGCAGTCCTTCGAACTCTGCGTAGACAGGGATATCACCTCCTCCGCAGCCAGAAAATCCCTTGTCGATGTCTCAGATCTCTGAGAGCTGGATCGCTTACCTGTAAATCACAGATTCCACTCATCAACCAGAAAATATTCCAATTTTCTGAATTGTGCCTGTGCACAGTCCCTTGGCTGGGTTAGAGCCCCCCAAGTGATATATCTCTTAGATATTTATCGTCGGCCTGCTGTGGCTCTTGAAACAAAGTTTCGAACATTACGTTACGAGCCACGGCCCGGCCCCAACCTACAAGGCAATCCTTTAACATAGTAAAGGCATACAAACGGTTAGAGCCGCTTGTATGATGCAAAACGATTAGAGTCGTTTGCATAAAAGGTTGTATCCTCCAAGATTCCCCGATGACTCTGCCAATGATTCTTATAACCTGCGCAGAAAAACAAACATAACCTCAACTTACGGCGTCTTTTCTTTTTACGCTTTTCCAGCTTCCTCTTGAGACTTTTAATCTCCTTTCGAAGTTTTTTGTTCTCCTTCTCGCTGTCGGACGAAGAACCCGATTCTTCTTCCTTCGATCTTTTCCTTTTGCCCATTTTTGTTAGCTAGCGGCAAAAGTTTACGTGTGGCAACGTTGACACAAAATAAAGGAATAAGATGTCGGCGCGGGACGCTAGAGTCACGGAGTAGCGGGTCTCTAGGCCCGGGAAAAATAGATTTTTTATCTTTGAAGATTGTGGCGACACTGACGTGAAAGTAGGGGTACTACATATCTGATCTCGAGGAAGAGGCGCGAAATACAATACGATTGAAATGGAATGAACACGTAAATTGTATAGGCATATAGGATAAGCGTGAATTATCGAAAACAACTAAGAAGACAAAAAGAGAAGAACAGAGGGTCTAAGCCAATTAAACTGCTTCACTGTTCTCCGTCCCTCGAGAATCCTGTTTTATTTACTTTTATATTATTTTATTTTCTCACTTGTTTTATGTTCTTAAATTAGATGCGATGTTGTTTCTGGTATGAGTCATTAAGTGTATCGTTGAGTGTCATATATGCATATATTTTTGCAATTACCGAAAGTTTAATGCATTCATAAAATAACTAGTTATTATCATGAGTATGTGAGAAAGAACTTCATTGTATTACATCATGGATCAAAAAACGTTGTAGTCTTAAATACAAGACCGGTACTAAAACGGATCGACGAGTAACAATTATAAAGACAGTATTCAAATAAATCTTCGAGTATGAATTATTAAGCAAGTGTAAGACTAGTATTACAGAACATTCGCGACTGTAAAGTATGGGTGGTATTCAAATAAAAATTCAGTATTAAGTGTGAAGCAAGTAATAGTAGTCCCATACTTAGTATTCGACGATTTGTTCGAATTCTTGCTTCGAAGATTTATTTTAATGCTTGATTAATACTCTAAATATTAATACTTAATACTCATACTTAATTTTTAAGCGACACATGAAAATATATCTTTATAGTATTCGTGTTTGAAGTACCTATATTCAAACGAATGTTCCAGTATGAGGTAAGTATTAGAACAGTCTCCACTTCAGTATTAAAAATGAACCTATATTAAAACGTTTCGACGAGTGATAGCAGAGTTGTGATCCCATCAAAACGCTACCGTATCTCTTGATTAAGTAATATTTATTTTTAAAAACTCTTAAATATAAAGTATTAAGCCAATAATATTCTGACACTCGGTCTAATACTTGCTTCATACTTGAAAGACACATGAGAGTATAAGTTTAGTCTTAATTCAGTATAATAGATCATACTGCGGTTACTTTTACTTTCTATACTATTTTAATACTGTTTTAATACTTTTTTTTTGCGTGAGAGGGAGGTCAATAAGGATCGTGACCTGAAAATCTCGAAAACAAATTTATCCATGAAAACAAAACTTTATCTATGAAGAGGAAATAACATCAAAGGTGTAATGAAACAACGCGTAAGGTTCCACATTGTACGGTCTTGTTAAAATACCGAAGTTTGTAAAAGTTTACGAATAAACATTTTAAAAAATTGTAAATTTCATGAATTTTCATATCCATTGTGTAACAAAATTCAGCCCGTCAGTTTAGGTCTGTTAGTCATAAGACTAATAAACTTTTCTAAGAATTATTTTTTTTTGTAGGAATGGAATGAAAAATCATCATTACTTTTGAACTGCTCGATTGATTCAATACAATAGCGATCATAATTTAGTCAAACTTAATTATTACACAAAGTTTTAGTTCGAAACTGTACAAATTATTCTAGTCATTGCATTGGTGAGTTATTGGAAAATGTTGGAAAATCATTGGAAGATGATTATGAGCGCTTTATTTACAAAGCCTCTTGAACATATACACGCATACGCAAACGCACAAACGCTGAACATTTTCACTAAACCACTTTTCTGGAAGTTTCAGACAATGTTAACTATCCTGACGTAAGCTGCTTCAATTTTTTTTCATGAAAACGAAGCTCCTGTTATGAGGAAGCCAAATCTTCTTTTCATAGAAAATTCTTTAGTTGGATCAACGTACAATGAACTTTCAGAAAGGTAAAGAAACTTCAACAAAATATGTTCGGGTGGAAAACAGGAATACGGACGGGGAAGTCTTGATGCAAAAGACGATCGGAGGGTTCTATTCCTTAATTAACGGGATCCTGTACCAGCCTCAGTAATTAAGTTAAACATCATAAGGGCGTATAGCCTTCGCAATTAATTGAACTCTTAGATGTTTTGACAGGACTGATGCTTGATGGGAGAAGTACACTCGCAAATTAATATTCGTCCGCTCCATCAATATAAATATGCAATAGGGTTTAATTGCTTGAGGAAGACAGGAATTTGACTCAATTAATACACTTTAAAATCACCAGTGGTGACAATGGTAAGGACGTATATCATAAAATAAAAAAGGTTTTAAATTGGAACATTGCTTCCAACCTTGCTACCTTCCTACGCTTCGTAACATTGTACATTGATTCCTCGGTTTTTTTTGCTCGTCACAAACTCTTCTCTATGATGACGTACGTTGTTTACATTTGGCTTCCTCGTAGAGAAACTTTTATGGATGGCGGATAAAAAAAAATTATGAAACAAGGTTCGATTTTGCAATTGTTTTGAAAAAAATTACGGTAATGCAAATTTCTATAAAATCTTAACTGCTTTATCGAATTTGCCGAAATTCAGTATAAAATATTGATATACTTTTTTAAAGACGTATTGAAAAATTTAGATCTGTTGCTTGAACCGTTCTCAAGTTATACCATTTTCAAAAAAATTACAAAAATTCACATTTCTATAAAATTTTAATTAGTTTATCGATTTTAGCCGAAGTTAGTATAAAACATTGGCACCCTTTGTTAAAGTTTTTAATAAAAAATTGCGAAAATATGAATTTCTATAAAACTGGAACTACTTTAACGTTTTCTACTTTAAAGTTTTAGCCCGATAGCTGGAAATTTGTTCGAGTTGGAGTGTTCACAAACATTTTTCAAAATCTTAAAAATCCAATAAAGTCAAAATGCTCTAATCGACTTTTATGAAGTTTATACCAAAGTTTATACTTGACTGTACTGTATACGGAAAAATAATTTGAGACGATTCGGTTCAGCAGTCCCCGAGTTATGGCAATATGAATTTTCACCCTGTTACACACACACACATATACATCCATGCAGACACTTTTTCTAAACAACTTTTCTCGACGACTTAAACCACCCTAAGTATGCTGACATGAAAATCTCGAAAAAAAAAAATGTTTCACGAACACAAAGCTTCCTTTATGAGTCAGCAAAGAAGAAACAAGTGAAAATAAAAACCCCATTGCTCTACATACATGATACATAGTTTGATGTCACAATATATCGGTTATCGTTTTCGTATGTGACTTTTCAATGCGGTACTTTAAATAAAACTTATTTATTGAGAGTCGTCGAAAGATGATTCATTGTTGGCAACTTTCGAATTATAAACGAAATGTATTTAAAGCATAAAAAACAATTAATCTGAGAATGTAAATTTGTATATTAGGTTCCGCATATGTGTTGTATTTTAAAGTATACTTTTGGAATGTAGATCCAAACGACCGAAGAAAAGATATCCGCGAAAAAAAGGCCCAAAGGAAACAAGAACCTTAAAGAATTCTTCCTATCTTTTTCCACAACTTTTTTTCTCGGTTGTTTTTTCTTGATACGATATTAGAATGTCCATTATGCCCATTGTGTACGAACAACAATATATGATAACAACTGTTCCAACTGCATTTTTATATTTCATTAAGTGGGTGAGTTCACTGAAATCGTTTCCCCACTTAAAGAACTATAAAAATTCAGTGGGTGTAACACCCACTTAAAGCGCTTCTCCATATAGAGAACTATAGAAATGTAGTGGATATAAGGCCTACTTAAAACGTTTCCCCACTTAAAGAACTATAAAAATGCAGTGGGCGTTATACCAACTGAAAGCGTTTCATGAAGGGTTACTTCACTTCCCCTGCTTTGGTTTTATTACGAATGTTAGTTGACAATGACTGCCCGTGTTGAAATTTCTAACCCGTCTTTCTATATGTCAACACTCATACAATGTTATTAGACCGTCTTCACCTTTAATGCCTTCCATCGTCGTGGCCTTGTACAATGTTCCGTCAGATCGTCGACACCTTCCACAGTTTTCCATAAGACCGTCGGGCGTTTACACAGGTGTCCGTAAGACAGTTGGGACCTTATATAGCTTTCCCTTAGACCGGTGGAACTTTCTACATTTTTTGTTAGACCGTCAGAACCTTTCACAGTTTTCCGTTAGACCGCCGGAACCTTCCACAGTTTTCCGTTAGACCGTCGGAACCTTCCACAGTTTTCCGTAAATCCGTCGGGCTGACATTCCTTCACAGTTCTTAATACCGCAGTTTCACCTTCTACATCTTTTGCACTCCTCCATTCGTCAGATAAGCTCTTTCTTCGCAACTTTTAATGGTCGAAACCTTCCCGCGACGGTTTCAAAAGTGAATTGTAGGTCAGAAATATTTGATTCATTGTATGGCGAGGAATATCTCATACGGTTGTTGCTCAACCGTATTTGATGATAAACTATTCTCAAATAGTCATAAATACCTATGTGAAGTTGAAACGCAGGTATTGAAAAGAGAACCACCATTCAATGACAACACTTTCCTTAGAATGTTGAAATGCATTCGATTACAGGAGGAATATTTTTCTGTCGGACTTTTACCGTTAGGTAGTTTATTATTTCAGAAAAATTATGTTTAACTAATACATAAAATTCGTGCATATATAATGTAACTTTTACATAGTAAGACCATGGTAATAGCTGGTGTCAAAACACTTCAGGAAACAATCGTATTGATATTTTTGTACTATGTGCGTTAAAACTCGACTTTTTGGGTCTCCGATCTAACCACAAAAAGACATTTTTTGTACTTTTATCAAAAGTGGATGTGTGCATGCGTCAAAATCTTTTTATACATACGCTGCTACAAACAGTAATCTTTTTGAGGTTGCGTCAAAAGTCGAACTATTAACAACAGTTTGTACAGAAAATATGATATGGTGTTTGGGCGAGAAGGAAATTATTCCTTTTTACGTGCTTGCAATATAAATAACTATTCCATTACGAAAAACCCCGGAGTACCAAATTTTAAAAAGATATGTAAGAATAAATGTAAGCCTCAAAAAGGTTTAATATACGAGTCGAATTATATCCACGCCTACGTTAATTCGGAATACATAACTCAGAATATAAAATTTATTTTTTATCATTTTATCTTTTATAGTTACCTTTTTCAGCAATACATTTTTTTATTGTTGCCTCTCTTCATCCTTTTTACTGCCATAATTAAAATCCTTTCACAACATATGATCATTCGCCGAAATGGCCATATTCCATTAGAACTGCAGTTTTTCTACCACTTTTAATCTGTTAACTTTCACATTTAGCTTTCTCACAGAGGAAGGTCATTTTTTTTATGTCAGCGTTTCGCGTGTGCGCGTGCCAAGCAGTTCTTCGGAGTTTCAAGTACTAAAAGTGTTCCAGAGAGATGTTTTCCGGAATTAAGCCACACTAAAGAGATTTTATTCAATGGTAGAGGTATAAAAGTGCCAATATATATAACGGTTATTAAAATGAACCGAAACTATGATGAATCCGTTGTATGACACTCAATACCCGTTATATTCGATATTTATTTTCATCTGAATATATGAATATTTGTAATTTCTAAGAGCTGTTCAAAATAACAAAGTTTTAGTTATACAATGTTTCATCAAACGTCAAAACTTGCCCGCATAGCGTATTCACATTATAACGCCACGCGTTGCGAAACGGTGTTTTTACAACGATGGATAAACACAGCTTGTAAACCCTTTCCCATTAACAATGTGAACTTTTCTCTCAGCGTTCGTATTATTGGAAAACATTGACTCACCTATAAACCAAGGGTTTCTCCTGTTATTCTCGACGGTCAGGTTGAGAAAATAATCCTCGAATCCCGCAACGGGGTTAGCTTGGGGCTGAACCGACAGGGTACCCTCCATTTCCGGCTCGTTACCGTCGCTGACCAAGCTTCGCGCGCTCCAACCATCGCTACCAATCCATGAGAAAGCACCTGTCGCGTTGCATCGTCTCACAGCCTTCATAACTCCCGCCACTTCTTGGTCGGATGCGAATATGATGCAGCCTGAAATAACACAAAGAACCAGATATTGAAATTCTATGTAGGTAGTGGCACTGCAGTATCAAATGCAGAAGTCGGCTCAAACGACGATATAGTATTTCGCGTGTATAGAAGCAAAGCCTTGAGTGAGGCACGATTTTAATTAAGCCGTACTGCTCGAATGAAGCGGCTTGAGAATAACGATTTTAACGGACGATTTTACAGGGTTCGTTGAATATAGTTCCAATCTAGGTATTTCTTTATTTTTAGACATCTGTATACATTTTAATTATTGAATTTTCTGAGAGTGTTGCTATATAGTTTTACTTGCGCATTGAAATTTTCATGCGAGTGTAGGATGGACGTACCCTTTGTGGCCTCTTTAAGCATAACCCTAACATTCATTTAATGATCAGTTTTAAATAAATACACATGAACACGTTAAAAGTTGATCAATGTTATCCAAAACTTATAAGGAATCGAATTATTATGAAAACAATTTTATTTCAATCGTAATTAATCGAGAAAACATTAAATAGTCAGTCAACAGCCGTTTTCGCCGTCAGTGGCCATGAATGTAATATTTTTCGTCAGTCAAGGTGCTATTTGTGGTCATTTAAAATAACAATAATTATTGGGAACACCGAGTCAGCGAATCTAGCTAATTAATGTTTTATTCGAAACATGAAAACATTTAACGCAAGAAACAATATTTTCTGATAGATAAAGAATATAACTATCGATAACACAATATACAATGTCTTCTGATAGAGAACGAAAATCCTCCTATTAAAAAAAATAAACATTTCTATTGTTTTTTCCATAAACTGTGGCCTGAAATTATACAATCAAAACATTATACATTCTGAATAAATTTATTTCTTGTTGACCATGGAAGAATGAATATTTTTGTCTTTTAGTGATTTCGACACAATTAATCGTTTTCGAAATATCATACATTGAACGAAAAATGAAAAAATTGGCATAGGGTAAAAGTGGTAAATATGGTCCGAGGCGCTAAGATAGACCAGTGCGTATAAAGACAAATACGGACTCCTAAAAATCTACCCTTTTACACATTCATTTGTAGCGGTAATAGTCAGTTTATTTAGGTGCTAAACCTTTCTCCTAATGGCATTGAAATATATCGGACGAGTTTCCCCGATTTCTGCAATATGCACTAACATTAAATTTACCATTTAACAGAACGAAGCCCCACATTTAAAGACTTGCTCTTGAGATTCCTATGGACCGTATCACGTGTGAACACCCTTAACTATAGAACAGCGAAACCCGTTCTCCCGAAACCCAATGGTTAATAAATGGCAGCAAAAATCATTGTCTGACAATGGACCACCCCTAGCCTGGTAATATGGACCACCCTTTTGTCTCGTTAAAATAGTGATATTGTCTGTAGGGGCACATCACCGTGAGAGGGCAAAAAATAAGGCGATATTCAGCAATTTTTGTACTGCTAACCGGCGATATATATTTTTTTTCATACCGATTCAGGCACAAAAAAAATTCCAAAAAAATGTAAAAAATCAAGTTATATACCGATGCACTAAGTTCCAAATCTTTTTAATAAAAAAAAATTATGATGAAATATTGATTGATTGATTTTTTTGCGAGACCCCACGTTAGTCGTTACTGAAATAATTTTATCAAATTCTGAACCCGGTTTTTTTGTCTTTTTTTCATCGTGGGACGGCCAAATGTTCGGAATTGACTGCGATTGGAGTTTTTTAAATTTATTTTAGATTTTATTTTATATTCAATTAATGAAATTTTATATTTTCATCTTATTTGATTAAAAATTAAAAATTGCACTTACAAAAAAACTTATATATTTACACTTCGGATTGCGCTTAAAATAATCGGAACAGATTGAACAGTAAAAAAAAAAATTTCGCAAGAAAGATTCAAGGTGGTTGTAACCCCTTAATTTCGACCAATCTTAAAGTGCTACAATAAAGAAATGGTTAGCGGCAATAATTATTCCTTTCAAAAGCGCGGTTACCCGGCTAGCGCACGAGTAGGACAGCTAAGTCATCCCGAATCTAACGAAAAAAAAGAAGGTGGGGGGGAGGGGGGAGTATTACAACCAGACGAAATGGCAAGACGACTGGATCGAGTGCGTATATTGTTTCGGGTGGCTTCACAAAGGATGCACTGACTTCCCAAATGCCTGCAAGACGTGTGAAGAAGCGTAAAAACTATCGTATTTTCATGTCCGCATATCTATGCCGTTGTCAATGTAACTGAAAAAAAATAAATAAATACAATCGATCAGCGAATTTTGTTCTCTGGGCCTTAGAGCGTTTCCAATATTCATTCTTTCTCTTGTACCATCCTCCTAAAACGCACCTAAGCTTACCCGAGCCAATTACAGGTGGTCCATATTACCCTACTCCATATTACCCTGGTCCATATTATCAATTGGGCAAAATAAAGCGAGTGGACCACCGCGTGACATCGGTGAAAAGAAATTCTAAAGATTTATCAGATTCAGGGTCCTACAAAGTGTGACGACTGGTACATTTTGTTGCCAGCACAATGTGATTTGACCTCTGCACGTAAGAGATACAGGTCAAAACTTTTTAGTGGTACATATTCACCACTTTTACTCTATTTCGGAATTTAACAAAAAAATGTTATAATTTGGTGCATCTATTGATACCACTAACCGGTTTTAAAAAAAAATTCAGATTTTTTTTGTTGTGTGACAAAATTCATATGGAATACCTAATATATTGTCATAACTTCTGGTCTACTCAACTGAATAATTTAAAATGTTTGCGAGTATACTGTACAGTCTATCAATGTTTCATTGGGATACATTTGATAAAAAGTCGATTGAAACATTTTGATTTTATGGGATTTTTAAGATGTTGAAAAATGTCTGTTGTCACTCTAATTCAAACAAACAAATTCTCAGCTGTCGGGTTGAAATTTGGCATAAAACTTTTATTAAAATGGGGCTTTGGTATCGAATTTGAGCAAAATCGATAAAGTAGTTCAGGTTTTATAGAATTTCGGTATTTTGCATGTTGACCAAATAAAACAAATATTACATCGAATTATGTAACAAACAAATGGTTCTGTTTAACAGTTTTTACAAATGATTAGAATTCTACCCCAACTTTTTGTATCTAATACATTTTCGCTTCTTCGTAGAACAAAAGAATGAAGGATTAAAAAATTGAAACTTTCCTACATGGAAATGTCGATAACGTTAGAATCTTCTGCATCGATGTAGCAGACCCGAGTATGAATTGCCAAAATTGCATCGAACGACGAAGCGCAAGTGGAAAAAGTACAAATGGCAATATTTATCGAATTTAATTTTATACAAAAAAAATATCCAAGCACGGTTTCAATATTTTCTAACTAACGTTTTCTATAACGTAACTAATATCTTAGCCATTAAAAAATGGCAAAACTTGCATCATTGTGATGTTTTCTGCTTGTGCGAAGTGCAGTTTCAGTGCATATTTAATTTAAATCCTAATACAATTATTCTTAGTGACGTTGCCGGTGAGGAACAATATTCTTATTCGTATTTAACGCAAGACAGAAAAGTAAAAAGATCCAATTTCGGAGATTGTGGAAGCGACGTCGGATTCAGCGTTTAGATGAATATGTACAATAAATCTTCACGGACACTGATTAAACCCACTCAAACCATTTGATGTGCTTAAAATCTTCATTATTATTTTGCTTTTGTTCGTTTACTCGACGAAGAAACGCTCGAAATATCTTAAAACTCGGGACGATTTATCATCTGCAGCTGACGTGATTTCATTTTGTAAAATACGGGTTATAAACAACTTCTGCAGTCTATGTTATCGGTTCTGATATCCAATTTTTCATGATAATCGCTATTTCGGGGTACTTGACATACAGCTGGTAGTATTTGGGGCATTCCACCTGGTTTCGACCTGGGTCTGAGCCTTGATCGTTTCGATTAGGTCTGCAATTTTTTACATGATTGACATATGGGTCATTCCACACGAAGTGGTTCACCTTTGTTTTGAATTGTCTAAAAAAAAGTTCATAATTTCCATGTGAGTGGTTTTGAGTACCCTGAATAAGTATAAATTATTTCAAATTTTTTAATCCTATATTTCGCCCGGGATTTGTACTTTTTATTTTTGTATTTTCTTTTTCGATTTGCTACACATAAAAAGCGGTCCATTGCATAAACTAAATGTTATGACATAAAATGCCGATCTTTGAATGTAGTTTCATTGAAAATTTTTCTCGTTTGCACAGGATAAACTTCATGCACTTTTAACAGGAGAAATGTTTAAAAAGAAAATTTCTTTAAGATAGACCATTTTGATTTTGCTCCAAACTTGACAAAATTTTCGTTATTATGTATACAAAGTACGGAAAAATTGGTAGGATGGTAAAATCATATCTTCGATAGGTTTAGGTGGATTAAGCGTTAAAAAAAATAAATCGATCTAATAATAATGATTATGAAAAAATACCTCTCTGCATTGAACGTAGTTACCCTAACCGAAAAAAAACTACGAGAAACTATGCCATTTCAACAACATATTATGTCTTTTTACAATACAATGTCCGAAAACTACGACACGTAATTTTTTTTTAAGTTGTAGTTTATCGTAGAAATTTTTTACAATCTCCTACAATGCTACAAAGCTACAACTTTGTACAAATTGAAATAGTTAGCTGTAGTTCTTTATAAAAATTACAAATATCTATGACAAATCACTAGTTTCAACGGCATAGTTCGAAGGTGAATCGGAAGAAAAAAGATAACAACGTAGTTTGTTGTAACTTTTCATAGAAATTACGAGTTTCTTGTAATTTTTCGTAGAAACTGAAATTTTCTACAAATCCTAACGATATTCTACAACTTCAGTGAATTCTCCAGAGTAACAGAAACCGAATGGAACGTAGTTCGTTTGTAAATTCCCGTAGAAATTACAAGTTTCTACGAGGATATACGAGTATCTACAAATATGTTTCAAACCTTGTACTTTGTTCTAAATAGTTGTAGCTTGTTATCGTTCTGTACAACTATTTACAACAAAGTGAGAGATTCTGTACAGAATGCTAACGAGCTACAACTATCTACAACAAAATGCGAGGTTTAGAACATATTTGTAGATAATTGTAAATTTTCGTAACAATTGTATTTCGCCTGCATCATTTCGATCTCGTTCGACTATAGATTTTTGTAGAAAGTCGTAGTTCTTACTATAAGGAACTACAATTTTATCCAAAAATCAACAGGTTATGATCATGAGACGGTTATAGTCAAACTACAACTTACTACAAAAGGGCACAACTATCTACAAGCTTGTTCCAAATCTCGCACTTTCTCATAGTTAGTTGTAGCTTCGGTCCAGCTTATCATGGTTAGTTGTAAATTCGGCTAAGTTTAGCGTACAAAGTTGTAGTTTATGTGTAATTTTTCGTACGATTTCGGCGTAAAAAGTTGTAGATATAGCGTAGTAGTTTCCGTTAGGGTAAGACTCACAGAAGATCTTAACTGAAGCCTTTTTTACTTTTAATCCCCGACTGCTCCCCCGGAGCAAAAAAACGGGAGTTATGCGTTTCACGGCGATCAGCTGATTTGAGCCATTTCTTTGAAGCCAATGTTCCTGAAAACGGTAAAAAATTACTTAACGAAATTTTGAACATCGATTCTGTGACTAACGCCCATCTTTTTTCATAAATTAAGGTGATAAATTGTTGATTCGCATAGATAAATGATTTTTTTCAAATTGTTACAAATAGCCTATTTGAATATATCGCAGAATCATTTTCGTAGCTCACTTCAGGGTGCTCACGGGAGAGTGCTTGTAGAGATTCTCATCTCTGATACTTGATTACCGCCCGTGAGTCTCAACCTCCATTTGTATGAGGCGCAATTGCTTTTTTTAAAAAACTTTAACCCTTTGAATATTTGTTAACTTTATTTTATTTATACATTATGTTATTATTTTAAAAAGATATTATAATAGTAAGAAAGAATAATGGTTAAAATATTATACCGATTGGATAAAAAAAACCTTGCTTCACGCCACTGCACCGCAAAATATCACCCTTCATGATAATCGTTTTTTTTTAAATTTATCATAGCATTGTGTTGATTATCGAAGTCTCCACAATACGTTTTCTGTTGCACTTCGAAAGATAGGTGAAGTGGAACATTGCATAGTCGTTCTTCCAGAAGGCAGGAAATATCCATACTTTCTCAAAGAAGTAGTTCTCAAAGAAATGTTAAAAATATATTCGGGAGGCGTATCATTTTAAATAAAATCCAAAGGGTTTTTACTATCACATACTTCCCTTGTGATACGCCTCTTGACTATATTTATAACATTTGTAATATTAAAAACTGTATTCGAGGGTGTTGATCTTGAGATTAAAGTGTATCAGGAATTATTTCATTATTTTTTAAATATTTTTTTGTTTATGTGAGTTATTTTTTTCAATATATATTTTGAGTTTTTAATGAGAGTCATTCTAAGGTACTCTTACCGTTTTTAAAAATTGTTTTAATTTTAATTTTTGCATTCCGAACGATTTTATTTAGAGGACGCAGTTACGAATAAACTACGCCCTCTAATAAAAAAGAAGTTGCAATGTAGAACTTTGCACATTGGACCCACATATAAAATTTGTTAAGATTGTAAAAGTTGTAAAGAGAAAATTTGAAAATTTCAATTTTTCACAAAGCCAAATGACTCTATAAGGAATCCAAAATAATAAATATCTTCCTTACAAAGGTAGTTTTGTGGAAAAATGAAATTTTCAAATTTCCTCTTTACAACTTTTATAATTTATAATGTGTAAAATGTAGTTTTGGTATTGAAATCCAATCTAAAATCTCCACACCTTCTGATACTTTACCTGAAACATGAAAAAGAACAAAACTGATATTGACATTTCAGGTAAAGTACCAAAAGGCATTGGTATTTTGTGTTCAACTTCAATAAAAATCTATATTTTATTCATCGAAGATGCACAACAAATTTTGATCCGGTCCATAGTCTCTATCAAAAGTTATTAGTTTCTCATTGTGTATAAATTGAGTTGCCTGAAAATGCAAAAACTTCTGAAGAAGCCCATGGATCACAGATAAACTTATTGTGCCTTCTATATATGAAATGTAGTTTTTGTATTGAAACTCAAAACTAAAGTTCAACTTCTTTAAATACTTTATTAATTTTTTTTTATAGTTGGCGTCGAGTCGCTACCACGACTCTTGACCTGAAATGTGAAAAAATTAAAAAATGGTAATAAGCGTATTTTTAATTTGCAGACTGATTAAAAAGTCATTATGCTTTGGTCTGAAATGTACCGACAAGCTTACAAGCAAATAGACAGTAGACAATGAATAATTCAGTTAGTATTTTTTGCTGTGGCCGAAATATGAAATTGGATAGATGGTTTGTCGGCTACTGGCGGCCAGGTTAAAAGAAAACCTTTATTTTATCTCAGACATTTCGACTCTGGTCCCAAATGAATTATTCAGTACAGCAGTGCCTTTTAAAAAGTCAATAATCATTTGTTTTATTTTTTTACCTTAGTAGTCACTCAAAGGAGATGAAAAGACAGTTTTGATCAGAGCTGGGGAGTACTTTAAGTACATGGTGGTTATTTTGGACTTCAAGTACGGTACTTGAACGATATTTGAAGTACCTGGGTACTTCAAATATTGTACTTGAAGTACTTTTAGTAGAGTCAAGTGCAAAGTAATTTTTGTGAAAGTTCTATACCGTCACAGTTATGTCAATATCAGGAAATATTTACCTTTAAGGCAAAATTTTCTACACATATTTTCACCAAGTTTCTTTCAACAAAAAAAGAAGAGAAACTATACATTTCATTCGAACAACAGTCAATCGCGTGTTGTTTGCGCGGCACGATTTTATTATTTCTATTTTTCTCCGTTTTCCACATATTCTAAATAGTCAATAGAAAACGACGAACAAGTGCATGAAAATCTAAAGCGTACAGAATTGAGACTATTGAAATACATAGATATACATTCCATCTACGCTGCTTCGATCTGTGTTTTCATTCTTCTCAAGGTGGTTTCGCGAAACAAAGATAGTACGTGTTTATGAGGCAAAGAAATTATTCTTTCTCCACGCGTTCAGTCCCGATCGGACGACGCGCTGGAAGAGTCGTATGCTAAGGCACGACAGGAAATGGAGTCAACTACTCAAAGAGCTACTGGAAAACAGAAAATATCGGTTCCTTACGTTTACGGTCCTCCGGAAAGACCAAACAAATTAGTGATCTATGCAATAGAAGCCAAGTTATCGAAAATAAAAGTGAAAAAGTGAGTATTGACATCGAAGCAAACGACGCACATACCAGCTTTTCAACGGAAGGACTTGTGCTCTCGTTGCCATACGTTTCACCACCAGGTACGAAACATATCTAATGAACCATAATTTATGAAAAATACAATCAGTACACAGTCACTATAAATAAGAAATAAACGTTGATAGAGTAGACTAGAATCGAAAACCGGCTACAAACGATATTTAATTATAATATTTATCTCTCAATTACTTCATTTTGCATAGGGAGATGTAGTTACCTAAAGCACTAAAATTAACGAAAGTGATCGAAATTATTACTTTATTGAGATTCAATCATTCGTGGAATTATTCAATTTTTCACATTCGCACCTCATTTTTACCGCAGAACAAACATGAAAACCAAATTTCCGGCATTTAAGTTAAGAATTGAAGTTTATTTTTAAAATAAATTTCAATACTCTTTTTTGTTCGTCAACATTATTGAAACTACCTCGATAGCAATATTTAGTGCGTTTAGTGCGTTAAAAAACACTGTAAAACACGATTCTTTTTGTGTAAACAATAAGATTTGTGTAAAGGTGACAGTTGAGTGCCTTTACTTTTCTTTACAGACACAAATAATCATGATTCAAAAATTCTAGAAGAGAAACATCAATCAAACCGGCGGCGAAGAAACGCGAGATCAAATTTAATAACAGAAATCATTGACGACGATTGGGAAGCCGACAATGACACACATCCACGACCAATATTTCAATCTGGGCAACAAAACAATCATGAAAGCATCGATAGGTCGATTTTCGTGAGCGATCTTCAGTTAGCTAGTTGTTCTATGCGCACTCATGCCACTGAATCCAAAAGAATGGAAAATGATGGTAAGAATAGAAGTACGCTTGTGGACATTAAAAAAGGCCTATGTCTGTAATAACTAATAATTATTATTCGAAAATGATAGGAGAACGACAACAATTAAGCAGACGGCGGAATAAAACAAATCGAACTTGTGTCATCGAATCGAGTAGTGATGATTCAGAAAATGAAGAATTCCCATTAAAAATTCGATCGGAGCAAAGAAAACGTTTTGAAATTGTCGATAAGACAATTCTGGTGAAAGATTTGACGAGAGCAAGTGCTTCTACAGGCACTCGCACGACGAAAACCGCGTTGACGCATACTAATGATAAGAGAGTTCACCTGTGAATAGTACAAAACAAAAAAGTCACACCTATCTACATGCACTTTTAGAAGCATACAGTAACAGAGTTTCATCCATGAAAACTACGTCACACTGCAAGTAAACCTGTTGCAAATTATTAATATTTTAAACACTGTAGAGTTTATCAGTCGTCTTAGATAATGAATATTTAGGAATTTTTTTTTTTAATTGTTATTTACAAAATAATAAACGCTTGAAAGGGCTAGGAGAATGTCCATAGAATAATACGCTAAAAATATTAGACTTATATTTATGATTTGTAAATTATAGGACCAACTCGCCAATCAACAGTTTTACGGCACCAAACCCCGTCGGAAAATTTATTGAAAAGAAGAAGAAAGAATGAACGATCGACTGTCTCGAGCATCACGGACACCGCTGATGATACTTTTACGGTCACTCGTACTACAGACAAAGCCGACAGTCCAGACGAGGTCGATGTATTCGATGCCGAAGTTTATAATACTCTCGAAATGAAGAAAAAAATTAATGATTGCGACATAATGGACGGCACATTTTTCAAAGTCTGTGGCACAATCACAGATACTGACCGCGTACAAGTACGCTGTCAATTGTGTGTCAATAAAAAGATGTTAATCGGGTCCTTTTCGGTATCCACTAACCTCGTTAAACATCTAAGACGGCATCATGAAGCGGATCATGCTAAATATTGGGCGTACAAAACAACTAAGGCAGAGACGACGAGGAAACGCAAACGACACACGCGCTCGGAAGATGCGCCTTCAGCCAAGAGGACTCAGAAATTTCGACAATTCGGGATTGATTCAAACGATTTTGAAGATCGTGTGCTGTTTATTCAAATTTATAATCGAGACAATGTCGCCGCTATCGGTTACGGATCATCCCAGTTTCAAGGGACTTTTCGAAGGGATCAACGTAAATCTCGTGACCCGGAGGAGTTTGTCTAGACGCCTCATCGATATTGATAACAAAAGATTTGCGGTAACGAAGGAATTGCTGTCCAAAACCGGCTACATTTGTAGCATTGTAGCTCGAAAAAGCGAATTCAACGTTCAATCTCAAGATGAACCTTCTGAGATCACGAGATAGGTTTATAGAGGAGGCATCATGTTGTCAACCAGAATCGTTGTTGAATTGTTCCCAGCTCTCCATTGATTCGGCACCTTCATTTCTCGGTCTCGAGGCGTCACCACGCACTGATATTGTCAGTGAAGACATACAACTGTCTAACAATAGGAAAGGCGTGCACGTTCAACTAATGGCTTTCTTAAGCGATAACAGAACGCAGCTATCCATGCTAAACGACTACCCGATCGCGAACCAACTATTCTTCAAATTTAATACGCCGCTTCCATCGTCAGCCCCGGTTGAACGATTATTTTCGTTTGCAAGCATCGCTGACACCCTAAAACGCCATGCATTATCAGATAAAAACTTTGAAAAAATTGTCCTCCTGAAACGTTTTTTCAAAAGCGGCCATAAAGTGGATTAATCAATAAAAATATCAATGTTATTCTTACGCTACAATTTGTTACATATGTACAGGAATAAATAATAAATTAAAATACATAAAGTTTCATTAATATTGAATTTTCCTTTGGTGTTCAACAAAGATTTTAAATGATTTAATTATTTAAATTATTCTCTTCTTTTTTTTGTTGAAAGAAACTTGGTGAAAATATGTGTAGAAAATTTTGCCTTACAGGTAAATATTTCCTGATATTGACATAACTGTGACGGTGTAGAACTTTCACGAAAATTACTTTGTACTTGACTCTACTAAAAGTACTTCAAATACAAGACTTGAAGTATCTGAGGTACTTTAAGTACCGTACTTGAAGTCCAAAATAACCACCATGTACTTAAAGTACTGCCCAGCTCTGATATAAAGAAATATAAATATTACGACGTCGAAGACACAGTGTTGAGAATATTTCCCATTCGGATATACCGAAGTACATCTTCATCTCTTCTATATCTTCAGCACAAATAAGCGATCATATCATACTAGAATATGCAGCCAGATTTTAAAAAAACATTTAAAATTCTTCCAACAAGCGCACTTACACATTACTTGACCTCGCGACTTCCAGCAATATGGGAAGAAAGTTCATTAGACTTTTCCGACTAGCTTTAATCAAGATCATTTCAAACGTGATAGTGCACCACTAATTTGTCTTAAGATTAACAGCCAAATCAGATAGATACGTTCTCGTATCTCTTTCTCTACTAAAAAACTTTGTCGTTGATTCTCAGAATACGCGAAATTCGAATTACAATACACTTTAAGTCTCGGAATAAAAGTCATTCATAAACTTAATCGTTCACTTCATGCAAGGCAAAAAGCTGTATGCGCGTTGCATTGCAATTACTCGACTTAACAATGTTCTCGAAATCGGCAGCAAATATAGCTCAATAATCCGAATTTAGCTCAATACATTTCCGCTAATGATGGGAACCGCGGTTTCAGGTAAAAAAACCGTTTCAGCAAGTAAGAAAAAATAGAACAGATCCTGTTATGCCAAATCGTATATAACATGTTCGTGAAAATATATATTAAGTTTCAATCCAAGTCACAAAAATGCTAATGATATAGACTTGTGAATATTAATTAAAAAAAAGTTAATTAAAATTTTCAAGAAACGAGTTCTTATTAGAAATATTGAAATAAGTATATGAGGTGTTATACGGTTCGGATGTGCAACGGTTTTGGAATAATTTTGCTGGATTAATGGTTAAAATAAATATATCGAATTTTCACCCATAAAATATTTACCAATTCATCGAATTCAATAGTTAAATACCACTGATTTAAGAGAAATGAAATACTTCTTATCTGTCACAGCTTATGACAGTTACTAAGTAATTATTATTAAACTTATACTTATTGTTTATAGTACTTTATGTTTATAGTGTGGTAGTTGATTGAGGACTAATTTGGGTGAATGATTAAAGAAGAAATCGTGGATGAGTAAGTAAGTGAGAGACTTCGGTGGTAGCGAGACGATCGCGTAATGCTGACAACGAGTTCATACGTGCAGCTAGAAAAATACTGTAAGATTGATAACGGCGTATCGGTGATTTTGGTTTCTTGTGATTATACGTGCATGGAAATGAGCGACAATACGCAAACTTTACAGAATCCAACTTTACACAACACCGACTCTACACCACTAATTCTACACAACGTCAACTTTATAGAATGCTCAACTCTACACTGATCAACTCTACACAATGCTGAACCCTACGCAATGCTCGAATCCACACAATGCTCGACTCTACAAAAACAGTAACACTACACGTGCCCCAACTGTGCACACCCCCATCTGTACACAATTGTACTTGTCTAAAGAATTGCTTCTTGTCTAAAGTCGTGCATTGTGAAGAGTTGGTGTTGTATAGAGTCGATATTTTTATTTATATATATGAAAGAGCACTTACCTAATAACGGATACTATGCATTTTTACTGTTATAAGAGCAATTATTGTTGATTACCACCTAATTCGATCAGAAATTGCGATGCCTTGGTCAAGAGATTTACGAGCAGTCGCGTCGGCTGCAAGGAAAGCAACTGCGAAGGCGAGCTAACGAGATGACAAAGAATGAAAAAGAAAGTCTTTATCCATGAGCCCTTAATTAGTAGCGTCGCTAGGTACGTGTTTTGTTGGTGGTTCATTAATCTAGTGTGACTCCAGCATGAAAAAGAAGTTCCTTGTAGGATTTTTTTTGTTCGAGGCGGAGAAACGTATTAGCTTGAGATAAGATTGCGAATTCTTGTTCTGTGACGCCTGCGGATCATCAAGTGTGTTTTTCTCGGCACGGCAAGATCTTAATTACACCAGACTGTATGAGAGCGAGAGAGAGAGAGAGAGAGAGAGAGAGAGAGAGAGAGAGAGAGAGAGAGAGAGAGAGAGAGAGAGAGAGAGAGAGAGAGAGAGAGAGAGAGAGAGAGAGAGAGAGAGAGAGAGAGAGAGAGAGAGAGAGAGAGAGAGGGGGGAATTGGGTTGTCTCGCTTTTTCTTCCTCTTCCGTTACCATCATCGATTCGCATCTGAATCAAATGGTGATGTTGGTAGTCTTGTTGATAAAGTGTTTTCCTCTTTCTCTCTTCGTGAAGTTGTCCCATGGGTGATATTATACGGAATAATGTCTTGTGAAATGGCTGCTCATTCGATTTCCGAGCAAGTCCAGAAAAGCGATTCTACTTAAGGATCTTGTGTTACTAAAGTTAATCGCTCAGCCAATGCTACAATCGAAATTGAGGCTACTGTATACCTCTATGATGACTTTTTCCAATTTTTGGTACATTGTGGCAACTTCTGTAACTAAAGCGCCGTCTTCAAGGCGCCTGAAATAATTGTAGCCGTGTTTATACAATTTATTATAATTCTTTACAAATGCATAATAATAACAATAATAATAATAATAATAATAATAATCTCTATATTCTTCCAATGCATATAAATTTTATTTTATAATTAACACTCGTTGAATAACCATCAATAAAAAGGCCAACGTTGAGATTATTTAAGGTAGCTATGCCAGTACGCCTGAGCCTGACCATTTATTCATCCTTTCTGGATACTCAAAAAGTAAATTATATATAATACTCGTCAATCCCCGACATCTGCTTACGACGGGTTTTTTTTTACGTTTTTTGGTGTGCCCCAACTGGGGAACATCGAAAAAGCTATTTGGCCGATCCTGAATGCCTGTGAGGGCTAAAATTTTCGATGAAATAACGTAAATTTGCCCGATGCCTCTTTTTCGCACTTTCGGGATAATTTTTGTGTTTTCCGGTTTGCTCCAGCTGGGGAATACTGAAGAAAGCCATTTGACCCATCCTGGATGCGTGTGAGGGCTCAAATTTAGGAGTAACTAACGTAAAATTCCCTGAGGCCAAATGCGAGCGCGCAAAGCGCGCGAGCCACAACGACCGCCAGTTCATAAATAAAAAAGTTTCGATCAACCATATTACGCGATTGTATTGTAATTAATATAATTATGCCATTAAAATTGATTTGACTCTAGTTTTGACTTGGTTGCTATTGGCTCTATAAGCACACGACACATTGTGACAACACCGCAATATATCTATCGGCTGGTTGACCGGCATCGTAAGCTTTCGACGCGGATGCAGGTTAGGTTTTGAAACGGTCGTCTTGTAAACCTGATTTGTCATGTCGAATGCTCCGAAAGAAATACATAACGTCCGCGCTGATCGTAGAAAGAGGAATAGACTATTTATTACGCGGAAAAGAACACTGTGGATTGAGAGCATTGTAGCAACAAAACAGCCAGATATACCGATGAACCGACGCCACCAAAGTTAGATCAATCGGCGAAAAACTGCATTGCCGAACTGAATAAATTAGCTAAACGCCTGTGGTGTTCGTCGTGTGAATTGCCTCTGTCTCCTGGATTCATTGAGACGGAATATTTACGTTTAAGTCGAATCGTTTTGTTCAAATAACTAATCATATCGAATTTCGGATCCGAGCGATTTTTATTTCAGAACAGAACCAGTATATGTAGATCGATGGTAGCTGTCGTGTATAGAACTGACGTGCAACGTTGCCAAACTTCGGTCCCATTTTGAACAGCTGAGAGGGATTGTTTTTGCACGACGCAATTTCTGGCCATTACTTCGAGTAACTCACTGAAATGTCCGGTGACTTCTACTTTTTATGGTCGTGTCGATTACTTGAAGGCCTAACGAAAATGTAGAGCTTTTTATACGTTTTGTACCTCATATCTGAGATGCTTTTTTCTCTGGCTAAAAGTCTTTTTTCATGTTTTCTCCATATAACGCTATGTATAAAACTCTACTTGTAAAAGTTTATTTACTGTTTTCAATATCCGGCGACACATCTCGGAAAATCTCGCAAATAAAAGATGAATACTCAAACTATAAGATATTCAAAATTCAGATGCATCTATTAAGGTTGCTTTCGTGACATAACGACAATACCTTAAAGAAAATCGCAACGTTTATTTGGAAAAATCTTTAAAAATGCTTAAAAATCATGTGTTCTATACAAAAATGTTCTAGCTGCTGCCTATCGTAAACTTACTATTTTTCTAGTTTATTCAATTTTTGTTGTTGTTGAAAATAGGCCGAAAAAATAGATGGAATCGCCGGGCCACTTTAGCTCGGTTACCCACAATTTTTATTTTCAAAAAAAGGTTTTTCAGCATTTTTTCAGATTTTTACAATGTGTCGTTCGATAAGTTGTTTTTAAAATCGAAGATAATTAAAGAGATGTTAATTTTTTTAATTAGTGTTTTTTAGAGTTATGTTAATCGTATGAAAAATTGTCTAATCTAGAAGTTGCCCAGATTGATCCAGTAGGAAGGGTCAAGTGACGAGAGCGTGCGATCGGCACGCTCTCGTCATCTAGTCAGTATCAAGTTTGTCAGTGTGAGAAAAAAATGGATGACGACAGCTGTCGGATTTTTGTACTTTAAAAATAAAATAATAAAAAATTCAGTGTATTTAACAAATTAAAAGAAGTTGCTATTGCCGTGATCACAACACGAGACTTTCTCATCACTCAAAGTTGAAATGAAGAATTTTTTAGTTGTATCAATTCGGATTTTATTAAATTATTCTGTTTGAATCAATTTTTTATTATTTTGCTTGCCATTAGTAGAAGATTTGTATAATTACAGTTAAATCTCAAAAGAAAATATTAAGGAGACCTAGCTGTAAAATTACATATCATGATTAACAACTAGAAGTGTATATAACCTCAGCCGTGTGCTTATAATCCCAACATTAAATCCCATCCGTCAGTTTGTGTTTATTTGTGCTTAACAGTAAGTCTGAACAATTATTAGTGGATTTCTCATTGATTATCGCTTAAAATTATTCCTTATGTGTTAATAATTGATTTTTCAAGTCTGCAACAAGATTCAAATTTAGCTTGATGCGTATTTTTTACAAGAACAGCTGTTTTTACTTTTTTCATCTCATTTGAGTGACTACTAAGGTAAAACAATACAAATTAAAAGGAGTTGGTGTTTTATTTTGAGTTTCAATATCAAAACTACATTTCATTGTTAAAACATAAGTTTCTGTGTGATCCATGGCGTCTTTCAGATTTTTTTTGTATTTTCAGACAAATCTCTTTTACAAAGTTTATATGCGATGAGAAAGTGATATCTTTTGATAGAGACTATGGGCCGGATCGAAATTTGTAGTGAATCTTTAATGAATATAATATAGTTTTGGTATTGAAATTGAAAACAAAACACCAATGCCTTTTAGTACTTTACCTGAAATGTCAAAATCAGTTGTTTTCCTTTTTCATGTTTCAGGTAAAGTGTCAGAAGGAGTGGAGATTTTGAATTGGATTCCAATACCAAAACTACATTTTATACATAGAAGACACGCATAAAATTTCACTGTCGTCCACAAGTTTTTACAAAAGTTATTGTGTTTTCGGACAGAACCTGCCACACACAGGCAGACCTATCGACAGACAGAAATGAATGAATGCTTTTTGGAATCTAGGACCTTCAAAACGTCTATTTCCATCAAAATATGGAAGTCGATTTTTTTTTTTAATTGCAATACTTTCTCTTTTACATATTCCGTATGTGATGAGAAAGTAAAAATGGAAAGTATCATTTTCGTATTTTCGAATTAGCACTATTAGTCCAAATAACAGTCAATACGAAATTATAATTTAGTCAGAAAAAATGACGAAATTTTTCACACAGTTTTCAGTGATTACCATGTTAATGCTTTATAGAGGTTCTAAAAAAATGTTTCATTTATGCCATCTATTTGAGCAACTTTTCAACTAATTTTATTGCAGTTAATGTTAATTTAATTTTGCATTTTATTTCAAATTATTTTTTAATCTATGTTTCTGAAATTATTGCGTTATTTACCTTTATATGCAGCTGGAATTAATAAAATATATTTTTATGCAGCTCCAAAGAATTTTTGCAAAATTCTTATCGCGACTTGTGTACATTTTTTATTTTTTAATAAACACATATATATATCTAGAATACATTTTGATTTATTCTTTAATGACGTTCTGATTTACAAAAAAAAAATATCAAATTAACACAAAAATGTTTTTTCACAACAAAAATGTTACGCCAAGTATTAAAAGTGTAGTCATTCCATAACAAAAAAAATTCCTTGCTAAAAAATCTCTTACAAAAATCTTCCTTGCTGAAAAATCTCTTACGAAAATATTAAACCGAATCCAGTATAGTAGCCAAGTAAAATCTCTCGGTAGATGTTTAACAGTTGCAGATGTTTCTCTACAAAAAGTTTAGCGTGCCAGCTTTTTGCTTCCGTACATAGTCCATTGAAATAAGGACGGGACTACTACTGACTACCAATTATTTCTAAGATTCGTAGAAAGTTCAGCTTTGTTGGACGCTCGCGTGCGCATAACCGCGTTTCTCGCAACGAATGAAATATAGTAATTTTAGTATGTAAACATGAGAAGTAAAGAAAAGTATATTTAGATAAATTCTACGGAAAAAACCGTCAGATAGTAATTTCAAGAATCTCAAAGCGGAAAATCACAAAAATACTTTGCAATAGTAGGAAGGTCAGCGGTAATATGGAAGAAGATGAAGATAAAGAGTGTTTGGAGTAACGTAACAATAATGTGCACGTATAAACTGATGAATATTAATAAAGAATAAAGGCCATCAAACGGGACTCTACGAAGGTAAAAAAAAATTGGCTCTGAGGTGGGGCCTCATAGAATAGCCCCAGTCAACATAATTACACGAAGATTAGTCTAATGTTACGATCTCCTACTCAGTAATGCAATTGTTATATAACACCATCGTTATGTAACAGTTCCATTGCTGAGTAGGATATTGTAATATAACAGCCACCAAGCCGATTGTTTGTGTTTACTGGGAGCCGACATACCCCGGCAAGCTTCTCGGGACAAATAAATAATGTTCAGAAGTGTATATCCTCTCTTAAAAAGGACATGACACATCGAAATCTCGAAAACTGAAGCCAGTTTAAAAGCATTCTGATTGGCTCCCTGTTTCAATTATTCCCTCTCTCTGAATGCATCGTACACGGGCAGGCCATGACGGCAAATTTGAATCGCAGTTCGTAAGTCGTAGAGACTTACGAAGAAAAACCATAAACAACGCGTAACGCGGGCGTTGTTGCTAGTAATAGTATATTACGATACGAGTGCGATTAAACTTTTTCTTGACGAGAGTGAATTTGCAGTACGAGTCGAAGGCGAGTGTTGCAATCACACGAGTTGAGAAAGGTTTATCGAACTAGTGCGAGAAGTAGGCACTTGTCGCACCACGTGGCGTAAAAGTAGTTTCTGTTTCGCAATTATTTCAATGGACTATGTACGGAAGTAAACTGCTGGCACGTTAAGTTTTTTGTAGAGAAACATCTACATCCGTTAAACATCCACCGAGAGATTTTACTTGGCTACGATATTGAATTCGGTTTAATATTTTTGTAAGAAATTTTTCAGCGAGGAATTTTTTTTTAAGAGATTTTTTAGCAAGGAATTCTTTTTGTTATGAGATGACTACACTTTTAATACTTGACGTAACAATTTTGTACAGGGATGTGAAATTAATGAACCACGAAATCACAGATAACCTGAAAGTTGCACACCAATGCGAATGCGTGATTCACTGTAATCTCTGGTGGTAATAAACGCAGGTAGACATAAGGGAACAATTCAGATCTCCAAGGAAATCATCTGGGGTTTGGTGTGAGCGTCTGAACTCCTTTAATACGAAAATGAGGTCGCGTCGTGTGATGTCACTCCTACCGCTTCCAAGTCGGAGATCTACAAATGAGGATATTTTATTTCGTCTTGTGGTCCTGGACACGTAATATTCATTCAAACGCTCTAGAACGTTTAGATGTACTAAACAATGTTAGGAATCAACTTAGCATCGCTCGAACGGGATGAAGATAGTAACTGGTGCGTAAGCGATACCGCACAAATTTGTGTAAGTTACTCATTTTATATTCCACGATTAGGCAACAATTGTTTAAATATATATATAAATAGTTAACACTATAACAATTGATAACAAATTATGACAAAAAAAATATGAAAATGGAAATTTCTATAAAATTGTAACTACTTTAACATTTCTTTTGCAAGTTCAGCATCAAACATTGACACACTACATTTAAGTTTAATGCAAAATGTTAGATCAGTTACTTGAACCGTTTTCGAGTTACAACATTTAAAAAAAAATTAAAACAAAGTAAATATTCATAATTTTTGAGTCCCTCTGCCGATCCCAAGCAAATTCAATACCAAGTAACCTTAGTGGTAACTCGACTCGCGTGCAAACTTTCAGCTCGATTGCCCAAAAATTACGGCAGCCCTATTAACGCCCGTTTCGTCACTCACGCACGCACACAAACATATATATATATATCCGGAACTCGGCTAAAAATTGTATTTCTCGACGATTTAGACTATTTTAAGCATGTTGACATTAAAATCTCGAAGATTTTTTTTCCATGTAAACATTATTATAAATAAAGTTTACGTAAATTAATTATCATAATTAATGATAAATTGTTATACTATTAAATATTACGGTTGAAAACATTATTTTATAGGCGTTAAGACTGTGTTAATCGCTCAACCGCCATGCGGTGAAAAATTATAAGGAACTTGCTTCACCGGTCAAAAATTTCATCAGTCAGACATTTTCCACACACAACAAAACCAATAAACAGCGAGACCACTGGAGGACATAACCTCAACTCTCATCACCCAAGATATTTTGACCGGAGAACCCGGTTTTCCAACAAAACAAAAATATATCTTTTTGGACCAACATTTCTGGAAAAAAAAGGTCACAGACAAGCTCTCAAAACGAAAGCAATGATTGGTCAAAAAAGAATTTTGCACGAAACAATTAAAATAAACTTCTGAAGATGACTCAGAACCGAGTCGAAACGTTCCCTGCTCAAACTTCCGGATAGAAACCTATAGAGACGTAACAATATTTTATACGTTTGAATACGTTTTGTGTAATTCCAATCCGTAATTCCAACGCACTGGAGTATCCGAGATTATCCGGATAATCGTATCGAAAACAAGTTCGCTTTTATATGTTCTTTATAAGAAGACTAGCCAGACCGGACGCGCTGCCGCGCGTCACCATTTTTCGGTGGGCGCTGCAGCGCTCTTTTGACTAAACGGACCCGGGCGCTACAGCGCCCGGGTCACACCTTCTGTCAATTTTGACATTTGACAAAAACAAAAAGATTCAATGTATGAACTTGCTCACGGTCCCGGTGTCTGACCACGACCAATCATAGCACGAATAAAACGGCTTCACATGAACATAGCTGACGGCCACCAACTTTTTAAAAGGGGACTTGATTCTTTATTATCTTTTACGACTATTGACGACAAATACGATTCATTGTCTATCAGCTCTGAACTGCATAGAAATATGTAATTTTCTTATCCGCTTTGGTTCGCTGCCTTGGAAACAATATCTATCCGTTTACTTCCGACGAAATCTTTGATCCCGCAAGAAAAGTCAATATGAATTTGAATACGTCCTAATCCGCATGTGATACATATCCGTTCATTTCTGGCAAATACAGTTATTCTTCAAGATAAGCCTATACGATTTTGAATACGTTCTAATCCGCATATAATAATACAATATCTATGCGTTTATTTCCAACAAAAACTTTGATCAGTCGAGAAAAGCCAATTCCAGTTTTAATACGTCCTATTCCGCACGTTATGATGTAATATCTATCCGTTTATTTCCGATAAAAACTTTGATCAGTCGAGAAAAGCCAATTCGAGTTTTAATACGTCCTAATCCGCACGTAATGATACAATACATATCCGTTCATTTCTGGCAAAAACAGTGATTCGTTAAGATAAGAATATACGAATTTTAATACGTTCTAATCCGCATGTCATAATACAATATGTATCCGTTTATTTCCGACAAAAACTTTCATCTGCAGAAACAAGCCAATGTGAATTTTAGTTCGTCCCAATCTGCACGTTTTAAAATAATATCTATCCGTCGCCATCTCCTTCAGCATCACCAAGCAAAAGTAATTAAGCGACAAAGAACTGTATGTTGGGCTTTGGTTGTTTTATTAACATATTATGTTCATTAAGCTTCGTCGTTTCGACCTAATTTTTATATATGGAATTTTTGACTCGTCGTATTCGGGGTCTGAGACATCGGTCTCCGAGTACACCGTGTCAAAAATTCCATCTATAAAAATTAGGTCAAAACGACGAAGCTTAATAAACATAGTATTTAAGCGACGTTAAAAGAGTAGGACTTAGTCCTCAGTTAAGTAACCCCAGTGATACATAAACCATCAAAAACCAAAACTAATAAATAACTCATGTTTAGGAAAGATTTCGAGAATTCTTGATAATCTTCGTTCATTTAAATTCCAAATTGTTACCATTATTTAAGTTCCAGTCATAAAAGTTCAATCTTCAGGGGATCGAGTCACCTAATTTTTGATAAAGTTCACCAAGGTAGTTATTTTCTTCCTGTTAAGATAAAACTAAACAAAAAATCTGTCAATTGATGAATCGAACAAATCATTTTTTTATCACACCATAACCAATTTTGTCAACCGGTTTGCTTAGAAACCGAACTTAGGTGTTTTCAGGTCTGCGCCTGATCCAGAACTAACAACTGGGTGGATTTTCATTTTGTTGGCATTGTTTTGTTTGTAACGACATGTTCTACAGATTGAACAATGGAATTTTTTGTTATGTCACCCAGATCAAAGTTATCGACTGATTTATATATTGTTTTATTACTGATCCGGCTTGACTTCAAGTATCATGAAAAGTATCAACTTTTATAAAAGCCATCGTTCACTCTCTAGAGCATTTCGATACGAACAAAACCAAACCAACGTAGTGAAAATCCATCCAGTAGTTAGTTCTGGATCACGCGAAGACCTATAAAAACCTAAATTTGATTCCTAAAGAAACCGGTTGACAAAACAGGTTTTGGTGTGACAAAATTATTTGTTCGATTCATCAATTAACAGATTTTTTGTTTAATTTTGTCTTAACAGGAAAAAATAACTATTTAGGCGAACTTTACCAAAAATTCGATCTGAAGATCGAACTTATGACTAAAAATTTGACCCTAAGTTTCACAAATGATTTGCCATGTCTTTTCTTTACGTTTAAAATTTTATTAAAAAAAATTGTTGACCGTTGTCAATAATCTATAGGTGTATAATCTATACTATATAGTGGTCTAATAAAGAATTGAGATTTTAACCGTTACAATCTGACTAATATTATGATTTAATCTTTTTCAAACCTGAACGTAAAGATTTCACATTTCAGACTACAAATGTTTCTATATATAAAGAACGCCAGCTGCTGCGTACCCTTCAATACAGTCCATGAAAACACAAAAAAATGTGGAATGTTCTTATAAATTTCGAAAAAATAATCGTTTATACAATTAAGCAATTTTCTTACTCGTTCCGTACCGCTACTAATATTGACTAACGAATTGAAAAAATCTAATTGTAAGAATTCCCTGATTTCACGGACTATGTTTTAGTACCTATCTAGGTATTTGAGATTTTCCCTGGCTATAGTGGGATTAACGAGAAATCTCAGGACAACCTTCTACAAATGCTATTGTGGATTGACATTTCGACTTTTCGAAGTTGCGGATAGACGGATAAAAAAATCTACCGTTTGCAGCCGCAGCTCATCATTCAATCTTTTTATCATCGACCATAGCCCATCGAACATCTTTATAGGCGTTAAATACAAACGCTTATATGTTGTCTTCAAACTTATGATTTGGCCGATTATTTCATAAAATAGATAAAATGCAAACTAATGCAAATTTTTGTTTTTATTTTCACTATCTGTACTACTATCTAACAATCATATACATTTTTTTGTAACACGTATCAAGTCCTTGTAAAATGTGCTGGAAGACGTACTTTTTAGTATTCTATTCTTTATTGCTTCCCCTGACAGTTACAAGAGCGTCCTTTTCCATCTCCCTGTACAACCTGTTCTTTTTAACTCCCGACTGCCCCCCGCGCAAAAGACGGGAGTTATGCGTTTCGAGTAGATCAGACGATTCCACCTCGAAACTTAGAAATGCATGTTTGTCAAAACGACAAAACTTCTCTCGACAAATTTTGGCACAGAACTTCTATGGCTGGGAGAATCGGTCGAAAGCCATGCTTTTTCGATATTCATTGGACCCTCGCGAAGACATATATCTTTAAAAAAAGTTATAAAACTGCATATTTGAAAATATTGATTTTACTACTACATTCTCACATACGTGTGTCAGCCTTGGCGGCGGTTTGTTGAAGTTCAGGCTCTGACGTCCTGCCGTGACGGTTGCGCCGGGGTACACTTTTTTTTTATGTTTATTTTAAACTTTCAAGATCTATTAATTGTTGTTTGAGTGATTAATTAAATGCAAAGAGGAGTCTATTTTCTTAATTTATAATTGTTGTTCTGTGATAATATTTGTATAAAAATAATTGAAATCTATTGTTACAATTGTAATAAAAAAAATTAAGGAGTTATTCCCCTATAAATGTTATGAATTATTTCAGACTTTTTTTATATATAATTTTTTTATTGAATATTCATTTTTTTTTATTTTTCTAATTTTTTTTATTTCATATTTTTACATTTATTTACATTTCCTCATTCTACCTTATTCTCTAGTTCTTCTTCATTCACCCGCTCGCGGGCTCGCTTCCATTTTCGAATTATGTTTATTTATTTTTTTACAATTCTTTGTTCATCCAATTTCTTTTACTAAAAGAGTGTCTTTGTTCACGGCAAATATCTGCGGTTCGATATGGCCACCATATATCGTACGTATATATCGTATGCAACATAGCCATCAGTTGCTATGTTGCATTAGCCAAATCATAGCCATGGTTGGGCGACATTTTAAAATCTGAAAAAATGCTTAAAAATTCTATATCAGATATCAACATTTTTAAGCTTGGACCGAAAGTGGGCCAGACCTCACACCTATTATCAATGTTTTTTTTTCAAAAATAAAATGTAAAAAATTGCATTTGTAAGTCAGTCCACTGCGGACTGGCGCTTGGACATTTCTATATATAAGTTCGGACTTTTGAGAATCTCTTCAGATTTTTTTCAAAGCTCCTATTTTTTTACTCAAACAATCAACGTTACATCACGATTTATTTACATATGGTTAAATCGCGATTATTAAAATCATTTGGCTTTTGTCTTTGTGTCAGTATGTAAAATTGAATTTAAAAATCAACATATGCAAAGTTTTGTTGGAAAACAATATGGAATGCCCCATGTGCAGAACTGTAATGCGAGTAACTGAGGGTGTTGCATTCTTACCCGGGGCCAGGTGGCTTCCTTGGGATCACAATTTTTATTTAATTTAGCTACGAATGTTTCCTTGGTGAAAAAAAAAGAATTCTCAAAAAAAAAAAGAGGTAGAGACAAATGGTGCAAGGGTGAGAGATGAAAGAAGATGTCTTCAACCATGTTAACGATTGCCGACGAGATACACTGGCATCATTCCGTTCTTTTCTTTTTGTTTTGTTCCTTTGGTCTTGTCCTTTGGACTTAGTTCAGGGCGGATTCCCCTAGTCTCACGAGCACGTATTGTACGTTTTGGGAAAAATAATTATAGTGTCCCGGTCACGATTGGGCTTTCTTCCGTAAAAGAGATTCGATAAAACGAGGATTTGTTTCTTCAACGTATCCGTTTTTTGCTTTACACCGGAGAGTACGTCTCCAGAGTAGAAAGAGCAAAACCTTTCACCCATCTCTGCACTCCCTCTTACGAGTTTTTCGTATCGTCGTATCTCCACCTTCATCTTTTCTTAGACTTTATTGGAATTCGCGTGTTGTCTTTACGACAGTCGTTTCACTTCAAAGAACTTCGCTATAGACGTCTGTTGATAATTATATTTCCCAAAAAAATACAATGTATTAAAAGTCTCGAGCAAGCTCATTTACATAAGCAGTCACCAATACTTAAAGAGTGCCAACTCGCTCTGTTTTCGCGTTCTTAAGGGGGCCAAGACACTAAAAAAAGTACTTTTTGCTTCCTCATAGACAGACCTGGGTAAAGTACTGAGAAGTACTTCAAGTACAAAGTACCGTAAGTACTCTAAGTACAGGAACATTTGTTGTCCCACATACTTTTCGGTACTTCAAGTACTTGTCCTTGTTGTCTCAAGTACTTGTTCAAGTACTTTTTATAAATCATCTTGTTACATCGTAAAACAGGTTATGCGGCTAAAAATTACACACGCAACCTCCGCAGAGCACGATGAGTAATCATTATTAAGAATTATGTAGCTAAAAAATTAATGAAGAACATATGACTTTCTTGTCAAGTCATTCAAAGTTGCTGTCCGATAGAGCGTATCGTCTCGCAGTATTTTTTAGCCAAAATTGATTAACCAATTCACACGAATACGTATGAATTTTTTCAGATTTACATTTCATTTTCGATTTTTTTTAATGCCTTCAAGAAGTATGTGGATAATTAATTGAAAAGATTCACAAGTACACCTAAAACGTTTTTTTATGAACAAGATTTTTAAAAGTTAGAAAAAATGTGAAAACTGGTCGAATCAATTACAGCTAATTTTTTTCTTTTAATTTTACTCCGAAAATTTGCAAGTTGCGTGACCTAAAACGAACCGATTTAAAATTGTTAAATCGATCGTTTAAAATTTGCAATTTTTATCCTTTCAATGTACTTTTGGCACCAGCCCATCGAATAATTTTTGAAAATGTGTTTTTTCAACATTTTGAACGTTCTGAACACGTTTTCACTTAAAGGTTATTATTATTATTCAAAATCTGTGCTCAGCAACTCCAATATAGGCGATATATTTTCAGATTTCCTTATTTTATAAAAGTACTTGGTACTTGATGCGACAAAAAAAGTACTTGAATTACAACAGCAAAAGTACTTGAAAGAATTAAGTACAAATACTGCAAGTACTTTTGTGGAATTTGAAAATTTAAGTACAAATACTGCAAGTACTTTTGTGGTATTTGAAAATTTAAGTACAAATATTTAAAGTACTTTTGTGGTTCTGGGTACTTCAAGAACTGTACTGTAATTACTTCCAAAGTACCGAGTACTTGAAGTACTACCCAGCTCTGTTCATAGAGGAAGCTTTGATTTCGTGAAATTTTTTGTTTTCGTCACGTCATTCTTACCAAACGAACTGAAAATTTTCTACAGACGAAAAGTAACGGCAGGTGAACGTGATTTTGAGTTTTTCAAAAAATTAACGTTTTATTATAACTCAGGTCAACTGACAATCGGTGAATTGAAACTTTTTATGAATGAAAAATACAGATGAAAAATATTCACCGTTGTTATGTACCAAATTAGATGTCAAGTGGTAAATGGGTTCGAACTTTGGAGCAATGCTAATTTTTTATTTTAACCGTTTATAGTTTAAAAAGATATCATAAAGCTGACTGGAGCTGTAAACACGTGCATATTTCTTCATTGCCTTGGTTCAATAATTAATTATGCGGATTTTAATCATTAATCGATTTTTCACAATACTTCCTCTATGAGGAAGCCAACATTGATAAATAATCTTCATCATAGAGGTGGTTTTGTGAAAAATCGAAATGAATGAGGAAGGAATATGGAAGTTCTACTTTGCAATTTTTTTTAATTAGTAGTGGAGGAAATCCGAGAGATCGCGGATCGGACCCAGCTCGGGTCGATATGGAATTCCCCATACATACATGTCCGCTGGTTGCTAGTGCTTTTGATAATTATAAGTGACGGTTAAAACCAGTTGGAAAACCTTTCTACTACTGTTCCCCTGTCATTCATTGCCAGACACATTCGAGGTAACACCTCGTAAAATGGTAGGGATGATTTCATATGAAGCGTTCATCTGATTTAATTAACGATCGATATTGTCATCAGACGTACGTCCGTTTTAATAATAGAACGTTGATGACTAAATAGGAAGTTATTCGATTTAGTTATAGAGTCATACCCAAATTGGATCTTATTCAATTTAGATATTAGCATCGATATCTTTCGAATAAATCAATTTGTATTCGTTTAATCAATTTAACATGGCCGCAATCATTGGAATATCGCCGCTGTCAACCATACTCCTAAGTTAATTCAAACTTTCGTTTACTGATAATGAGTGAGAGAAACATCTACATAATAGACATTCCACATCAATTCCACCAATTCAGTACTCCGATTTTTCAAAGTTTCCTAGAAATGTTGTAATTTAATACTGGTATTGTAATACTGTATTTTTTCAGAGAAAGAACCAAATGTACTGTATACGTGTGTGAGCCTAACCTAACATGGCGTCGAAATAACTCCCGAATTTTTTATTACACTTGTAGCAATAAATTTCAATTATTTGTTTGTAATTCAATTCAAGGGTTTTTTTTACAACTGTCAGGAGATGTCAAAGTATAAGTGCCAAAGTCATTGGTAGTTTCACATTATGAATAAGTTAAGGATCTCAGACAAAGACGTCGCCCGGCTGTTGTAAAAAAACCCTTGAATAATTACAAACAAATAATTGATATTTATTGTTACAAGTGTAATAAAAAATTCGGGAGTTATTCTCCTATCAATGTTATAAATTATTTTAGACTTTTTATATATAATTTTTTATTGAATATCCATTAAAGAATAATTTGTAATTTTTATTTTTTATTGCGGTCGGGAGTATTTTTTGTTTAATTAAAAATTTTGTTCCCTATATTTTTGTTCCTATAACTCATTATGAAAAAGTATGCAGAACGGTTGGCAAAAGTAATAATGTTTGAATTTTTTTGAAAAATTGCTCACGCACACGCACACGCACACGCACACGCACACGCAAATTTTTTGTAAACCACTTTTCTCGACGTTTTCTGAGAGTTCTGAGATGAAAATCTCGAAAGAAAAATTTCACGAAAACAAAGCAAAAAGATCAGTTCAGTAGAGGACGGCCGTTACTTAGAAAACTTAGAATAAAGGGAAAAAAATCTGTAATCAATATCGCTATAATTACATCGCGTACATTACTGCGATTGCCACCTAGCCCTTCTTCCCAATGGGCCAGTAGATATAGCAAAAAATCAGTTCAATAAAGGACGAATCAGTTCAAATAAGGCCCTTACTTAGAACACTTTGATTAAACTTAAAAAAAAAAACCTCTTATCAAATTATATCTTGTACATATCTTGGCACTTAGGCCTTTTGCATACTTCTTTACAACAGGTCGGTGAATATAGCAGAAAAAATCAGGTGAATAAAGACTGGCCCTAACTTAGAAAACTTTGATTAAAAGAAAAAAAAAATAATGAAATTCGATATAACTTTAAAAATTTGGAAAAAAGTATATAAAGAGTATGTAAAAAAACAAGAATTTTCGGGTTTTTAAAGTTACAACACACTTTGGGGTTAACGAGATTATCAACAAACGAAACAAAAAATAAGCAAAGGGTTTATTTCGTAAACGGAACATCGTAGGGTGTTGAAATTTGGTACCTTTTCTGAAAGAATATAGTATTTCAATACCGCAAAATCACAACATTTTGTGGGAACTCGTAAAAATTGGATAGATGAATTGGTGCTTGGAATGTCTTATAAGTAAATACCATCGAGGATCTTAACTATTACGCGATGCATTTTGCATACGTATGAACTGACAACTGTCGTTTCTTCCTATTCTGTGGTAACACGAGCATGCCGCTAATGTCCGCGTTTTTAATGGAGTCAATAAAGTGGATCGAGTATACCTACTATACCCCGAAATCTATTTAAATTTTCATGCGACGGAGTGCGCGAAATAAAATGGTGGCGCTTCGGTTCATTAAATATTCTGAACAATGTTCACCCGGGATACCCGATCCATCATATGAATTCGAGCAGAAATTTCAGTTCGATTCGGCTCAGGGCCATTTTAAGAACGCCTAAGTACCTGATTCGGTCTTACTACGGCTCAAGTGTCCCGCCCTAATCAGGCGTCTAACGCTATTTCTATTCCGCCCCCGGCCAGGCCCACGTTTAGACCCTGATCCGCGCACTGATTACGTTTTAGCGAAAAAATTTATTTAAATATTCGATTTTCAGTAACGTAACTCCACTTTATTATTGATTGTTGATCGTACCTCATTCATTAAATGAAGTTATTCCGGAAAAAACGACATCAATTTTTCTGCGATTGGGAATCGAATCTTGGCCCGCTGAGTGGAAGTCCGCATCCGTACCAACCAGACTATTCATATCTTATGAATCAAATGTTGGAACTTGCATATAACGTATCGGAGACTCAATTTAAGTTGTATTCTAACGAAGATTATTATATCCCTTTATTCATACGAAATTTCATACTTTTTCCTGACATCAGTCTAGTCGATATTTTCGGTTATTAATATACGGAGTTCTACTTTACGAATTATTTGTTAGTTTATTATTTCTCGTCTCTAGTTTTCAATTTTACAATTGCTTGGACATTGCATTGTTGACAATTTATTTGCTAAAAGTTAGTGATGAAGAATTTGTTATTTTATAATAAAAATTATTTTTGGTCTTTTAGATGCTTTTACATTCATATAATTACTTGATACAATGTATGGTGACGTCAACTCAATTAAGGAAAAACGATCTGTTGACTACATGTAAAAACGTAGTTTCTACAACGTTGATGGAAACCGAGTTTCACGGTAATACTGCGTTACTGTAGATTGTCGACTATGTCACAATGCATACAATAAATTAATACAATCTTCAATAATTGAAGACTGCTTGGCGAACATTGTTTCGGGCTGTTCGTATAATAGGAAGTTCAATCTCTTTCGACTTCACATAATGAAATTGGTACAAGCTCCTGTTCATTTTTCACAAAAATACAGAATTAGCATACATTCCCTAGTAGTACAGAATTCAATCAAAAAATGTCCTATCAATACTCAGTCTGGTCCTGACGTTACTTATTTAAAGATGGTGGCACGGAGGGAAATACCTTTTTTTATTATATTTTAATTTTTATTTACTGGTAATATCTGCAATCGTTCTTTATCGTTCTTTATCGTTCTTTATCGTTCTTTATCGAGTCTGTATAGGTTATCAAATTAACATTAACCACAACTTTGTGATTAATTGAGAATTAATTAATGTCCAGTCATTACCGGACGTAATATCGTCCAATCATACAAATTAAACAGGACAGATTAAAACATGTTTATATAGCTTATTATTATTACCGAACACAGTCATTTGAAGCTTACAATTGCTTAAAGATCAGTGTTTGGGAAAGAGTAACAACAAACAAAAAAACTAATTTAACTGGCTGGCGGCCTGTAGACTTACACTTTTTGCGAGACGACCGGGTGAGTATTCTATACTTGGTTTCCGTGTGCACACACGCCAAGCACATTTTTCTCATTCGGGAGTACTATCTGTCGTGCTGGATGCTACTTATTTACTGGAGCGTCATTCGGACACCGTGTCCGCAGTTGAGCGAAGAACTGAAGATGTTCCTCCGTAGTCGGTATTTATAACTGATCGGAGCTATATGTTACCGGAATGCTATGATTTGCTGAGGTTGCTATATTTCATAGTACGACCTAGCAACCGGGGGTAATGTACCTGCCACACGGATTTGGCTAAATGTACAAGAGTATTAGGAAGTGCGAGTGCATCAGCTGAGTCGCGCGTGCCGCGTTGCTTGGTGAGTGACGTATGTAACAATGGGCTCGTCCGGCAAGGCTTGGTAATATTGGAATTGGCCTGGAATCGGGCGAAAACTGGTTAGCGGAATGCCCCATTATCTTTTGATGTGGTCCTGATGTGAGTGATGTAAGGTTGACTTGATTTGGCCAGCCGCTCCGCTGCCTGTCTTGGCCCGAATAATTTCAGGCTCGTCCGAATGGACAAGACATGCTGATGCCTGATTTGGTCCCGAGATATGGGAAACATCCAGCCTGCCTGATGAGGCATCCCCTTATCTGGCCCACATCAGGCTTCAGGCAGACTGACTGTAATTTCCGTCCAGATTCAAGTTCCATCTACTCTGCTATAGAACGAGATTCTTTCCTTGGACAAAATGTAGTCGTCTTTCACCTTTACAATGTATATTCTAATAAGGGTATACAGTCTTACTTACACTGTAATAACGGCGGTTGTATCGATTTACTTACACTATAAAACCGAGGTTGTATGGAGTTACTTACACTCTAATAGCGAAGAGTATACAGAGAGTGTAAATTTCACGTCGGTCTACACGAACCAGGGGAAATATACGTATTTTTTTACATCTCACCCTTTTTGGCGGAAATTCTGAGGGGATATCAAATTACCCTCGAGAGTGCGGCTCGACCGTGGCCTATACCTCGTTTCCCGGTAGCTGTGCGGTAGCGGTGCGGCTGCGTTGGGTATATGAAACCCCAACCATCGTCATTGCCCCTCACAGTTCGCTTTATCGAATAAAAACGATTAAGGAAAAGTTATGGGCATGCCATGTTATCCTCTGGCTCCCCGTTAAGTCGATGAATTTTTATAATTAAACTTCGCTCTCAGGGTGAACGCAAAACGCCCCACAGTCAGACAGCCGCAGGCCACTTCCGCTATGACGCCTTTCATAATCCCTTCCATGAAACGTGGCTCAATCACGAGCGTTAATTTATATAACCATCTTCATTTCGTATTATAAACTTCACTGCATACATTTCTTCTCTGTCTTCTGACGATTTTAGCTTACAACTCGACGATGTTTCGTAAAAAGTCGGATCGAGTTGTCCTCTGACGGAAAAAATTCTACAACTCACTACGCCATTTCAACAATAGAGTACTTATTTCTACTATAAAGTATACGATATTTACAACTTATACGTTTCGTAAAAACTTGAAGTTTCCTGTACAACATTTCTGCAATTTTTTATGATAAAGTACACGTTTTTACAACAAGAGAATAGTTAGTTATACTTTTTTTATATAAACTACAACTATTTATCACTACATACTTTCTACGTCAAGTACACCAAGGTCAATAGAAAATGTAGATGATTCGCTGTAAAATGTCGTAATTTCTTGTAGAAATTACAATTTTCTATGGGATATTACAACATTTTATAAGTCTGTTGAACTTGGATAGAAATTCGCGCATAGTTTGTCATTAATTCTTGTAGAAGATACAAGTTTCTATGGAAAGTTACGAGTTTGTACTACATTTGATCGAATGCGAAAAGTTGCGATCAAGAGGCATTATTTGTTGTAGTTTATTGTAAAGACTACAACTTACGAGTGTATATAACAACTTTCATAACAAGTCAACCCTACGACTTAGTCGAAGGGTTAACGAATTTTTAAAAGGAATTTATGGCGTACCTTTTCGTAAATTCTTGTAAAAAATGCAACTTACTAAAACACAATTTTCTACAATTCATTGTCAGTCCAAGTGTTAACTTATCGGTATATAAAGAAAACCTTACTAATAAATTACAATTTTTTATGAAAAAGTGCGAGATTTTGAGCATTGGCACTCAGCCGTCAGATGGCCACATCGCAATATCTTTCTCGCAGGTGAATGGTACAAGTGAAGCCTATAAAGCTCTCAAACGCCTTTTCGTCAATCGAGCTCACTTTAAAGATAATGTATAGAAAATTCAGAATATGAAGCCTACCATTTCAGGGAATTAGGTCTTTTCGTGACTGTTTTGCGAGACGAAAGTGCCTCTTTTCGTAGCAGTGTCGAAAAGTGGATTTGCGCATGCGCCGTACATTACTATTTGTCCCTAAAAAAATTAACTTTTTTGTCCTAGGGGCAGAAAATTCTAACCTTACTTATCACCGTTCGTCGCCCAAACACTGCCACTCAAAGCGCCTCTATTCAATTCCTGCACAAAAAGTATCGTGTGTAACATCGGTCGAGCTGGCGATTGCGACTCGTATGATTGCTCAAACCTCACACTCGTCGCAAATGCCATCTTTCGGCCCTCGTTGCACAATATACTATTACACATATTTTTCTTTCAGTGCGTCTTCTTCCAATTAAGAGAACTGTAAGAATACATATCCGTTTTACCGATAGCGACAGCAGTGAAACATATTGCATTTTTTTTAAATACTTTTCTACAGCCATTTTTATACGCGTTGAAACAACACAAGTAGAACGAGCAACGATATTACAGCAACATAATTCAGTGTATTCAGAGCCATGTGAAATTGTCTCCGTGAATGTATTTTTAAATAAAACAGACATTCTTTTAGAGTGTTTGCTATACACTTCCGGAACATATCCATCGGTGTTAGGGATTCTTCGATGTGGCAGTCATAAAATAGAGTGTGCTTACCTCGTGCACGTGGCTTCGTTAGAAGTTTTAGTACAATGTTGTCGTAAACGTGAGCCTTGGCAACCCCAGAATCCTTGGATAGCTTTTCCTTCACAGCGATGCATATCTGGTGCTTCCCCAAGAGTTTTTCCAGTTCCTCGTAAGCCTTCAACAATAAAGAGTAAAGTGCTTCATCATCAAAAAATAGTGTCTTTTTTTGAATTGTCATCGTTCGTGATTGGTTCTACAGTACGGAATAATGATTGAAATTTTTCTAAGGTCTTTTTTCTTTAGAGATGAGTAAATAAAAAATGAAATACGGCATTAATAATATATTAGGAATGTTGAAGGTAACACTGCATGACGTACAGGCAGTCTATTTCGAAAGCTAGCACATCATAGCAGAATAAGAGAGTTGGCGGGCTTTAGAAGCGATGCGGTTGCTGTGATAGCTCTGCTATTTATCATCTCAATCTGGCGCAAAGTTTAGTGACGACATTTCGGCTTTAGTAGTCCGTCCTTCTTGGTGAAAATCCGACGTTAACACGACGGGACAGTGACTAAGGGTCTCGCTGTTTCTGATAATGGTTATGTGGCACGCACACACTCACGCACCCACAATATTTTCACTTGCACACCAACACAAAGAATAGTCTATTTAAAGCCTTTAACTCCTGGACAATTATTCATTTTTATCCATGCGCATGATCCTCTTGCGAGATGAGCAATCGTGGTTAACGTATACAGTGCTGACTGAGGATGTAAGTGTTTTACGGGATGCCGGAATTCTTTAGATTTTCCGATAAAACTCGTCTGTATCAGCGCCTTTGCGGTAGTCCTGAGATTTTATCGCAGCATTCTAACGTATAGATGTTTCAATAAAGTCTATGGCGTGACATTCTCGGAAAGAATGAATAATAAAACTAAACATTTTTCTTCGACATAAAAGGTGAAAAGTAGATTTTAGATTGTCTACTGAGTTGCTGTAGTGAGAATGCAAACTGGATAAACTCAAAGTTTCAAATAAAAAAATTTTTAAACGTTAATTTCCGTTTGTTTAACCCTTTGAGACCACACCTATTTATGTTACGATCGTCGAGATCACACTGAGTCAAACAGACCCTGTACTATTTAGTATGTGTTACCAATTCAAATGTAAGCGTTCAAATGACCTGAAAAAATTTGGGGATACACTTTTGATGTTCCCAAATGTGATGATATAGAGTGGAAGTGTGAGTTAATCATAAATACGAATAAAAAAAATCTAGAAAAAGAAACATTTTTGAAAGATCATGTGTTTCGAAAAGAAAATTCTTATTTATTCATTTTTCGATATTATTAATAAAAAATTTAAACGAACACTCTTGAGAGATGTCTCTACTTAAGGAAAAAAATACTCTCATGGTGCAACATTCAAAAAAGATAATTATTCTGCAGAATATCGTAGATTGTTTTTGAAGGATAAAAACAATCGATGATAAAATAAATACGTAAATATTTCATCATAAAAATGTCAAAGTTGAAATCTATCGGTTAAAATGACCCAGAGTGGTATCGAAGGGTTAAAAAAGGGTGCAAAGTAAAGCTTTGCACATTGCTTCTTCATTATTTTTTAAATTTGTAAAGCTACCTCTACGAGGAAGTATGTTGACTAATTTTGGCTTCCTCATAGAGGAAACGTCGTACAAAAAACGAAAAATAAATAAAAAATTCTCTGATTTGAAATTCAAACTCAGTATCAAAAACCGACATATACTATTCAAGTTTTATGCTATTTTGGATCGGTTGCGTGAACCGTTCTCGAGTTATAGGATTTCTAAAAACACTACGAAAATGCAAATTTCTATAAAATCTTTACTACTTTATCCATTTTGCTTAAATTTTGTATTAAACATCAATAACACACTCTATTTAAGTTTTGTGCAAAATTTTAGACCGGTTACTTGAACCGTCCTCGAGTTAGCATTATATATAGCATTTTCAAGAAAAAACGAAAATTTAAAAAATTAGCGCAACCACGCCCTTTTTTTCAAAAAATTCAACATCGGATAAAATTTGCATAGCTGCATATATTTTGTCAAAAATCGCAATATTCAAAGGCGGATAACTACTTCACTTGCGTGCCAAATTTCAGTCCGATCGTACGAACGGTTACTGAGTAAGAGAAGACTCACATACTCATACACTTACACACACATACCGTCACACACACATACGGACATTTTTTGCTACATCACTTTTCTCGACGTTTTGGATCATTCTGAGTGTCTTGACATGAAAATCTCAAAAAAATTTTTTTTTATGAAAATAAAACTTCCTCTATGAGGAGCCAATATATAAAAGTTCACTTTTCATTTAAAAAGTAGCAAGTTTTTACAACCCATTTTCAGTTATTATTTTAGGAGATCGCCAGTGTTACAATATTTTTTTTGTTGCAATTACATTTTTGAATTTGTATTCTTTTTTCTGACAATTTGTAACTTGATTGTCGCAACGAATTTGTGATGTGGAAATATAAATTAATATTGAGATCTGTTGATTACTCGGCGGATACGTGAAATAATTTTGCTCGAGTGTAACAGACGTGGGTTGCGCGCAGGGAAATGGAACTCGGATAGATTGAGTCTCAATCGAATTTTGTTGTATGCATAAATGTAAAACTGTGTTATTAAAAATGGAGGTGAGTATGCATTCTGCATGACTGTACTTTTCTGCGCGAATAAATATCCCGAGTGTTGAATATTTATCATGCTCGACATGTTCTACAAAGTGCCTCTTCACAAATTTATTTCCATAGACGAGGTAGAAATACAGAAATGTCTCGGAGTCATAATGAAGTAAAAAAAATCGAAACATATAACATGTTTTCATTTTTACTTCCTCATAGAGGAGCTTTGTTTTCTTGAAAAAAACATTTCGGAGTTCTTGATGTCAGGACACTCAGGATGGTCCAAAACATCGAGAAAAGTGGTTTACAAAAAATGTTCGGATGGATGTGTCCGTGAGTGCGTGCGTGCGTGTGTGTGTGTGTGCATGTTCCCGGCATGCAAAATTTAAACCTTCAAATCTCAAGAACCGCTTTAACAATGGACCTGAAATTTGGTACATATATGGGGCGACTGGATAACTTTGTTTGTGAAAAGTTTCAAAAAAATTCAAACATCTGTTCAAATTGTATTCAGATTTGCATTTTTCGAAAATGTCTCTTCGCGCTCTAGCTGTCGCATATTTTTAGCTATCGAGCTAAATAATTTTTTACAAATAAAGCTATGTCAAAGGACTACTGGTATTGAATTTGGGATAAATCGGCAAATAGGTTCGATTTTATGGGATTCTGAATTTTTCGAAATTCTTTTATTTTGCTCTAACTCACGTCAAATCTTACCAAATAAACTGATATTTTCTACAGACGAAAAATAATACTCTGCACTACTATGTACCAAATTTGGTAATTATCGGTAAAGGGGTTCCGATTTTATGGTACTTTGAATTAAAAAAAAAAGTAACGTTTTCCTATAACTCAGATCAACAGATACTAAATCAATTGAAATGTGAAAAGAGAGTAATATATGATGTATAAACAGCATTTTTTTATTTGTTTAAAACAAGGATGCAAAGTAGAGCTTTGCACATTGCTTCATCGTGATTTTTGAATGTTTACAAAGCTTACTCTATGAGGAAGCCAAAATAGATAAAGTTACTTCCTTATTGAGGTAGCTTTGTAAACATTCAAAGATCATGAGAAAGCAATGTGCAAATTTCTACTTTGCATGCTTTTTTTTTAACGCACACGCACACGTACACGCGGGCATTTTTCTACACCACCTTTCTCGGCGTTTTCATTCTGAGCTTTCTGGCATTAAAATCTCGAAAAAAAAGTTTTCATGAAAACAAAGCTTCCTTTATGAAGAAGCAAAAAGAGAGAGAACGTAGAAAGAAAGAAAGTAAGTAAGTAGGTAAGGTTCTTAAGTTTCTTAAAGGAATTTCTATGCATCATTCATAGGATTCTCATTCACTTTGCTCAGTCAAGGAGCTTGGGAAACCGAATATGCCAAGCCGGTTCTCCTTCTCCCGGGCTTTCAAGTCATAAAGATCCTCCACTCATAATTCTTAATTCTCTCGTTCCTCTACTGTGTATGTCTAGCAGCAGACTACACTCTCGCGGGTTCCACCAGCTTCGTGCAAACATCATGTTTGGACGCTGTGAAAAACTCCTACAAAAGGTACTGGACATTATTTATGCGATGCATTAGAGAGTAGGCTCGACGTTATGGTTATTGTTATTCCCTCCCTGTATAGCGCAGGTCTCTGCCTCACTGTCTTCTTCGCGTACAAATAATCACTTTTCTCTCATCGCAGCTGCTATTCGGAGCACACCTTTCTCACCGAAACCCAAATTTAATTTCGTGGAAGAGAAAAAAAGTGGATAGCTGCGCATGAGCTTTGCTCCCACGAGACACTTGGACAAATTTACTTTGGCAAGTCTGGCAGGACGTATTTACTTAGAAAATAAAAATTCTCTCTCCTTTCACACTTTTACACTGTGAACAAAAAATGTATGGCGAGATATATCTTCTAAAATAGAATGTGTTCCATATTTTCTGCTATATTATGAAATGTTTTGTATAAAAGGTCATTGTCGGGTTTTACGTAAATTGTAATGGCGTGCCCTCGTTATACAATCCCTTATGTTTTCGGAGCTGCATTAAAAAAAATTGCTCATGCTGTGATCGCAACACGTGACTTACTCATCACGACTGATACTGGCGTCGTGATATTGTTGTAATGATACTTGGTATTGAAAGTGACGTTATTCAAAACTAAAAAGAATGTGGGGTCTTGAAATTGTTAAGTTATTGGCAATCATATTAAGGCACTACAACATGGTTGGAATTTTTTTCGCTATTTTTTTCAATTTCTCAAAGATGTATTTGTTACGAATACTCTCACCAAATTTTTTCAAGAAATTTGTAAAATTGATGGAGATACACCACTTTCTTCGTTCCAAGCGCGCGACAGATGTGTGGCAGATGTGAGACCGCCGACCGGCTCCTTTATTGCACCCCCTTTTATTTCATCTGCGGACTCTTTATTGGTCGGTCTGGAACCTAATTCTTGGATGATATTTCGATTGGGGTATTGTATTTGCAGGTAGAGGTGGGGTGAGGAATTTCCGTTTCTTAATTGAATAGAAACCCGTTATAGAAGCGTAGAAAAATCCGACCCAAGTAGGTCAGTCGATCTTCGGCAATCACACGATTTGTGTGTATCACACGCTTCGTATCGTTTGTTCGTGTGTCGTGATGGATAAGAAATCAAAAAGACATGTCGTCGGAGAACAAACAAGCAGGTGTGACAGGAAACGGAAGAAGTCGGGCCCACCTAATAGATAAGAAGTGTAGAGACAAGAGCCTAGAGCTATCTCATGTGTGCGAGAAAGTTGTGCAGTGACCGACTAGATACTGTTACAATAAATTCAGGTGTCGGTTTATAGGTTTATCAATTTCATTGCTGTTTTTGGAGCGATAAGTGAGCACGTGAAATGTAAATTGTGTAAAAGTGACGTCGAATTTTATGAATCTGGTGGATGATAACTTGGATTTAAAATTGTCATAAACTGTATGGAAATATACGCCAAAGGCATCGTGGAACGGAAATCCCGCTGTTGAAACTGCCGCTTATATTGCCTCAATAGTTTTTTGAATTTGTAGTTGGCTGAGGAGCTGTTATATGGACAAGATCCAGTCAATAGCTGACTATAACGGTGAAGAACAAAAAAAAGAGACAAATAAAAAGTTTAGTTTTCATGTATGAATTATCCATCACCAAAACTTTGAACGCGTTTTTCTCGAAACTACGTTTTTCAAACTGGTTGATACCATATTAAAAATATGATACATCCAATTTGGATGGGCCAAGTCTTAGATTGTTCGAAAAGCCAGTCTCTACATCATCGCGTAAGGGAATTAAAAAATAAAAGGCCCACCTTCTATTTTTTTTGTATAAACAATAAAAATTCTCCGTGAAATCTGAAATAAAAAATTCGCTGTTTCGTCATTTTTGTTTGTTTGAGATATCGATTTTCCCTTACGTGGTGATGTAACCCTAAATGTCTAGTTTGTAAATATATATATTGAAACGAAAACGTGTTTTGTTCTATTTTAATTATGAGAATATTTTTAAAATTGAATAAAATCCTTGGTTTTCTCGGAGAGGGTAGGTAATTTAGTGTGCGGGACTCGAGAGAGTTAAGTTTAGGTTGAGGAATAAACCTCAGAAATCCCCGTTGCTTGGGAAAATTTCTCATCATCGGTTTTCTTTTTAAAGGAAAAGAGGACAAGGTGTTATTGACCATAGAAGATTTGTAATTACGTCTACTTAATATGATTCTTCTCTCGTGATTTTATCAAATTTGTTATCGATGATAATTGACAACGTTATGAATTTAAATTAAAAAAAATAAAGCAAGTAGTACTTGAGATTGAACAAAATATTTTCTGACTCTAATGTTCACGCAATGTCAAAGTCAATTAGGTGTCAATGCGACGAGCACAGGGCTCATAGATAAAATAATTTACGTTGCGTATTAATTATTTTGAGAGAGTACGCACTCACACTGTAAAGCACGAAGCTTCCTCAGCGAAGTACACGCGGGTAACTTCTATCTCATTATCGGAATCAAGTCATAGATTGTGATATTGGCAGTATTTTGTTAGAGGTGATACTGACTTTATAAGGTTGAGAGGATTGGATTTTTGATGATTCTACGTGTTTATATCAGAGGCTAAAATAATGATGAAATTCTCCTTTAATTTACTTAACGCAAAAATCTTTGTTTAACAAAATCCTGTATTGTCGGATCTATCTGTGGTCGAGCAGAAATCGAGGTAAACCTCTTCACTGGCCTTTTATGCATCAGCCTTTTTTCCCATGACTTATTTTTTACGCGGTCTTTTTTCCATGGCCATTTTTTCCCTCGACAATTCGTTCCCAGCCATTTGTTCCCAGTTCTACTTTGCAGCTTTTATGTATGTCGCAATCATGTTTTCACTTACAGTTTGCATTCAATGAATAGTAAATTAATTTCTTTTTCTTGTATAAATCAAGAACGGCGCAAAATAAAAATCACAGGTGTTTTATGCATTGATAAAACGCCAGTATGAGAACGTTCTTCGACACAACAGTATCAAAGACGGTAGTTAACGCAGCCCTGCGGACGTTTGCCTGTGCCAATATCTGCCACAGTAATTCAAAACTGTTTTACTGTTTGAAAAGTTAATATTGTCGTGATATGTATGTATGTATGTACATATTAATATTGATACAACGAACTCCTCAGGGGTACGAGTGCTTCACACTACACTACCTCGTACCAAATTCCCGTTGCCGTGGTTTCGAGCTTGCTCTCGGGCATCCCGTCATTTTCGCTACATTCAACAAACTCGTTACTTCATAGATCCAGTTTTGCTCAGTAATTTTCCTACACATATCGAATCTATACACTCTATTCACGACGAGTGAAAAAAATAAATAAAATAATTCAATGAAATGAGCACATTGAAAGGTATTTAATTAGAATAACAAAATATTTTCGATAATGAAAACATTAATGTGGTTCCTATTGTGCGTTGAATTTGAATCACAATAAAGAAGTTTTATTTGAGTTTTCGTATTATTGTGGCACATTTATCACAGAGCTTATATAGGCTTATCTATAATACTTGTGCAGAAGAATAGTTTGGCGCTTGTCAAGCCGATAAATGTAATAAATTGAATAAATCCAACTTAAAGTACCTAACCAACTTAACTTAACCCAATTAACACAACAATCGTAACTTAACAAACTAAGGGACAAATTTTTTAACGTAAATTCGAACTTTTTTTAATCTTAATATATCCTTGAAGTTCGTTAAACGGTCATCTTTACTCTACTGTCAAAGTCTTAGCCGCAAATAAAAATCTAATTGAGGTAAAATAAAAAAATCTGTTGACTTGAGTAAAATTTTAATGTTGATTCAAGGTCACTATGTTTCATAGAAATGGGAATTAGCCGAATAAAATATATGTTAAGCTAAATATATTATTTCATTGGCGACAAAAAAATGTCGCATAGGCCAAAAAAAATTTCAATTAAACTTCATTGATCTTAGAAGATTCTTTCATTGAGTGCACTATATTTTGGTTCTAAACAGTAGCGCTGGCTATATCAACGAACGCTGTATATGCGGGGCATCCCACATCAAATTTACGGCCTATGAACCTCACCCACTCGGATTTTGATAATTTGTTACAATAATGTTGTTTCCGACACAAACGCTTCTCGGATTTTTTTCTGACGTTTTCATGACTATTTTAATTTTTTCAAGGCTCGAAAAGCTGATTCTGAAAATGCCATTTTTACAAATCTCGAAAAATTCACACTGATTCTATGATTTAAAATATGATTTTAAAGCACCTTAACATAATGAAATGCCAATATTTACTATTTTTTCATAAGTTTTTAGGATTTATTTAAGTTAGTATTGAAATTTTTTACTTCTTTCATTGGTCACAACTTTCACAAATATCGACAGATTTTATGATTTTCGCATTTAAATTTTTTTGGTCATATTGTCTACAAGAAATTACATAATCATCAAGACAGAATGCAATTTATTTTGAAGCTATTCTTCTCCTTTTGACATCTTTCTTTCTTGCATGAAACAATAATTTACCGTCTAAAATGATAGATCATTCGGGGTTTTTTTCCGTTTCTTTATATAAACCGATTGCGGAATCATAAAAACAATATGATTCTAGTTGTAATTTGAAATTTCAATTTTCTCCCCATTTTTGTCCACAAAAATGATTTTATGAACGAAAAATCAATTCCTCCAATTTTTTTTTAAATTTTCGGTGCATAATTTATCGAGCTATTTGGATAATTTGAGAACTTTACAACGGTATTCAAGCCTTCCAGTATATCTATAAAGTGTGCATAAATTGAAAACCATTGATATTTGAGAAAGTTTGTAAACCATAAAAAAAATCCAATTCTAACATAAAAAAAATAAAAATTCACGAAAAAATAGTCAATATTGAGATTCCATTATCTTAAGGTGCTTAAAAATCATATTTTAAATCAGGGATTCAATGTGTATATTTTTTTCAAATTTTAGTAAGTAGCGTTTTTCAGAATCGGCTTTCGAGCCCTGAAAAAATTCAAATGCTGGTGAAAAAATCTGAATCTGAGTCCCCCGTTTGGGTAGGAAACAACATTATTGTAACAAATTATCAAAATCCGAGAGGCTGAGGGTCACAGAGGCTGTAAATTTGACGAAGAATATCTCATGTGCATAACGTGTGTAGACTTGAGAAGTGGTTGAAAGAGAATGTGTAGATTCGATTTGAAAGCAAGCAATGCCTATATCTAAACTGTGTAATATTGAGATGTGTGAAAGAGTGTGCAGTTTCGATATGTGTAAGAAAATGGTTGTGCAGACCCGGACTTGTGCTGACTTGCAATGTGCATGTCTGCAATGTGAAGAATCGAGATGTGACGGAAAAAGAGTGTGCACATTCGCTATGTGTGTGGAACAGTTTCTGTGCAGGTCTAGATCTGTGGAGAAACGAGTGCGGTGAATCAATATGGGGAGGACAGAGGAGCTGACCGCCCTCGTGGTGCTGGGTTCAGTATAAAGGATTGCTGACTTTAAACTATTGCAGGTCGTACGACCTGTATCTGGAGCTTCGTCGTTGCCCAGCAGTTTTTCGCCAGCTACATTATTCAGCACCGGGAATCGAATCCGAGAACTGTAACGATCATTAGCCAATGCAATCGGGGATTGTCCCACTATTTATTACGGTAGATTTCAAACGAGCGGCGAGAGTGCAAAAAAAAACCAAAGAAAAATGTAATTGATGTCGGCGGGATGAAAACCGTAACATCAACTCCGTGTCACCCGAGCGCGATATCGCCGCGCTAATTCCTCTCTTTTGTATTGTCGCGATGTTATTAGTATATCAAGGATCGATATGGTAGGAAATTCCGGTAGACAATTAGTATTTTAATAATTTGACCCTTCTATTTCGGAATAATAAATGGGGAAAAATCGGGAAAAATCTCGGTGTCCACCTCCACGATAATAGATAGAATTTTCTGGCCGGCCGGGCACAGATTCGGAAGTCGGACCCGTCTTCGAAAGCCCATTGAGGTAAATGAGTAGAAGGGAGATACGTCCTGCGTCCTGCTCTCACGACGTCCCCAGAAGCAAAGAGACCGATCATGGCGTTACTATCGATTTTATAATTGATCTCCTTTTTCGGAGCATGCGTCGTTTGTCTCTCTTTTGCGCGTGCGTTTTTCGTCGATCCTAATCGATAGTGCTGTACAGTTATTTCGGCGGACCCCGGTCGTCTTCTATATTACGCAGCTTACACCAGTTGCAACTGTCGTGTCAAGGATCGTGATTATACTGACGTCTACAGCTGTTAGGATCCTTGGAGTTTTTATTGTGTATCAACTAACAGTAAAAAAGTCATCGACTTCAAGTTTGCATCGACTAATTATTATAAGTTTTGTCTTTGTTTAGCGGATTCTTTAAATACTTATTTTGCGTTTTTGACGTTAATGTATTAACTATTTCTTGCGTTATTTTTTTTGAGATTAGTGTGAGAATTATTTTGAAATATTTGACGTTTTAGTTGGCGTCATTTTCCAGAATAATTGTGTATTACTTTGCGTAACTTTTTTGGTATTACTGTGTCCGATTAGTAAGTGTTGTCCGTGATTATTTTGTTCATTTTTTTGTAATTATTTCTGTTTTATTGATTTATCTTGATCAGAAAAACCCAGCTGTGAATTGAGTAGCGGCTGGAGCTTTTAGTAGAATTTTTTTTCCTGCCGTTCTACTATAATTTTGTATAACTGACCCGGGTTATTTCTGTATTTTCCTATTTCTTTGGTTTTAAAAATAAATTTTACATTTTTGTTTCTCCAAACGTGTTTCGAAAAAGATTAACTCTAAGAAATGCAGTATTTTCTAAAATTTTAGAATTGAAAGTGTAACAATTGCACCAAAACAACTCTCAATTAGTACTTAAATTGATTGGAAAGAAAAAGTTACTGAAATAAGGGAGCTTGCCTTATATTATGTATATAAATCATATATCTGCGTTAATATATCCGTTGTCCCAAATTCAGTAGCTTATTGAACATGATGTTGCAAACTAATTGTATTAGCTACCCTTGCGAAGGGTGGTTTGAACCTCTCAGATAGACCTTATAGGTCGAAATATTCCGTTGGCCGGTATCCAACACGTCTAGTGTTTAACGGACGGTACGGTAGGAGAAGCAGTAACAGCCGTAGGCGCCGAAAGAGCCAAGAAGGAAGGGTCGACGTGTGGTTTGGTCGACATGCCTCAGAGCGTTAAATATTCACTGGATTATGAGGGTTGGCAGTCGCGTAGAGCCCAGTGAATTAAAATAATTTGCATTTGGCGCGTCACATTAGAGTTCACGGAGGTGAAATTTCCGTTTTACGAGAGACCGTTCACCATCACGCATTCCCGCTCTTTTTTTGCTCCCCCGACCCATTGACTTTAATTCTTGCTTCACTCCCTGATATCTTCTTTTCTTAGACTCATTTTATTCAGCAATTCATTTCATACCATCTTTGCGGATTTTCCCTGATGAATGTACATTGGCGCTTATAAATTTTTCAAATCTCAGATATTACCGTATTTTCGCATTGAAACATTACTAAATTCATGAATACGTATAAAAAAGTTGCTTGAATGAAATTAAATTTGGAACAGGATAGAATATTTTTGGGGTTGCCGATTGTGAATGCGAGCTTAAAATTGTTTCAAAATATATCTAGTTTTTTTTTTGTTTTTTCGAAAAATGGAACATAATGAGACAGCAATATGAAAAAGTTCTACTTTGCATTCTTGGTTTATTGGAAACAAGCATGTTATTGTGCCTCAGCTGATCTGTACTTTCGCGGCCCGAGTCAGTTCTCCATCAAATAACTTTACACCAAAAAGTACACACTGCGCAAATATATACCAAGACAAGTCTACGCAAAAGGTGTGGCATTAAACAACTCTGCACGTGGGTAAGTATATCCCAAAAAACTATATACCCGTAAGTCAAGAGACCCCCAGGGTCTGAATTTTCTACATCTACCTCCGCTGACCAGTTTTTTTTTAAGTCCCCGACGAAGCCCTACTTCGAGGACCTGCGTTTTCTAAATCGCCCATGAGAACCTGTCCCAGGGTTTGAATTCTCTAAGTCCCCCATGAGACCTCCTACGCTAGACAGTTTTTTTCTAAGTCCCCCATGAGGCCCCGCTTCCAGGGCATGATTTTTCTGCTTTACCGGTGTAATGGATTCTACTCTAGATTTCGTAATGGATTTCGTCCTGGATTCAATCCTGAACTCCTTATCTTTTCTACGGGGAAAAAAATCATCTCCTCATCTTTTTACTAGGAATGGTATCCTAAAACGGGTTAACCTAGAAATCTGTTTTCACGAGAGTAATCAATATTGCATCGTGTCAAGTTGTGTAATCCAGGTTGTTAATTTCGGTTGTTTTGTAAAACCCGCGTTCCAATTTTCTAGTCAGTCTTTAGATCAACGCAATACTCGAAGAAACGTGACCACGGTTCTAGCGGCAGCTCTCGTGATACTCCTGTAAGATTCGAGCATTCCGTCCTGCGGGTATGTACGCCAAGAGAGCCAGAACGTACAAATAAATATTTATACCATATTCTGTCCTCATTCTATAACATACCGCTATTGCGGGGTGTTGGGGCGAAAATTCGATTACCCTGGTTTACAATTCCTTTTGAGATGCTTCGACCATGACGCATCTTCTCACGTAACCAGAGACGCGGCCTCGTGTCTACCGTTCTAATAGCGGAAGAGTCTTTCACGCCGGATGCAGTAGTATGATGAAAAAAAGAAAAAAGCTTTCGCGCATCTCGACCAGGTTCAATACACCTCACTTGCGGTTTTTATTGATCGCTCGCTTACACTGAAACATTATGGGAGGAAATGGATCAGCGGATATAACGGAGGGGAATGGCGTCGGGTCTCTTCAGGAAATGAGTTGAGAATTGGATATACGAACGAGGAAGCACGTTCTTCTCAGAAGCCGATCATTGTAGTTTCCTAAGCGTTATAGTTATTGGCCACTTAAAGCAATCCGAAAGCCGCAAGGGTGTTGCAATGGTAGAATGAGATAGCCACTTTGAAATGTTGGGTTGGATGTGACGAGAATTTCATCAGCGATTCGCTTTTAACTGATAAAAAGAATAAAAAGTGACTCTGGCGTGCGGCAGCACCAAATCTTTCGTTACCCGATTTTATATATATTTGCTTACATTAATTACAGTAAAGCTAAATACATCGGTTCGATTAATAGTAACACTTAATGACATTCCGGTTAAATTTATAATAGTTCACATGATAAACAAGATTCGGGTAAAATATACATGTGCTCTACTAAAAGTCATAAAACTTTTTTTTTGTCGTAGCGAAAAGAAAGTAATTAATCATCTATCTATCATCTCTATCTACTGAACTGTCCTTGCGTTCCAATGAAGCTGAAAGTAACCGATCCATTAGTGCGCCAACCCACCTCTTGCCTCAATCTTCTAATTGGAGGCTTTTACGGTTGGTGCAATAAAATCAAACGAAGATTCAAGCTTTATAATGCCTCGTTTAAACTTGGACGTACAGTCGATTTTTCAAAACCAAAACAAGAATCGCATTACATGAAAAGGTACAATTTTAATTCGGAAAATTGATGGTAAACCAACTTCGAACGTTAAATCATAATAATTGCGACGAGTAACGTAAAATTACGGTCACAGATGGCGTCTATATTAGGGTGGTCCTTAAGAGGTATTTTCGAATTCCTATCGTGCCGCCACCCAGATCCGTTCGAAATAAATAAAAAACAATCCTCGATTTTTTTCAGATTTTTTATCCCACATTTAACCCTCCCCCACGGGGGTTGAAGTTTTCCATTTAAAATATATGGGGTTTTTTTGGTTTTCACAGTCAATATTTTATTGCGGAACTACCCGTCGATCGGAAAATCTAAAATTCACACCATTTACGCTATGAACATATTACTATACGAGAAAAAATCACCAACCCCCTACCCTTATATATGGTAATAGATTTGCGCTTCTGAACAAAACGAGAGTTGAAGTTTTTAATGGGTTTCTCGGTTTTAAGCAATCAATAGTTTATTATGGGTCTACTTGTTGGTTATAAAGTTTGAAATATGCACAAATAATTCTATATATCTACTACCATACGAGAAAGAAATAATAATCCCTATCCTCTCGAAGTTTTCTATGAATTATCGTTTCTGAAAAGAATGAGGGTTGAAATTTCAATACGTGGAGTTTAACGGTTTGTGCGGTCAAAATTTGAATGGGGGGCTATGCGTTGGTCGAAAAGATTGGAATTTGCACAAATTACTCTATAAACAGGATACGGATAAAAATCAACAACCACTTCACCACCATGTTCAATTATTAATACCGATCATCGCTTTCGGGTGTCTTGTTATTTCTTCTAATTCGTTATCATTAGACAAAGACCTGTTTCCGAATGATAAAGTAAACTTGGGAGCGGGGAGGGTTGACAATTTCAGGCCAAAATGATATATTGACTTTGCAGTTCAAAAAAATTGTAAAAAATCTCATGTGATCTATTTTTCATCACAGAGTTCATTAATGAAAATCTTAGGTCCGAATATACAAAATCGTTGAAGAGATGAAGTTATTATTTTACGTTTTTCGATATTTTTATTTCCAAAAAATGCTATTTCGATCATTTTGTGTTACAAATTTCGATAAACGTATTACAAATTATTAAGGAGGGTCTCTTTTTTTGCGTGATGAGGAAAGAAAGAGAACACTCATACTTACTCAAATTTTATTCGAAAGTAAGCAAGTAATTTAGAAATCGATAATAAGAGATATGACATTGACATTGGATGCACTTAGTTCCCGCGTGGAAAAAAGTAGTCCGGGATAGAGTCCGGATTGGAGTCCCGGATGATGTCCGGGCTGTAGTCCCGGATTGGAGTCCCGGATGATGTCCGGGCTGTAGTCCCGGATGGAATCTTTCAGTCCGGACGGGGGTCCCGAATGGATTTTCAGATAGACTTTGGCTTTTAATCCGATCCCAAAATCTATCCCGAAGTTAATCAATCCATCCGGGACTGCCAAAAAAAGTCAATCTGGATTCGACCCAGGACACACGAAACTTTGCCGGATACCATCCGGGACTCATGGATTCTCACCTGGATCCTATCCTGGACCACCCGCGAGTCTCGGCAGTGCGAGGGCAGAGTCACCTCGACTGTCCTGGATTCCATCGCCGACTCTACCTTGAACTGTTCTAGATTCCATGCCGGATTTTATCGTGGACTCTGCTGAAAACCATCGCGGACTGTCCTAAATTCTATCCCGGCATCCCGGAGGGGGATTTTTCTACCCTGGACTACCCGCGAATTCCAGAGCTCATTCTGGGCCCCATTTTTAATTTCTGCGTGGAGTGCTTCCGACTCGAAGGATAGATCCCTTGTGTAGTCGAACTCGGGATAGCTTTCGAGTCTTATACAGGGTGTCCCATTTTAATCTTACACCTGATTTATCTTGGAAAATAGGACTCCGATCGAAAAATGAGTCTTATGAAAGTTGTAGGGTTCAAAGGGGGACGTTTTTCTAGAAAAATAAATATGGTCCAAAATTCAAAATGGCGGAGATACGACGGCCGACATGTTTTTCTTAAATGGAACCATGACTTTTTTTTTCGACCAAAATGTTCGGCATATTAAACCTAACAACTTTTGTAGGAAACTTTTTTCGATAAAGTCCATAATTCATTTTTTTTAAGACCGTTTTAGCGTTATCCATGTACCACGACCGTTTTAGCGTTATCCATGTACCACGAGGAGGTAAGGTCTTCAACATCCCATTTGTGTGTGCGTGTGCGTGGTCGTGTGCGTGGTCGTGTGCGTGCGCATGTGCGGACGTGTTGGTCGTTACAACAATCACAAGGATTAGGTTTCTGCGGCTCGTCACTTCCGCAGTATTTTTTGACTCCAAACCCTCCTGGTAAGTGTACTTTGAACTCTTCTCAAAGATGTTCAAAGATCCCACCATTCATGTTGAGACATGCCTGAACTCTCCTCTCAAAACTACCGACTGTTTGTAAGAGGACATCTCTTGGAATTGCGCGGCAGGCGACTGCTATCCTCTCTCTCATACCCTCTCTTGTGGTTGGACGTTGGCGGTAGACAACGTCTTTAAGGTAACCCCACAAGAAGAAATCGGGAGAGGTGAGATCAGGTGACCTTGGCGGCCAGTGGACAGGTCCATCTCGACCGATCCACCTTCCCCCGAAAGTTCTGTCCAGATGGTTCCTTACAATACGAGCCCAGTGAGCGGGTGCACCGTCTTGCTGGAACCACATCTGTTGACGTGTACCCAAATCAAGATTTTCTAGCAGAATATGCAATTCATTTTGTAGAAAATCAAGATAACGGGCTCCCGTCACATTTCCCTAAAAAAAGTGGGGTCCTATTATTTGGCCGTTAACAATGCCACACCAAACATTTAAACTCCACCGATGTTGGTGATCGAGCTGTCTCACCCAGTGTGGATTATGGTCAGACCAATATCGGAAGTTCCACCGATTCACCTGACCCCGGTTGTTGAATGTGGATTCATCACTGAACATGACGAACCTGAAGAAGTCTGGGGATCTCTCGATTTGCCTCAACGCCCACCTACAAATCTCGACCCTTCGCAACGGATCGGGATTCGGAGTGTCTTGGTGGAATTGTAGTCGGTACGGGTGGTGCCTTGTACTCCTCAACACTCGGTGGACTGTAGACCTGGGAATTCCTAGTTGCGCGGAGATCGCTCGAACGCTCAAGTGGGGATCGTTTGCTACCATGGCTAAAATAGCCATATTTCGAGCCGCATACGGGCCATCAAAATCATTATTGACGTCTTGGCGACGTCTACGATGGCGAGTTATGTGACCTGCCCTCGCTCTCTGTTCCAGCGTCCGAATTGTCTGCCGCGATGGGTGCCGACGATGCGGATATTCGCGACGATACAAATTTGCAGCGCGGAAATAATTGCCACGACATCTCCCCAAAATGAGGAGCATGTCGACAATCTCGTTCGGACTGAAATCTGACATCGTTAGATGTTTGTCGGTAAACTTTTACAGATGTACCGTCCAAAACGCGCGATCCACAAAAATCATTTCGAAGTGTCCGTGTGATGAATTTGTTATTTTTCATCAGTGACGAAGAAGACTTGTAATTCCAAAAATACTTTGCCTTCGACGAATTTTTTAGACATTGGATTAAAGTTTTTAACATGATGAATGGTGGAATCTTTGAACATGTTTGAGAAGAATTCAAAGTACACTTACAAGGAGGGTTTGGAGTACAAAAATTTTGCCGAAGTGACGAGCCGCAGAGACCTAATTCTTGTAAGTGTTGTATGCACGCACACGCGCACGCGCGCACACGCACACACAAATGGGATGTTGAAGACTTTACCTCCTCGTGGTACATGGGTAACGCTAAAACGGTCGTGGTACATAGATAACGCTAAAACGGTCTTAAAAAAAATGAATTATGGACTTTATCGAAAAAAGTTTCCTACAAAAGTTATTAGGTTTAATATGCCGAACATTTTGGTCGAAAAAAAAAGTCATGGTTCCATTTAAGAAAAACATGTCGGCCGTCGTACCTCCGCCATTTTGAATTTTGGACCATATTTCTTTTTCTAGAAAAACGTCCCCCTTTGAACCCTACAACTTTCATAAGACTCATTTTTCGATCGGAGTCCTATTTTGCAAGATAAATCAGGTGTAAGATTAAAATGGGACACCCTGTATATACTAAGGCTTCAAAGCACTTGCAAGAAACGCTCTGTCTGTTTGCCATCTAGTGGCATCATACGAAATATTCATGCACAAAGCTCCGCGAGATGGCGAGCGGTCGAAATTCTTCTCGCAAGTGACTTGAAGCCTGAACGCATATAAGATTGCAAAGCTGTCCTGAGTTCGATTACAAAGGAGGGGTCTACCCTTCATTGACGGGAGCCAAGATTGGTGGATTGTCCAGGGCAAAGTCCGGGATGAAATTTAACACAGTCCAGGTGAGAATCCAAAATGCACTCTGCCCACGGACTGCCAAGATTCGCGGGTGGTCCAGGGTAAAGTCTGGGATAGAATTTAGGACAGTCCGGGATGGTTTGCTACTTGCTACTTGGAGTATCAATTTTTTCGCTACTCTGATTTATCTACTCACTTTCTCTCCGTAATTGCTTTCCTCATAAATTATCGACACGTAACTCCAGCCCATTACGAGAACGATGTCCACCATCGCCTTGACCTGATAGTGATCGCTTGGTATTGTCCGGGTGAAGTACTCGAAGCGCATTTTGTTGGAAAGTTCCGGACTCGTGGAGAAAAACGACACCTGTAAAATACAAGATAGAAAAAAAACGGTGAGAGAGTATAACACAAGTACAATAGAAAAAGAAGTCCACAAGCGTCTGAACGCTTTTCTCTCAAGTACACCAGAGTGACCGTTGGCAGGAGAAAAAAAGAGGTCTTCTCTAGGGTCCTGACCGTCAGACTTGGGCGTCTCAAGAGGCGAAAAGCTCGTGCTTTCTACTGCTTCTCGGGGCGGTCTGTGAGTCAGATCAAGGGCTTATCACGAATAAGTCTCAGATGTGTACTTATGTTGGAAGCTTCGGGCTCTATTAAATTTTCTGGGGATTATGGTTTTGTCGGTAAAATCTAGTGGAAGAGAAAGACCACTGCTAGAATGTTTAAAAAAAACATACTTTTTTCTAGACGATGGTACTGTATATGAGGCATTCCATATCAATTCAGCCACCAAAATAAAAAAATCTCGATTTTTTTTTTAAATCAGTTTCAGTTGTTCCAATACACAACCTAAAATTTCAAATTTTTAAATAATTTCCTGGCGGAATATGTCAATTTTTTCAACTCTAAAAAACGAAAATGTGCTTTTTTTTTGATGGCCTACAAGAAAAAAAAATGTAGAATTAATTCGGTAATTTGAGGCCACATTTTACGGCAAGTCAACGAATTTTTTTGTACGGTTTTGACATCAGATATTGTCATCCGAAAAATTGCTTCAAATTCTGTAAGTGAATATGAAGTTTTCAGTATTGTTTTATTTATGGAAAAATCAAGTGATCATAGGGTACAGCAGTTTGAAATTTAAAAAATGGATATTCGTTTTTAATGTCATACCTTAGAGAAATGCCCATTTTCGGGTTTTAGAGTTGACGATACGATTAATGGTTCTAAAATATTACAGATTAAATTAAAAAAATGCAAAAATTGGCATATTCGGGTAGGAGCTTTTTTTTAAAAATTGAAATTTGGTGTATCTATTAGAATCACTAAAACTGATTTTTAGAACGTTTTAGGCAACTTTTTTTTTCAGTGGTTGTATTGATATGGAATGCCTCTTATATATAAACTCACAGTCAACAGTGTGCTCAGACTGTTTCATGTTTACCTTTTTATTTTTTCATCCGTTTCCCCATCCTAGATTGTAACTTTATCTTCGAACTTTATTTTCAGGTTTAAGTTTCAACTTAAGCCTCAATTTAATTAAAGTCGCAGCTTGAGTAACAATTTAAATCGCAACGTGAGTAACAATTAATATCGCAAAATTGAGTAACAATTTAACTCGCATATTGATTAACATTTTAAGCCGCCACTCAAGTTCCAACTTAAGTTGTAGCTTACGACCATAAATTCAATCTTAAGTGGTATTTAGATATGAAGTTGATCGAGGCAACGCTTATAGAAATGTTTTTTCATGGCCTCTCTCTCGTATGTTTAGTTTTTAGGCCAAATGCCCTAAGTGTTAAGGGTTCATATTAAGTGTTTTTAATATTGATTAAATCACATTCAAATGGATATTTTTGAAAATATTTATTCCCAAAAGTTGTTTTGAATATCAGTGCCACTTCATTATATCTTTAAACCCCAATAACTTGAGAGTGAGCTATCGAGCTGATAATAATCGTATACACATACAGGAGTTAAACTCGATGCATGTGCCAATTTTCTGTAAAATATGTGTAGTTGTTTGTTCTTAATGCTATTTTGAATGTAACAAAAAAATATCTGCGCGATCAAGTATAAAAAGAAATTAGTTTTGACGCCAAGTATAAAAAGAAATTAGTTTTGTACGAAAACGTCCATTTAAAGTATTTATATCTCTTACAGATTAAAAATGTCGAAGCGAAAATGTTCGGCAGGAGGCGCCCGATGGATAGTATTATGAATTTGACTTCTAAAAAATTACGTGAAAAATATCTTTCATGGGTTGTTAAGGTAAACTTAATAATGTTTCTGTAAATGGATTTTTATACATTCTTCGAACTTGTAGCAAAAACACATAAATTCGATTTCTCCTGATTTAGCAGCAGTTTCCTTTTGAAAATGTGTATAAACAATTTTCGAAGTCTTGGAACCCGGAAGACTAATTTTCACATTTTTCAGCACACATTTCTCATTAGAATAACAGGACTAGTTATTATCTGGTCTTGAATTACATTAATTGAAATTAATATAGGATAAAGGTGGACAAATTGGAATAAACTGCGAATGTTTTTCGGTAATTAAAGCATTTAAGTAAATAAAATCTCATATACGAATCATACAAGACCTTATTTATTTTTTATTCGTTTTGATGAATATTAAACGTTACTTGACAAAATGTTAACATATTATTTAAATGGTCCGTATCGGGGATACCCTGATACATGCACAGAAATATTCTGCCATTATTGAAATGTGATTGTTGGACGTTTTACAGTATTTCAACATTAAACTTGTATTGCAATTTGATTTCCATAAAACTCAATACCACACAAAATAGTCATAGTCACCCTGAATAGTCCGGAAATACGAAGCATGCCGTACTAATTTTTTACCATTCGAATTTTTCAAAAGCTCACAAATCTGATTCTGAAAACGCCATTTAAAAAAATTTGAAACAATTAACACTTATTCTATGATTTAAAATGTGATTTTTAAGCACCTTAAGATAATGGGATCTCAATATTTACTATTTTTTCGTGAGCTTTTAGTTGTTTTTTTATGTCGGAATGGGAATTTTAATTCTTTTTGATCGGTCACAAACTTCCTTAAATACTAGGCTAATCACAGACGCATGCTTGACAAACTTATAAAGCTTTCAAAGGTTAAGGGCTGCAGCACCCGTCCTCTTATGTAAAATTTGACACCAAACAGAACTTGGTTATCACGGACTTTTCGGGCAACCGATCACAGGGCGAATAAAACGATGACAGTGGTTTTCGTTATTCATGAACTAAAGAGGACTAAGGTTGGGCGGGCCCGGGCACTTCAGCTCCTTCTGTCAGTTTTGAAATTCGACACAAAAAAAAGATTCAATTTGTGACTTGATTCCGGTCCCAGTCTGCCTGACGACAGCAACGACCAATCACAGCATGAATAAAGAGGCAATAATATCAAATCTTTGATATTTTCGAGATATCTCGTGACCCACTAACTTTTTAGGGAGAGATCAATCAATTTCATTTCTAGTGCAGTTTATAGAAATACCACAAAGCCTGACTACCATTTTGCAAAATTCTTAAATTACCCGAGCAAAAACTCGGTAAATTATGAACCGCAACATTTTTTGAAAAAATAGAAAAATTGATTTTTTCGTTCATAAAATCATTTCTTGCGAACAAAAATGGGGAAAATATTGAAATGGAAGATTGCAACTAGAATCATATTTTTTTTATGATTCCGCAATCAGTTTAGATAAGGAACAGATAAAAAAACCCGAATAATCGATCATTTTAGACGGTAAGTTATTGTCTCATGCAAGAAAAAATGAAATCGAAAAAAGGTGAACAGGCTCAAAATTAAGTGCATTCGGTCTTGATGGTTACGTAATTTATACACAATGCGATTAAAAAATTTAAAGGGCGAAAAATCATTCAAACACGACTGAAAATATCTTAAACACACTCTGAGACGATATTCAATTTTCTCTATAATTATTTTCTTAATAAGGAATTGAATGACTAAACTTCGGAGATAACTTGACCTCTTGAGTCGAGAGGGGGTTTCGTGTACACTGGATCTGAGGAAGGGTTATTTATTGTAATGAAAGGAGAATCACCACAGTAATCCTTATGCCACTCGGCGTCGGATGGTTCTATCATCATCGGCGATGTATAAGGAAAGAGGCGATATTGGAGAACGTTACGGTTTTAATGGTACTAGGGTTAGGCGGTCTCCTTCTGTTTCCTTCTGTCAGTTTTGACATTTGACATAAACAAAAAGTTTCAATACATTGTGACGTGATTTTTGGCCACACCACCTGCGTGAGGGCTAAACGGCGAGGAGTGTCGAATTAACGACACTTGAGCGGCGCACAATCGTTTGCGGATGCTGGCATCTGACGATGCCAGCTCTCTGTATTAGCTCTCTTTTTTTATCACGAAGCTCTCTTTATCAGCTTTATCAGCTGAAGCGCCAGAATGTATAAACTGCGACATTAGGGCCGTATTAGAGAAAAGCGGGATCGTGCACCGCACCACATACCACCCTCAGGCTAACTCTGTGGAGCATGTCAATCGGGTGCTAAAACTATGGTAGTGTCATTCTTGGAGACTGATCACCGACAGTGGGACAGTCACCTGCCCGAGTTCCGTTTCGCGTATAATTCGGCATATCGCAGCTCTCTACAATCTAGCCCAGCATGCCTGAATATTGGTTGGGAACCCCGTGCCGCGATAACCTTGTACGAAAATAATAACAGCGAGTTAGACACACTCCCAACACCACCGGAACAATGGAAAAGAGATGAGGCACGCGCTTGACGAGGCTTTCCGAAAGCAGACGCATTATTACAACTTAAGACATCGCAAAAACCCCTTCCAACTAGGAGGCCAAGTGCTGAAACGGCATCATGTTTTGTCTTCGGCCACCCAGAATATCGCAGCCAAACTCGCCCCAAAGTTTCACGGGTCATTTCAAATTACTAAATTCTTGTCACCCGTGGTGGTCCAACCCGTCGACCCGCATGGGTGTTGGTCGGGCAAATCTCATGTTCAGTATCTAAAACCCTTTATTAATTCATAACGTTTTTTTTCACGCTTGCAGATCGCTATCCTTGGTACCTTCCACTCTTCAATACCTCTCTCTAGCTTTATTTTTGCCTTTTTGTATAACACACCCCTACACCTCACAAACAACCACACATTTATTTACAATTTTTTTTCGAACCAATCTACGACACCCGCGCTGCATTGCCTTCCGACCAACCACGAGTACCGCTATGTCAAAGCGCCAGCAACCGAGTCACTTTAAGCCCGCCTACAACCAGCCCACACCTCCATTCCGTTCCAAGGAATGGGATCATCTTGGAGGATGAGACCGCTGTCAACATGGACCTCAGCCCCGAGGCGTACGGCCGCGGACGCCGGTCCGAGTCGCTGGAAGATGAGCCGTTTACGGACGAGTTGATGTCCGAAGATGACACCGATCAGCTGTTATCTGACCTCGAGAGCGAACCCGAAGAATGTCCCCGGTCGGAGCCTCCGGAAGTCGACGAGATGCGCGAAACCGTAGCTAACCAGCCGGAATTCGAAGGGGATGATAACCCCTTTTGGAACCGGCTACGGTCGTACTTCCTCTATTTGGATGTCATCGAATTCCTTCGACCCGGATTCTTTTTCCACCTACGGGTGACCATCAAGGCGCTGACTCACCACCCGGGGCAGAACTGCCCGATAGCCGACTCCCTTGTGGGCCCAATAGTACCCGGTACTCGCTGTGGCGATATTCGGGACTGGCCGGTCAAAATGACTAACGCCAGCACCCAAATGGATACCCGTCTCTCGACTCGTAACCAAGGGACCCAGACGAATCCATCCGTCACCAACGTCCAAATCCAGGTGGAGTTAGTGTCGACGTCGGAAACTCCAGGACCTCGGGATACCAACCAACCGCGCACAAAGGACGTCCGAGACGCCTCAACATCTCCGATGCCGCGAATGGTCAGCGCGGAGAATTGCGTGGACTTGCCCGTGAGGGCACCAAATAGCCATCCGTCGGGAAGCCACCCACCGTCTACGCGGGTACAGACTCGACCACCCGGTCCGTCGACAGGGGCCATACCTCGTCAGCCGCATACCGCAGACTCGCATACCGGAGTCACCTGCTTCACCGCCTTCTTCACCACCACGTGATCCCCGTGGTAACTCGCGACGAGGCAACACGCCACACTCTAACGGGGGTCCTCCGAATAATACCGGAAGTCGACCAGAGCCCCCGAAATACGAGGGACCGTGGTCATGTATTCGCCCTGCCGAGGACACCAACGCCTTCGACCCTCGTGGATCGCTCTTCGGCTGGTGTTTCAACTGCGGCAACCCGGACCATATTAGTGCGGAGTGCCCCGAGCCTCACACCATCTATTGCCGCTGTTGCGGTAGACCTGGGGTGACCGCCAAAACTTGTCCCAGGGACGGGCCGTGTTGGAGAAGTGAGGGGCTATTTGTGCCCAAGGCCGGTCGCAACGTTCCGCGCCACCAATTTCCGGACTAGAATTCTATGAGACGCAGCTACCAGCCTCCAGGACATTCCTACCAGGAGTGGTGACTTTGAGAGTCGGACGACCGCTCGGCGCCGCGTTGGATCAGCGGACGTTTAGTTTCTTTGCTACCTCCACATACACGCCACTCACACACAACACACAGCCACACTTAGCTACCTGCACGGGCATTGAGAACCCCAGCTTGGCTTTCATTAAAAACTTTTGTTAAAACTTAACTTTCCTCTGCTTTGTCTACCTTTACTGTTACCTATACTTCCAGGCTGCAGCATTACTGACCTACTAATGTTATTTTTTTGTGTCCTTTGATCTGTTTCGGTATCCTGTCTCGTTACCCTTTGATGGAATATATGTTTTTCGCTTTTGGGTTTCTTCGCTTTCGTGAGAAATTTGTTTCGTTTGCTTGTGTATTATCTTCAGACCTCCCCGCTGTCATCCGCCGGCAGCAACGACCTTCAGTTCCCGTTACTTCAAATTCTGATTTTTAGTATCGACCAGTTACCACAGGATGAGAGAACGTGCCTAAGGAGGTGGAGATCTGGTTTCAGTTCGGCGGAGGGGCTCCGAAACGTGGGGCTTCGCGCCGGACTCTCAATACGAGAAGCCGTATTTGAATGAGGCCGGACTCGGATGAGTCGGAAAGTTTGCAGCTCACACCACCTACGCGATAGGTACCTATAGCAATCTGTTCACGGAGCTTCCGTGGGGTAAGGGGCTCTGTGACGGGATTTTGGCCACGCCACCTGCGCGAGAGCTAAACAGCGAGGAGTGTCGGATTAACGACACTTGAGCGGCGCACAATCGCTTGCGGACACTGGCATGGTAGCTCTCTTTTTTGTATCACGAAGCTCTCTTTATCAGCTCTCTAAGACTCTCTTTTAAAAGTTTCTTTTCTTATTATTAGCTCTCTTTTCTTATTAATTTCAAAACTCTCTTTCGTAACCCTCTATGGCTCTCTTTATTATCGATTATCGTTATTATTGGTTCTCGTTATTATCGGATCTGATTCTATTATTTGGCGACAGAGTAATTTTAAGTTAGGAAATCCAGTTATGCGTTGCAACCGTTTTGTTACCCCTTTCATCGGGTCTCACCCCAACAAGAACATCAACTGCGGGAAATTACTCAGCTCCACCCGCACACCGGTGCCAAACTCCACACGATCGCTCTCGATTACACCACCGCGTCGACTACTGGCCGTCTCACATCCTCCAACCATCGGAGAGGTCAAGCTTTCGTTTGGATTACTGGATTTTTCTTCTATTAATTAGATCGACAACCCAGCCTTGGGAAATAAGGGCTGAGGAATCAGCACTGCAGGCGGATAACAACCATCGTTGTCCGTGGATTTTGGATGCCCGGGGAGCGCGCAGGAAAAAGACCGAAATTACTGAGTCACCCGCCTCCCTACGACTTACCAGCCTGACGTTAGAACAACCCCTGGAGTCCGAGATGTCGCCGTCCGGCCACCCCGGCGCCCCAAGAAGCAAGGGTTTAGGAGCAGCAGAGGCTGATTCAATTCGCAGCGTTACACTTAAAGATGTGAGTCCAATACCGCTGATGCACCGAGGTCACGGTTTCCGGCATGAGGGTCTCCGCCCCGATCCGAGGGGAATAGATTCGGGCTCCAACAAGTAATTTTACTGCATCAAAGAGGTTGGGGAGAGACGATCGACGCGAATAAATAATATGAAGCGCGGCTTTAAATTGCGCGCCACGCCGCTCCGAGTACCCTCCATCAAGACCGTTGAGATACCGCGAAGATCGAGGGATCGAAGAACGCAGGAGGGTAGAGCGTGCGCGTGCGGCTACCGGCAAGTGGGCGGAGTGGGGCTAGCCATAGATCGACGGCACGCGACGCCTCACCGAATTCACTTCCGCGTGGATCGTTGAGTGAGAGTGTGCACTGCCGAAAATCAGCCAGCAACGACGCAGGACGCCGTCGAGACCCAGCCCCCCACGTTCTATTCTGTGAGACGGAAAATTCATTGGATCGGTAAAGTACTCGGCCTCGATCATTGAATTATTTATTTCAATTTTTTTGTTTGAGTTTAGTTTCGAGTTTAAAGAATTTATCGAGAGTCTTATGAATGATTCTGGCTTCGAAGGCGCGAGTGCTCGAAAAGCCGTGAATCTCCCGTCAATAATTGGTCGATTAATTTTCAGATTATTTACTTCAGATATTTACTCAGCCCGGGGAAAGTAATAAAATTCTGGTTTCCCGAAACTTCGCGTTATTGTCACCTATTTTGTTCTGCCCAGCCCCTCACCATTTATCAGCTCGCGGAACCTGAGTTAGTCGCGGGTCTTACGGCATTTCACCGCATCCTCGCATTGCCCAAGATTGAGTCGCGCTACACTGGGAGCAATATAAGTCGGCGATCACGAATTCGTTTGCGTACAATTGGATTTCGGATTTCCGCTTCGTTAATTTGAATTGTTGCTTATTTAAGTTATCTTGTATCACTTTCCCTATGCTGGGCATTACGCGAGAATAAAGAGCCGGGGTTGTGAGACTTTCCAGGAGGAAAATTCCTCACAACATGAACTTGACCTCAGTCCCAGTGTGTCTGATAACAGGAAGAGCCATTCACACCACGAATAAAACGACGATAGTGCATGCGATATTTCGAGATATTTGAGCCACCAATTTTTTAGAAGGGGATTCAAAAAGAATATGAAAAGACTTTATAATAATGAACAAACCTTAATTTGTTCGTGATATGCCAGAAATGCTGTAACTGTTTGAATATGTATCAGACAGATACAGCACCGCAAAATAGCGAATTGAAATGAACGGAGTGATTTAATATTCACGGAAAGAGCAGATGTCCCTACTAAAAGCTGCAATGCTCAAGCCAAGTTATTAAACCAAAGCGTAAATTTTGTTCCACGCAATGGGTTCTGCTAGAGTTTAGTTGATATTCTTTTTGTTTTTACTTTGAAATTGTATTTATTAAATACGTCAATTATTGGTTCAAGTAGAGAAAAAAGAAAAGTAAAAGAAAAATGATTCGAAATAATCGAGTGGACGAGGGGTAAGAATAAACCAAATGAGTTGGGCTATCTCAAGGAATTATAATATGATAAGAACTTGGAACATTGTCATACCATGATTCCAAAGAATCCCGGGAAAAAGCTACCCAGGAATAAAGGTCTCCGGAGAAAAGGTCACTCGGAAAAAAGGTCCTGTAGAAAAAGTAAAAGAAGAGAAGAGAAGAGAACCTAACCAAAAATAACCCTAAAGAACCTATGGGTTTTTAAGGATTTGCGGAAAATTTCCCGAAAATACATTAAAAAATCGGTAAAATGCGTATCCGGACGAACAAAGTGCAACTATTTGTTCGGATAAACCTTAGAAATCGTTAATAAAAACATATCCGTTTAATATACAGTTATTAGTCCGGATAATACTCCAGAATCGTTGAAGAACGTATCCGGACGAACAATATACGATTATTCTTATGGATAATTCTAAAAAACCGTTATAGAAACGCATCCGAACGAATAGCTGTATAGTTGACCGTACATTAATATTTTTTTCACTATAAATAAAGTTGTGTCGTGGATGGGGGGAGCTCTGCCCCTCGACTCCGCCGGCGGCTGCGCCCCCGGACCGCCGCGTCCGGCTCTTGCGTCAGCATATTTATCCGTTTACATCGCGAGGGGGGGGAGTCTGCGAGTGAGAGTGTTCAAGTTACTGGGTCGCACCCACACGGAGAACAATCTGGGTGATCTTTTTTCCGGGTGACCGTTTTTCCCGAGGGACCTTTTTTTCGGTGACTTTTTTTCCGAATACCATTACAAATTATTCGAATAAACCGATTTAGGAAAGAACGAGTCAAATTATTCGAAAGCCAACGTGAGCTGGGCTGTCTCCAGGAGTTCACTTGTGCATACGTTGACTGCTGAACTCCATCACAGATTCTTCTGCGTTTACAAAAACATATAATCAATCTGTGTAAAATCGTATACCTGACCTGTCTCACGAGATAATTCTATTATAGGCTTGCCAATCACTCTTTTCGCAAAAATGACAAGAAAAGCCAGGCGGAATTCGAGGAATAGGACTGGATTTTGTCCTATATCGTTGTGATGGGAATTTCATTACATGCGAGACGTGAGGATGACCGACGTGTTGTTTACCTTTCTTTTTACACGGGGTTGCTGCAATCGGACGGGCGTGTAAATTAAAGGCAAGTACAACCGAATTTATAGAACCATACAGGCCGAACGCGATGTCGGGGTATATAGTTTCTATAAACTGGTTTATTTAAAAGGACGCAGTAGCTACTGTTGCATGCAAAATCATACACCACTGTTGGATAGGAAAGAAGAGAGAAGTACTGTAAAGGGTTTACGCAATTTAGAGGCTTTACGGGAGCTCAGCGGGCTCACGGAAAAACCAAGTGGGCCAATGCGATCTTCTGGCACTTGGGGGAGTTGGGCGCGCTTATGGAATTTTAGGGACGTTCTCAAGTTGAGAGTTTGATTAAGAATGAAGGTAACACACCCAAGCGCGGCTCGCTTATATACTGTAAGTCCGACCGTTTGCTATCTGTTGCTGGTGCTCTGTTGCCACGTCTCGTGTTGCCATTACATTCAATAATTTTATAATTGGCGGGTAAGGATGTCCCGTCGCAAGTCATATTCATTTTCTAAATCGAGATGAATATCACTCCGAAAGTATTGTAACGGAATCGGCATTTATATTGTGTTATTTATGGAATGGTATGTGAAAGCGGCATTGGAATTGATCCGCTCGTGTCATATGAGACAATTGACAACGAACTGAATGACGCTTGACAACGATCGTAGATTGATTAACAGTCTTGACAGAGACCTCAAAGATTACGGACGCGATATCTATTACTAATAAAGTTCCGCCCTGCTATTTCTTTTATAATCGTGGTTTATTTATTTGCTGGTTCGTAACATTGGTGTCAGAAGTGTTTAACGAATCTTTGCGTATAAAAATAAATAATTCGGTCGGGATAATAATTCAAAAAGCGATTTTTTTTGTGTGTCGGTCAAATCGGATTATCAGTGAGAACTCGCAGTAATTATGAGTAGAAGAAGGAGAGTGGATGTTGAGCTGCGGCTGCAAACTGCCTGTGTGTCTTTCTTAATTAAATTAAGACATTTCTTTACGTTTCGACTCGGTTCTGAGTCATCTTCAGAATTTCTTTTATTTCTGTCGTGAGACCAGGTTCTCCAGTCAAAATATCTCGAGTGACGTTTGAGGTTATGTCTACCAGCGGTTACTGTTTGAATGATAAATTTATCTTATTGATTGGTTATATTATGGATGTTTTATGTTTAGTATTAATTATTTACTGTTGATGGTTGGTTTGTTTGTGAGTGGAGAATTTCTGGTTGTTGATAATTTTGATCGAGACAGTTGTGGTCCACAACTGTCTCGATCGCTGAACCACTATGCGGTGAAAAACAACAAAGTACCGGCTTCTCCGGTCAAAATTATCAACAACCAGAAATTCTCCACTCACAAACAAACCAACCATCAACAGTAAATAATTAATACTAAACATAAAACATCCATAATATAACCAATCAATAAGATAAATTTATCATTCAAACAGTAACCGCTGGTAGACATAACCTCAAACGTCACTCGAGATATTTTGACTGGAGAACCTGGTCTCACGACAGAAATAAAAGAAATTCTGAAGATGACTCAGAACCGAGTCGAAACGTAAAGAAATGTCTTAATTTAATTAAGAAAGACACACAGGCAGTTTGCAGCCGCAGCTCAACATCCACTCTATTTATCATCTGCCACAGCCCATCAAACATAGTAGAAGAAGGAGGATACGAGCAACAGTGTCCGAAGATGGACACGGCGAAACAGACACGATCAACACCCTTAGAGAAGAATTCCAACAAAAAATTGAAGAAAATAATCGTCGTATGGCCGAAGATTTCGAAAAATTAAAAGAAGTAGCAATCGAGTCAGCACGAGAAGCAGCCATAACATCGGTTCGGGATGTGTTAGGAGAAGCAATCGGTGAAGCTGCACAGACCGCAGCCAAGGAAGCAGCACAGGAGTCAGCACGTCTCATCATCGCTGAACTCAACAAAAATAAAGATAATGTTCCTTCCCTTACTTCCGCTTTACCTAACACTTCCGCTTCTCTACTTGATAACTCAATAACAACACACGCTGTTATTCACGACATTCCGCGACAAAATAACAATCCTCAAAGCGAATCTGTCATACCATCAACTCCCATTTCAAATCAGACTAATCTTAAGCTGAAACACGATTTGTTTGATGGTACCGGATCGTGGGACCAATACTTTAAACAATTCGAAATAATTACACAATTCTATCGATATTCGATCACTGAAAAAGCAATCTTGCTCGCTTCGTCACTTCGCGGGACAGCTCGAGTCGTATTAGACGGTCTCAGCGACGAAGAAAGTAAAGATTTTTCCAAACTTAAATCAGCTCTAGATTTTAGCTTCGGGACAAAAAATTGTAACGAGAGATATTGTAATGAATTGGAGGCTCGGAAACAAAAATATAATGAAGATTTTGCGACATTTGCAACAGATATCAATCGGTTGGCTAGGTTAGCATATGCCGAAGCCAACATAGAAACGAGAGAGAAAATTGCATGCAGAGCATTTATTTCGGGGCTTTCCAATTATAATATGAAGAAAACGATCAAACTTGAGAAAGTTTCGACACTCATAGACGCGCTGAATCGAGCTAAAGAAATCGATACAGTGCTCGAATCGATAAAAAGTAAATTTTCAAATTTAAATTCTAACTTCCGACGAAATAACTTTAACAACAAATCCTCCGACTCAAACGAACTTTACAGACGAGACAAATCGAAGGAAAAATATCGAGACTCACAATTTTCATTCGACTGTTGGAAATGCGGGAAAAAGGGTCATAGACAAGCTACGTGTAGAAATCCTCCTTCGACAGAATACTTGAAAAAACAAAAAGAGAATAAGGGAAACTAAAAAGAGTCGATTCACAGGGGGTTGAATCGACTCAAATAAGATGTGTAGGGGTTAACGCAACTTCAGTGCGTGAACCAAATCTGCATCTTTCCTTCAAAGGAAAGTTTGCTGGAAAATCGTGTGTGATGGTATTAGATACCGCATCGGAGATCACAATAGTGAACGCTGTAACGTTCGCGAATACGATTTATTCTTTAAAAAAGGTTTCGAGACGTTTAAAAATTCTCACAGTCTCAAGAGAAGAGTTGAAATATTCTGCAATTCGAAAAGCTTTTATTTCAGTAGGAAATTTTTCGATTGAATTAGAGGTTGTCTTCGCTAATATTCGAGAAGATTGTTTATTAGGCTTGGATTTTTTACAAAAATCTGGGCTATTAAAAGAATTTGAAAATATAATCCATACAAAATTTAATATCAATAGTAACGAAAAAATAGTTTCCACTAAATGCACAAACGTAATTCAAACAATTCCAACAAAAGTTCCAGAACATCTAAACATATTATTTGAAAAATCTTCAAAAATTTTGAACGAATCCGAAAAATCGTTATTTAAAAACCTTTTGATAACATTCATGGACACTTTCGCAAAAGATACAAATGATATTGGACTATGTACGTATATCAAACACAAGATTGATATCGGAGATGCTAAGCCTTTTAAACTAGCTCCTCGTCGCATTCCTATTCAATATCGAGACACAGCATTTAAACTCGTGGAGGAAATGAAGGAACAGGGTATCATCGAACCAAGTCATGGTCCTTTCATTTCACGTCCCGTGTTTATTGCAAAAAAAGATGGTTCGACTAGGTTTTGTATAGATTATAGGATGTTGAACAGTATTACAAAAAAAGATTCATATCCTATCCCTCGTATTGACGAAATTCTTGAAGCAGTAGGAGGTGCAGAGTGGTTTTCAACAATTGACTTAAAAAGTGGATATTGGCAAGTTCAAGTCGAACCAAAAGATAAAGAAAAAACAGCATTTATGTTAGGATGTGAATTTTGGCAATTTAAAGTTCTTCCCTTCGGACTCTGTAACGCTCCGGCTACTTTCATTCGATTAATGAATAAAGTTCTCCAAGGACGAACATGGAAAATTTGTTTAGTATATTTGGACGATATAATAATTTTCAGTAAAACTTTTAAAGAACATTTAAAAAATATCGAGCAAGTACTTTTTCGTCTTCGAGAAGCAAACTTAAAAGCAAATCCAAAAAAATGTATTTTCAATCAAAAAGAAGTTAACTATTTAGGTCACATCCTAACAGGTTCAGGTATTAAAACCTGCCCGGAAAAGATTTCAGCAATTATGAACTGGCCAATTCCCACAAATAAGAAAGAAGTCAAAAGTTTCACAGCATTAGCTTCATATTATAGGAAGTTTGTCAAAGATTTTGCTCAAATCGCTGGACCTCTACATCGTTTGACGGAGGAAAGGACTAAGTTCGAATGGAATAAAGAGGCACAGAACTCTTTTGACATGTTGAAGGACGCTTTGGTTTCTCCTCCTATTTTGGCTTTTCCATCCGTTACTGACGATTTTATCCTAGATACCGATGCTTCAAATACGGGTATCGGAGCAGTTATTTCACAAATTCAGTTTGGAGAAGAAAAAGTTATAGCTTATTTCAGCAAAACACTTAATAAAGCAGAAAGGAACTACTGTGTAACTCGCAGAGAACTTCTGGCTATAATTAAAGCGGTTGATCATTTTCGGCACTTTTTAATAGGGAAACGTTTCATAATTAAAACCGATCATTCCGCACTTCAATGGTTATTGTCATTTAAGAATCCTGAAGGACAAGTAGCAAGATGGTTAGAGACTCTTTTCATATATGATTTTGAAGTCCAACATCGACGGGGTCGTTTTCATGGAAATGCGGATGCTCTATCAAGACGACCCTGCGATAAGGACTGCAAACAGTGTTATAAAATTGAACAACGAGAAGTTGAAATTGAGAAGTCAGTTTGTCAGACAATTTGTCTAACAAATAAACAAATAAATTGGCATAAATTTCAACGAGCAGATTCAGTACTTAAAACAATAATTAACTTCAAAGAAAGAAACATACGACCAGTATGGTCCGAAATCTCCCACTATGATTCATCATTTAAAATCTATCTCATGCATTGGGACTCGTTGGAATTAAAAGATGACCTTTTATTTCGACGATGGGAATCACCAGATATGTCTCACTTCGTATGGCAATTGATTGTACCAAAAGAAATGATCCACCGAGTTCTTTCAGAAGCGCATAATTCTCCTTACGGCGGACACTTCGGCGTCAATAAGACCTTGGCCAAGATTCGCCAACAGTATTACTGGGCATCTTGTAAGCCAGATGTCGAAGAATGGTGTAAAAAATGCAAAATTTGTTTTTCTAAAAAAGGACCTCGTTCCAAACTAAAAGGAGAACTCCAAATCTACAACGTTGGAAATCCTTTTGAAAGAATCGCGGTCGACATTCTCGGACCCTTGCCTAAAACATCTTCTGGCAATAGATACTTGTTAATTGTCACCGATTATTTTACCAGATGGCCTGAGGCCTTTCCTCTTCCAAATTTTCAAGCTAAAACTGTAGCAGAGACATTAGTTTTCGAGATATTCTCTCGTTTTGGCATACCACTTGAAATTCATTCAGATCAGGGTAGAAATTTCGAATCAAACCTCTTCAAGGAAACTATGGCGATACTTGGAATACAGAAGACTAGAACTTCCCCATTGCACCCTCAATCTAATGGTTTAGTTGAAAGATTGAATAGGACTATTCTTCAATATCTATCCAAGTTTGTCTCAGAAAATCAGAAAGATTGGGACAAATGGATACCTCTTTTTTTACTAGCTTACCGTTCTTCAAAACATGAAACTACTGAATTTTCACCAGCAATGATACTTATGGGTAGGGAACTTAAGTTGCCATTAGAACTTCTTCGTGGAAATCCACAAAATGAGTATTCAGAGGCTAGTGATCCATCTGAATTCGTTGGAGAATTGAGAGAGAGATTGAATACAATTCACGAAAAAGTTAGAAAGCAGTTCATTTTAAAGAGTAATAAAATTAAATCAAAGTTTGACTTAAAATCACATATGCTTTCCTTTAAACCCGGTCAGCAGGTTTGGCTTTATCACCCCCATAGAGTCAAAGGAAAGTGCCCAAAGCTGCAAAGAGATTGGGTAGGTCCATATTTAGTTAAAACCAAAATTAACGATGTAGTATATAGGATTCAGAAACTTCCTCGTGGAAAATTGATGATTGTGCATATAGATAGATTAGCACCTTTTGAAAATAAAAAAATAGCGATGGCAGTTCTGAGACGTTAATGGTGGAAAGTAGATTGCTTGGCTGGAGCCTGGTGCACTGCCCTCGGTAAAGGTCATACTGTAGCTCGGTGTACTGTGAAGGGTTTCCGAAGAATCTTTTTGTGTAGTGGGTATTCAATGTCTAACTGGGCATGCTTAGTCGTTGGTGTCACTTGGTCCGAATTTTCTCTGGCTGTGGATCAAGAATACTCCTTTAACTAACTTGAATTACTGATCATAGTTCTCGCTAGTGGATGTTTTTGAGTTCCCGAGAACAAGTTTGGATATTTTATGGTCGAATTCACTTGAGCAGTATAGGGGTGCGCTCACTGTATTGTTCTGTAAGGTGACCGATAGAGTACTCAAATGAATGAAATGAATAAATGAATTAAAGCTTTCCTATTGATATCATAACGTCGGCTATTCGGGATGTAGTTCCAAAGAAAGAGAAATGTTGTTATTTTTCAACGATATTATTTTCCAGAGCACTACGCTTTTCCGTTTTTCTGTCACAGGTTGACTATTCTGCAGAGAGACCTAGTCCCTTCCATTCTTCCCGATCCCTTCAACATCAATAAGGATATCTTACAAAACATCGTGGAGATGGATTGGACGAAATTTTCGAAGGTGGACTACTCGATTTCTAGAGAAATCGCTCCACGTCGTTACGTTTCACAAGAAAGAAGATAATAAATGAAACAATTATTAAACTCAATTGTATTATCTAGAGACAGATTTTTTTTTAAAGACCGACCGACAGAAAGTTAAATTTAAATTTGATAAAATAATTAGCTTTTCAAATGTACACGCTGCTCTTCCCAGGTTTTTTAGCCATGGTTTTCCCTCGGGACTTGGGTAAATACCAGAGCAGTGTTAATAGGTCGCGATCATATCTAGATGGACCATGGCAACCACATCCTAGATAGTTAGGGAGTTGCCGGGGCGGCAACTCAAAAGGAGGGGAGTAGTGTAACGGAATCGGCATTTATATTGTGTTATTTATGGAATGGTATGTGAAAGCGGCATTGGAATTGATCCGCTCGTGTCATATGAGACAACTGACAACGAACTGAATGACGCTTGACAACGATCGTAGATTGATTAACAGTCTTGACAGAGACCTCAAAGATTACGGACGCGATATCTATTACTAATAAAGTTCCGCCCTGCTATTTCTTTTATAATCGTGGTTTATTTATTTGCTCGTTCGTAACAGTATTTTGAAAGATTTATAATTTGGGGACTATGAGAATGTTTTTGCCACTTAACAAAAAAAATGTAATGTTAATAATTTTATTTGAGACTTCCGGTATTTCTATAAACTGCATAAACATTGAAATCTATTGATATTTGGGAAAGTTAAGACGAATAAAAAAAATAAAAATTTCAATTATGTCGTTTAAAAAAAACTAAAAACTCTCGAAAAAATAGTAAATATTAAATATATTTTTTAGAAATAGTAAATTTATTTTAAATCATAGTATCAGTGTAAACTTTCTCAGATTTTTAAAAATGTCGTTTTCAGAATCAGATTTTACAACTTTGAACAAATTTTAATGGTCGTAAAAAAAAAAATCTGAAAAAATTCGGAGACCTTTTTGGATTGGAAACAATATTATTATAACAAATTATCAAAAGGGTCATTTAGGCTGTAAATTTGACACTGAATACCTCATTATAGCTTCAAAATGAACTTTAAGTATCATCGTCGTCTCCTTACATTGCTTTTGTACTATAAACTATAATAAAAAGATACGACGTCGTATCGTCCGAGTTCATTGAGAACGACTCGAAACCCAGCAGCTTCTGTACGCGAAATAGCTTTCTAGAGTAGATGCTAGATTTTACAACGCTGTTTCACGACACGAACTGTTTTGTAAAGAAAAAAAATGAGTAGGTCTTATATGACTCGTCTCATCATACTCGTCTCACCTTCTTGCATCGTGTATATAATATAGCAGCATCATTGTTGCTTCGCTGGACAGCCATGAACGAGAGCAACTGCTATATTGCTATACCCTGCTTAGACTGAATGTCACGTTCGGCTTGAGAGGAAAGATGAAGGTGGGCGCATCAGCGCCCCCCCCCCTCCCCCAAAGTCTTGATTGAACTGTTTACATATTCATTAGACGTATTTTGTTCGTGGAGGGTTTTAGCCGCCGGGAGAACTGAACGAAGAGAGGTCGGAAGAATATAAGACGGTAAACAGGGGTGCCGATGGTTCTCTGATACTGTGATGTATAGATAGCCATTTAGAGATAAGCAGGCGAAAGCGAAGCCGTGTAATCTTTCACCATAGTTATGTTATATGGTATGTATGAAACGAGGGTGGCGGAGAACTTTAAGGTGCAGGAGGCCTTTCAGAGGACTTAATGGCATGTTTGACATATAACTAAGGGTGCTAACAATGAGATATTATCTGATTTATTGGATTACGCGCGTAACCATCGACACATATAAATTATTGTTTACTTGGGAATCGAGAAGTGGTTGATGTGGATAAAAGAACAAAAAAAAACTGTTTCCTGTATATAGGAAAGGGATTCGTAAACGGAGTGGCTAGAAACTGGAATAATGCATTTGCCATAACAGTTGACAGAATGATCGATGACGAGAGACACAAAACGACACTTGAAATACGAGAGGTTCGACGTGGAAATATATTATAGTTCAGTGCAACACGAATTTACTATTCGATTTTATAAATAATGTAATGCTTTCACATTGCAATTTTTTACAGCGTAGATCACAATCCATCTGTGTGCAGTGAGAAATCCCCGAGACAATTGCTTGGATGTTCTTCGTCAAGGTATGTGATAAACGAATGACTCCGGGGTTTCTCCCTGGAAGAAGTTCTTTAACTTTTTGGTTATTTGTGTGACGAGGAGTTGCATACCTTATTGATTATGCTTATCTTCCTATTGGCTACGACATTCCCTTTTATATCTTAAAGTAAAATGCGTTTATGTGAATTTCTCTGTCAATTCAGTCTCTTTTTTTTAATTACCCAGATTTTTACCACTACTTAATGGGAATTTTTTCAGATTATTTTTATAGAAAAATGTAGGATTTTTATTTTTAACTATTAAAATCGTCGAAGAGAAAAATGGTCGAAAAATATATGGTCAATCATGTATATTTTGCATTAACATTTGAATATGTTTTATGTATAGCAACACTATACTCAATTACTTCTTCCACCTTTTTTTTTTGCACCAAAGTAACTTCTGCACTAGTTAATTGGTAAAAAAGAAAACATAATCTTTTTTCGAATCACCCTAATAGTGTACGAGAAAATCATACTTTTAATTTTTGAAGAAAAAAAACGCGTTGATAGAGAACACCTCCTAGGAGGAACTGAAGTGAAATCTAACTCAATGAAAAAGTCATAGTCATCTCAATGAAAAAAGAGAGAGAGAGAGAGAGCTGTTTTCTCTGACTAGGTCTCACTTAGTAGATGATTGAAAAGCTGCTTCATGTAGGCTTCAATGGTTTGCGCTTCTCGTATTTCCGTCGGTATTGCTTTCCACGGATCAGGGGCGGCTCCTGTGAAAGAATACTTGTACAGCTCCGTTCTGTATTTTACTGGATATAGCCAGTCCTTCGGTCATCTGGAACTCCTCTCCCGTTGTCGTTCTGCGTTGCTAAGTCTATCAAAGTGTATCAAAAAACTTTGATGTGTGTGAGGCAAGTACATTATATGCTAGACATCCTAGGAAATATCAAAGAGAGAGAGTGAGAGATAGAGATAGAGAGAGAAAGTGAAGGAGGAGATTCAACTAGTTAAGGTCAGTCAAATTATTACCTTTAGGAAATTCGCTACCCAGCCAAGTTCCGGTTAGATATTTCAAGGTTAAAGTGCATACATAGTGTAAAACGTCGGAAAGTAGCAGGAAACTTACAGAATCCAAAATATCTCAGATATGCTGCATATCACAAGGAAATCGAATTTGAGTTATATTCCCTGTGACTCGTCCCCTGGTTTATGTCTATGCAGGAATGTGGGATCTGGGGCTTGGCATATATATATATATAAGCATCATACCGTGCAAGTGTGACATTTCAATTTCACGGAGCCATGACAATGTCGTCAACAGCGAGAGCAGAGAGCAGAGCATCAGTCAAACGAAACCAGCATCCGCAGCGAAACGGGAATGCAAATAGGGGTCTCTCACCACAAACCCATGGTGGACATAGTGCGGTTGAAGGGCTCCGCTTCTGTCCCAACAAGCTTTATTTACTTAACCCAGTAGCGCGTTTCCTCCTTGGACCATTGATCGTTTCGACACTTTACGTCAAGGCACTAACTGATCGATATTCGCTGCGTGATTGGAGATTTTGCAATCTCGCCCGGCTGTAATATAAAGTATCCCAGGGATGAAAAGCAGTCGTAAAACTTTTGAAAATAATAAATTCATCGTATTATTCACAAAACTCTGGTTTGGTAACATATGGCCAAAGTTTTTTTTACAGCGTCGGTGCACAGGGATGTGAAAAATCCAAAGTTTTCTGGGGCGACAACGAAAGTAACGGTGTCAGTAAGTTGAGTCAGGCATATGTTGTTACAGCTAAGCTTCTTCTCCTTTGACATCGGCACGTACGTCAGATTTAGTAGGCTTATTATGGTGTCGAAGCAGATACTAAAGATTTCTGGATTGTTCTTAATTTTTACTCCCGACTGCACTCAGGCTAAAAGGACGGTTGTACGGGTTTCACTAGCGTGGCCTACGTGTATTTCTATGCGACCTGCCTTCTATGAAACCATTAAAAATGTTTTAACAGCACTTGATATTCAGATTCTGCGTATCGAAACCTAGAGGCGCTTTGGCGTCGTGAAAATCGCAAGGGGAACAAGAGTAAGAGGGCAAAGAAAAAAGAAAAAATTTCGTGACGAGAGATCGGTAAAAAAAAATTGGGGAAAAGGATGAAGAGCTTGATGCGATAGAATATATATTTTTTTCGTTGCTTTTTTCCTCTCGACAGACTGGCGGGCTAGTAAGCTTTGGGTGGCATCCTGAAAATCTAGGATTATGATAAAGTAGACGGTGGTAGTGGCATTGACGTTAATATGCACATACACGACATACATGTGAAATGTATGTTCGTGTTTCGAATCGGCTTTGCACTGCATGAATACTTGAAACGCAGAGGTACTTCTGGCATTTTTCTTTGTTTCCGCAAAACAATTTTTTTCCGTTTTTTAACATCACGAAACTTAAAGTCATTTGAACCGTTCATAGAAGGGGTCTGGAAAAAAATGTCCGGCGTGTGTATGTTAAGGATTTCATTCTTTAATCTCATTTATTACTTGAAAAACGCTCAAGTCATCGCGATGAAAATTTTGTTCTTTACTGATGCAGACGTTGTATTTTATTCATGACAATTTTTTGAAAAACTTTATATGTATTTAGGATTATACAAATTTTAAGACTATTAAAAAACGGCTAATGTCTTAAGCAAACTATTTCGTGCAAAAGTCAATTTATTAAATATTATTACAAGGTTCATTGGTAGTTTTATTATACATTAAGTTTTAACGAAAGTCAGCAAAGAAGTTAAAAAGTTGTTTGCTGCAGTATTCTTATAGCTCCGGAAGGCATAGTGTCGAATTTTTGGAGTTAAATTCGATATTCAGATCATCTTAAGTTCGAAGCAGGATCTTAAGATCAACTTAAATTCGACACAGGATCTTAAGATCAACTTAAGTTCGAAGTACAATTCAACGTTAATCCCATGTTCGAATTTACTCTAAGACACTTGAACCTTGGACGTATCGAGTTGAAATTGGGCAACCACGTTGTTGCGAGAAAATCAATGTCAATCAATATACTTTCACGGCAAGGTGAATTTGTTAACTCGATTTTGCATCCTTGTTCAGGTTACTTATTCTTTCCCTGAAATGCGGTTTTACGTCAACGGGGGGGGGGGGGGGGGGGGGTAACATGCTCTAGTTACAAAACAGATAGAGTGCAACTCGAACCAAAATTGGCATTTGCTACTTGTGACTGCAGCCCTCGCTTCGCTCGAGCAGGAGTCCTCACTCTCGTCACACTCGCCGAATTTGGCCTTGCTGCACAATAGACTATTGTGTATTTTTAGCATTTTTTGCTTCCTGATGGAGGAAGCTTTGTCTTCGTGAATTTTTTTTTCGATATATACATGTCAGGACACCCAGAATGGTCGTAAATGTCAAGAAAAGTGATTTAGAAAAAATGTCTGGATTGATGCATGTCTGTGTTTCTCAAGAACGGCTTTAACAATCAGGCTCAAATTTGGAACACATGTGAGGTAGTTAGGCACTTTTAATTGTAATAGTTTAAGAAAAAAAAATAAAAAATATGTTAAAATTTTTATTAACTTCGCAATTTTCGAAAAAATGTCTGTACCCGCTCTAGCTGCCACAAATTTGTAGCTATCGCGCTAAATAATTTTTTCAAATAAAGCTATGTCAATAAAGGATCGGTATTGAATTTGGAATCTACAAATAAGTTCAGTTTTTGTGGGTTTTGAATTTTTGAAAAAAAAAAATCATTTTACGCTAACTCGCGTCAAATCTCACCAAATGAACTGAAATTTTCTACAGACGAAACATAACATTGAGCGCTATTGCATACCAAATTTGGTGATGATCGGTAATAAAAGCAGTTCGAATTTTTACGTGAGTTTGAATTAAAAAAAAAACAACGTGTTATATAACTCAGGTCAACTGATAATGAATGAATTGAGATTGCTTATGAATGAAAAATACAGATGAAAAATATTCACCGTTGCTATGTACCAAACTTGGCGACAATCGGTGAATGGGTTCAGGTTTTGGAGCAATTTGAATTTTTTGTATTAACAGATTATAGTTTAGATAAATATTATAAAGGGCAACTATAGTTGTCACCACGTGTACAACTTTTTAAGTGCATTGGTTCATTTTTTTTTAAGCTGCATTTTCCCTTGTCTGCTGGCATTTCGCCTATTACAAGTCGCCCCGGATGAAGAGCCCAGTCTCTCCCTCTCCCGAAGGTCTGGCCCGGGTCAGTAACCAGACACTCTTCCGACTTTATCTGTATCGCATTTGCCATAGTATTTCTGCCATGGGCATAGGAAAACTGTTGAAAACCTATGCGGATATTGCCGATCTCTAGTTCGCCTCACGATACCGGAGCTACGTTATGTTTCGTCGAAAATGTAAACACGGGGTACAACTGTATATGACACAAAACAGATACAGATACTTATGTACACCTCACGTATACATCTGGAGCTTCACCGCGCTCATATTTTTGGTTTCGACGAAACTGCATCGGAAGTTTGGACCAGAGGTCAGTACACTAACTACTAGACCATCGCACCAGTTATTGGTTAATTAATTCATAACTTGTTTTTTAATTATTAATCGATTTTCCATAAAGCTTTCTCTATGAGGAAGCTAACATTGTTAAATAAGCTTCCGATATACTCATAGTCGTGCCTTTGTGAAAAATCGAAATTAATGAAGAAGGAATGTGCAAAGTTCTGTTTTGCAACTTTCTTTTTATTATTTATTCCTTCGTATGCCTTCTTCAGGTTTTTGCGTTCCTCCTGTCCCTTTTCTCCGTACCTTCTTAGAGACCCATCCCAGAGTGTTATCCGCAGTCAGTCTTTCCTAATGCACTACTGTATCGCATTTGCACGAGTGGACATGGAAACTCCGGAAAACCTAACCGATATAGACGACTTTATTTTTACTGTGCTTCTGTTCTATGAGAATATATCAAAAACACAATAAAAAAACTGCCTCGTGCTCAGTAGTTGACGCACAAATCAATGGATAGCTGAGCGGTCACCCATCCTTATACTAGCCGCACGAAATGCTGTTTAACATGAAAGACTGTCGAAGCCACACACCGACCGCGTACCCACTGCCATCGGTTTGCGTATTTTTAATAATGTTTATAAGTTTAAACATTTGCCATGTTCGCTAACTAAGCACTCATGAAAGTTTCAACACATCGATAGAGTAATTTCGTTTTTAATTTTTTTTTTCGGTATTGACATTCAGAATTTTGATGAGAATTATTTGATTTCATTGTCGATCACTATTATAATGTTATTATAACGCAATTATTACAGCGCACGTTTTTTCTCTGTAAACACGTGCTCACCGTTAATAGATCGAATTTTAGGTTGTGCGTTTATCTTATTTCCTTACCCTACAAATGTGTCCCATGGCGCCCCTCAATCTACCTGTTTCCTTACAGCGCCCACCCCTTCCGGAAACTGCCGACGTTGCCGTATACGGTCTAACACGATAATGTGGTCCGCTATTATTCTTATACTGCAAATGGCTTGTCTTTCACCTAACCCCTTGGGTACACATTTACGTGCGTACACAGTTCTGATAAAGAAATATCAACATAATACTCTAAATCGTATGAAGAATAATTGATAAATGAATTTCAAAAGTTAGCTCAATTAACTTGGGGTTGATTTCTATGTACTGTAATAATTCAACTTGATACGTTTTCATCATATTTTACGGTGAATTTCATTTTTCAATTACTTTTATTTTTACGATCAAAACAATAAATGTGTATTTCAACAGTTTAATAAGTTGGTTGGAATAAAATTATTTAGTCGACGTTGTTAAATATGGGTCTAATGTAATGACCAGGCGGAGATTTGGGGTAAGAGTGTAGATTGGTAGTGAGGACGGCCAGACGAAGTATCAAAGAGAGAAAATATATGGTGATCATCGGGACTCGAACCCGGACTGTTCAGTTCCTAAGCAAGAGCGCTAACCACTGCGCTAATGTCATCTATATGTTTCTCTCATTCGAATCGTCCTGTTATATGCAATGTAGTGGAGGGCCGTCATACTAACTTAAAAAAAAAAAAATGGTTAGTACGACTATTTTTGTTGTTGCGCTGATCATTTCCAATAGTTTAACTAATTACTCGCATTCAGTTTAATAAATCATTAGTTTATATGACTGTGCCCATACATTTATTGAATAGTTTTACGTCTTCTGTAGGACTGTCACAACCATAAACTGGAGGTAACGCCGATGGCTTAGGACGCAGTCGAGGAGCAGTACCGCGGTGTGTTGTCGGATCCGCGACAGGTTCTCACAATCAATTTTACATAGACTCAGGTGACGAATCGCGTGCGAGAAACGCACCGACTGTTCGTCATGTACCGGGCATGTATTTATGTTGCACTCAAACGAAACTGTGGTACGGGTGGCAATTATTAAGGATTAATTATTTTTTATTAGTCCATGCAACTATTGTGAGAGTGCAAAGAAATTCAAATTTCCGAGCAGTAGAAAAATTCTAGTTTCACCAGAGCAGTGAAATTGTCAAACAATTTTGATGAAAGGAGAGGATAACAGAAGACCTCTCGCGAAGCGGTGATCAACTCGCTCTCTTCTCCGTGGGACACCGTAATGAATACAACTCGCACGCTAACGTCGACTCCGAGTGCCCGCGTGGAAAAAAACAATCTTAGAATGAATCTGAGAGAGAATCTGCAAAAGAATTTGGGGAAGAACCATGGAAACAACATGGAAAAGAATCTGGATAAAAATTTGGAAATGAAGCTTTCATGTGATCGGCTTCCAAATTCTTCGCCATTTTCTCGCCAAGAATTTTTGCCAGGTTTTTCCCTGATTCTTTACAAGATTTTCTCCAAAACTTTTTCCCAAATTCCTTCCCTGACATTTTTTACAGCTTTTTGGAGAATCCTATATCTATACAATAATTACATGTATATGTACGTACATCGAGGGATCTATGTTGAATGTGGATCACTAAACGTGGCTTACTGAGTTACTTTATGTAGGCTTGTATCGTGCTGCACAGCACAGTTTCATGAGAAGTAATTCAATAAATATACTCAACATGTTATTTTCAAATTTTTATTCGCACACGTAAAAGTACAATTAAGATCAACATATACACTACTGAAGTTGGAGCGGGCCAATAATCAGAAAATCGTTAGTTTTAGTAGTTAGTTATTCCCGACTCAAGTTTTGGCCTATCATATTAATTTTTATTGATGTTTTTTAACATTATTACTGATTTCCCAAATGATTTAAATTATTATATAATAAGTTCTTGTGTTCAGTGGGAGTCGAATATTGAGTACGTGAGATGCTCTATCTGGTCTGAGCTGAAATGGTCAGAGCCACTAGTCTGAACCGTCGTAGGAGAATTATGTTATAGTTTGGACTGCAGGGATCGAAAAGAAGCCAAATATTATAAAAGCCCATGAAAGGTTAATACGTTTGACTCAGACGTATCCGATATACTCGAATAAAAACAAATCGGCTGAAGATCCTTTATCTCTACGGCTAGCTCATCGTTTTCGAAGTCCAAAAGGCTGTGTATAGTCGACAACACCGTACTACCTACAAACGTCGAGAATCGATTTTCGAGAACGCATTTTTTCAAGAGAGCGTAATTTCGGGATACACAATTGCAGAGTGTGGGACAAAGACAATCTTGATCAGTGTAATACGCAAATGTAGAATTCGTTCGCCAAGTACGCGTGTAGTCAGTTGAAGCATACAGCAGTTTCCTTTTTAGCAGTCTCTGGTAGTAGAAGTACTTCGTTCCGTGTATAGCCGATCGTTCGATGACTTCGTCAATCCCATAAGGAACTTCTCGCAACTCCTTACAACTTCCGATGATGTAGGCCGATGCACCCACGAAATGCCTCTTCATCCGCCCACGTTTGTAGTTCAAATTTACACAGAATGAATAAGCCGGACTTTCTTGAAGTAAAGTTTCACTTTTTAAAGTTGTGAGATGTAAATACATTGATGCTGACGTACATATTTGTAATTGAGCAGAATTGCTTCCGTGCACTAAACTTTTCAATTTACCATTCAGATCTTCGAACGGGAAGCAAGAAGTAGTCCATAGAGGTCCAAATTGTTTCACATTTTCAATCAGATGAAGTAGTTGATGCAAATTATTGGTCATGGTTCTAGTCCGTAGAGATGTTCGAACATAGAGACATATCGGTTTATCGCCCGAGAAGCAATCTCGAGATTATTCGGAGATATGCTCGGCTGACACAGTATCGGGATCCCGAGTACAAATAACGTGTAATGGTTGAAGTACCTTTCATTCATGATATCGTTGAGACACGGAATCGAATAATAGAAAAGCCACATTTTATACTCGTGAGCTTTCCAATATGAGAGATGATGCTGGATAGATCGTAGCAGTCTTTGCACAGATGACGGTGGTGTTAGAGGACGGAATCTCGCATCAATGAGATCGACGTGATCTATCAATGACGATGGATGTAGCGACATTTTTGGACAAAACCAACATCTTAATTGGGATTTTACCACCCCTTCAAATATGCAATGCATAGCATCGACCGCTGTTGCCCTCATATACTGATGCACAAGTGAGGATAAGATTGTGGGACCTTTAACAACGCATACTGCAAATCCAGCATTAAACGCCTGCTTCTCTCGTTTCATCATCATTCCATAAATCGTACTCTTCGTACGGATACACGCGGATTTTTTTTCTGTGATGTAGACTCCTTTCTGTTTACATTTTTGACATCCGAACTTCCCGTTGAATTGCGTCATGTTCAGGAATATTGCGTTGGCCGGCAAATCACACGTGCCGCATATTACGATTCCTGTTATTGTTACGGAACATTTTTCGTTTAGAAGCTGCACGACAATGCCTTCCCGCAGCTCGGCCAGACTTGCCCGAAGCGGCTCTAAAAATAGATTCGGGAATGGCTTCTGATCACCAAACCACAAACCTGCGAGTACGACGTTTTCTTTTTTCATCCTCTCCGAAAAAGGCAATTCATTTATTACTAGATACACCATCCAAATCGAAAATTTGGAAGACTTGCAGATGAGAATTCCGTCAGTATACCAGGTAAGTGATATATTATTGGGATTGCTTAAGAACTTGCCAACTTGACTCAGTTCTTTATAGACCGCACCATCGTATATATCTTCGTAGTTTTCTGCATTTTTGCACACCCTAATAAATCGATGCTGCAGCATATCATGAAAACCTTGGCGTTTGAAAAGTGCTTTGAGTTGGGGAATTATTGGTACTTCTACAGAATAAGTAATCTTCGCCTCCTCAGCGCACGAAGGACAGATCGAATCTTTAATTTCGACTGGTCTCAAGCACTGTGAGCAATGAAAGTGCCGAACTAACGGACTTTGCACCTCAGAAAAATGTTTCCGAAACTTATACAGCGTTGTCTTACACTTATTTTGCGGAGGGCAATGCAATGGTATCAAGCTCAGAATGTCGGAAAGCATTACCCCATTGATATTATGACGGGCAGGTAAGCTCAAAATAGTCATCATACTTTCAGATACAGTGATCGGTGCGCCTGTGTACTGTGATCATCGTTTTCATTGCTTTCCTTCTCTTCTTTTTCGGCGTCTGACCAAAATTCGTTATCGCTTGAATAGTTGTTTAGTGAACTCCCGTCGAATTCGCTATGGATAGAATAATCGCTTTTCGAATCGGATTCAGAATCACTATAACTGAAATGATCTTCGGACTCGCTGTCAGTTGTAATATCGTCTCATATATAATTTTGCAGAATCGGAGATTGATTGGAACACGAAACAGATATCTGCTTTGGAAGATAACTCTTAGCTAAAATTTAAGCCTTTTAACCCAGTCGAAATTACAAAAACGTAAAATAATTCTTATTTTAGATACACTGAAAAAAAACTGTTTGATTTTATTGCATGCATGCAATTGAAGGGCATTTAATGGGATCAATAATTTTTTGGTTAAAGCAATCGTTCAGTAAGTAAAGTCATCTAAAGTATGCGATTAAGGCAAATGTTTCATGCATTTGTCGAATTTACTTGATCGAATTAGGTATTAAGTTAATTCAAAGAAATACGCTATCAATTGAAATACTTTTGAGTTAAGATAATAGTAAAACTTGAATGAAGTGCTATTATTGCATCCATTGCACCTATGATTAAACAAAGCTTAATATTTTCACCATTCAAGGACATTTCTGGATGAATTTTCATGTGATTAATACAATCAGTACGTTATTGAAATAACTGTCCTCGTCTTCCCGCGCGGAAAAGGGTAGTCTTGGAAGAAGTCTTCATAAGGGTCGTGGAAAGTATCGTTCATATCTTGGAAAGAGTCTGCCGAAACTCAGAAAGAGTCTTTATATCCTGGAAAGAGTCTCATAAAGTGTAACGGATACGATCCGGAGCAGTAGTTTTTCTCAGACTATCACTAAGACTTAAGAGTTTTGGTCATAGTCTGAGAAAAAGTCCCGCTCCGGATCGTATCCGTTATTTTTTCTAAGACTCTTTGCAAGATTCGACAGGCTCTTTCCAAGATAGTTGCTTTGTGCGCAGGTTAGGATTGATTTATTTACTTTTCGAAATTTATTGCACATAGAAGTTAGTGTAACGCGGTGAAAGAATATATGGCAAACCTGTTACCAGTGCCTTTTAATTGGTTCCAAGTATGATAGTCAAAATTACTGACTCGTGGGTAAAAAATTATGTCTAATAGCATATCATTTCCTCATGAAGAAATGTAACATCCTGCTAGCGATGCATTATACAATGTCCTCGTAAAGAATAGCAGCTTCCTGTTATCGTGGATGACCTTGAATTTTTATTCTAAGTACTAATACAGTCGGGATATTTCCGCTTCTACGATTAATTCAACTACCACGTCAAAATTTGTTCAATGGGAGACAAACTGACTGATGATGTTTTCGTTCCGGCGTTTATAATTTCATTGCAAACCGCTCCTAGATAAAAGACATTTGATTGCGAGATAATGTTCTCGTTGCTGCGTAAAAGATAACAGCAGTCAGTTGATGACTGTCAAAAAATGAGAAAGAGTTTAGCAAATTGTATCCTCGGTATTTCACTTTAAAGAATTCTGCTATAATCTAATCTCAAGTGGGAATTAAAATTCACAGTCATCGCTGACTGCAGTAAGTTGCTATTTTTCACGAGGACATCTCTTCTATAGTGTTGGATATAAATGTGAATAATATGGATGTTCACAATTTAAACCGATTCTGAGCTGAAGAATTTATAAGGCTTTCGCTTCCTAACACTTAATTTCATGCATACGATCGGCTGCTTTATTTCACTCGGTCGGATTAATAAACTAACCTCCATCATTTTTTGTTTTACTTTAAAATTGTTTATTTCTCTACACTCGATTCACAAATATCATAATTAACCAACGCAGAGCAAACGCTTCAACGGAGTCGATGTAAACTTGATACAGGTCCTCAAATAACGTAATAATTTACATTTAAAAAATCACATCAAATTTTTAAAAAATTAGAAAATAAGCTATTGGAAAATGGTGTTCATCTTATCGACAGTATTACATAATGCAGGAAATCTTCACGGTACAATGTACATATTAGTTTTTTGCATAAAGAGCTGTACGTCCAGTGTCATTAAATGGTCAGCGGCCCTTGTTAAATGCCAAAAAGGCGATGAGATGATGATATACGACGGTAAGAAAAAAATGTAAAGGCAGAATCCTGGAAATAAACAGTGAGCCAGTATATGTATTATACTGCCTCTTTATTCTCATTCACTTATATAATTTGTCGAATCGTTTACGTGAAATACGACTGAATACTGTTTATTAGGGTGTTTCACAAATTTCTGGAAATTCAACAAAAAATGTTGTTAAAAAAATAAAAAAATAAATCTCGACTCCCGTCCTGAAATATTATTACAACGAATGTACCAGCACTTCTCACCAAAAGAGGACAATAGCGATCAATTTTAAGGGGGGCCATAATTTAATAAATATCACTTTGCATTTATTACATTGCGGTACCCCTTAAAATTGGTCGCCAAAGCCCTCTTTTGGTGAGAATTTCCGGTTTATAGGGTTCATTGTCTCTGATATTCAATCCTTTTCTAATGCAGCCATCATCTCCATCTGTACTAATTGTTTAATTTCCAAAATCACCGACGCAAATATAGATTGAATTAATTACAGATGACAATGATTTTCTGGCAAATCTTACGGTCGATCCTGAAATAAAGATCATCCCACCCACAAAAAAATACAAGAAGAAACGTGTGACGTCAAAAGAAAAGATTCGTTTAAAACAAGTGAATGCTGATAAAACGAATGCAGCAAGGGAAATCGAAGTTAAATTACTACAGGACAAGTCACGCGGAGCAAATGAAATTATTAAGAATCTTCATCGTGAGGACAAATCCAATATGGATTCGGAACAAAAATCGGCTAGCAAAGTCGAATCATATTCTGGAAAGAACCACGAACTTTCCGTTGTACTTAGTCAGCCGTCTCCACTTCCTTCGGATGATATAAAACATCAGTGCTCGAGTGGTAGGAGCGAATATAAGAGATGTCACCGCGATGACGCCCATAGTGAGGTTGATGTTGAAGATTCGAACGATAATTCCGGTGGAAAACCCATTACTAGTAACTTAATTCAACCAATTTCTTTATCCTTTCGTGATAGTTCGTTGCTCGAGTGATAGAAATATGCATTGTCATGTTTGTGACAATATTTGTGTTATTATTTTCATTTACTTTTCTTGATAAGTATATTTAGATGTAAAAAAAATCCGGAAATCAATAATATACAGCAAAAATATTATTAACATCGTGGATTTAGCTATATTGTGCTCCTACACTCTCCTTACGCATATATGTTCTCAAACATGATGTAGTTCTTACACTGTAGAGAAATATTATAGTACTTTTTACGAAACGGTTAGCGTTGTACCAATCTCTCGTTTAATAACCGAAAAAACTGCCTACAGTTACTATCGAACAAATTGGACCAATGCTTCTAACCATTATGCATGACTTAGAAGAACTGAAAAGGGCTCAAATTGAGAGTCTCTAAACTGCCACGATAAGTAGTTCCGAATCACGCTTTTCAACTTCATTGCTGCAAGTAGAATAGTACAAAGATCGTGAGACAGGGGCGTGGCCTAAGCTCCCCCTCTCCTCCCGGCCCTCCTCTCTAGATGAACGCTTTCAGTGGTCCCCACTTACCGTCGCTTTAACCCCCTGGGGTATTCTCATTGGCACTCATCCTCCCCACTTCCTCTCACCCTCTAATACCCTCCCAAAGGGCGCTAGACGCGTCACGTCGTAACCACCGGCCTCCCACTCGTCGGTGTTCGACGCGTCGCCGGTCGGGATTTTTCCGAAACCCGCAGCTTGGTACAAAGGTCGCTAAAATACCATAGTCCCGACTCCTCCACTACGTTGGGCCCCTAGGCCTCCCGCTCGCCAACCCCTAGGTCTCCCGCTCGCCAACCCCTAGGTCTCCCGCTCGCCAGCGTCCAACGCGCCGCCTGTCGGAGTTTTTCCGAAATACGCAGCGAGGTACAAAGATCGCTAGCATATCGTAGTCAACGTTCCCGATACTCCGTATGGCCCCCTCGCAGCGTCATCGGCGCGACAGACACCCACCACCCACTTTTTCACCCGCTTCCCTACTTTATACCTATGTCAGTGATTTTGGTAAGTAAAAAAACGAGTTTTTTAGGAAACTGTGTTTATTTACAATTCGTGTTATATACATTATTATTCTTATTACAATAAAGATATACAAGTAAAAAACGAGTACATGAAAATTGCAAATTTTGTAAGTCTTTTCTTTTACAATTTTGTTCTCCATTAACATTATTCGGATGCCTTCAGTGTCTTTTTGTTCGTAGAGTGTATCTTTTGTACCCCATTCGTTATAAACGGAATACAGAATACTTTTAACTCTACAAAAAGGACGTCGAGTAAATGATCGTAGAATGATGGATCCACTTTTCTGCGTATAGCGTCGTGAAGAGATTTTGAATTCAGTGTTAAAATTTCTTTAATACGTGTTTCATCAACATTTTCGGTCTTGTCAGCAGGAGAGCTATGAAGAATTATTTCCTCACATAGAATATCAATGCACATTGTGACATTTTTAATGAAGCGCTGAAGTCGCCTGAACCGTTCCTCTACACATACCGTAACGTTGCATAGCCCATCGAACGAGGTTTTCTGCATAACAACGGCCGGTGAATAGTTACGCTTCTTTTTCTTCTGCGGTGGTGGTTCAAACTGAGATTCCTCGCTGGCGCCGTCATACTGCTCGGTATCTACGGTCTCGTCAGGGCAGCGGTCGAGCACAATAGCCTTGGACCCGAATGCTGTTGTAAAAAATACCTCGAAGTCCTCAATGTTTAAAGCTCTTTGGAACGCAGGGTTGGATTTCCAGCCATAATTCTTGCATCTGGAGAAATAGTTGGTAATAGCCTCAAAATTGTCTTGTAATTTAGTCCATGCGAGTGATTCAAATACGAACCCTCCTGATGAATTATTGTTCTGCAGCTTAACCACGGAAACGATATTACCATTTACTCGGGGTTGTAGTCCAACGCGAACTTTCTTCGTTTCCGATATATTAACATTATATGTTGCACTGAGAAGCAGTGGGGCTTCTAATTTTTTCTTCTCTTCAGAAGATATAATTCGGTACATTGTGTTTACACTTAAATCCGTGCGACTCACGATAAAAATGTTTCAGGGAGAGATGTATAGTGTGTTAAGTAACTCTTCTCACGAGTTGTAGGATCGTACTGTTAACGGTCCGCGTATCGCGACCCTTTTTATACGACAGAGCGGACCCCTCCACATATCACATATTAACATGTGTGATGTGTGACCGGTTTCTCCCATGGTGGGAGAAACCGGTTTTCCAACATGTATTGCGAGAGAGACAGAGAGAGAGAGAGAGAGAGGGAGGGAGGGAGGGAGGGAGGGAGTTGAAATGAATGCCGGTGCATCGTGAGATTTTCAAAAAAAGACGGGGAACATAAATTGTCTAGCGAGGACGTAAACGTATGACGGCACTTACGTGCGATTTTTAGAAACGGGGAAATGTTACCGTCTCTGAAAACGTCTCTTGTCTCTGTTTTTAACGAGCAGGTCAAACCCCTTGTAAATGTTCAAAAACTTCACGCTAATGGGAAATAAGCTACATTCCACGAAAAGTCATAAAATTTTATCCACTTTCTCCTCTTAACACGACTTTCTACTCACGCATCATCTCACAAACGGAACACGCTAGCATATCTAAAAAATTATTGTATCTCTAATGGTTATACCGAAGCCGTAAGATAATCCAAAAGCCCCATGTCTCTGTTTTTATGAAAGGGTGAAATCTCAGGTAACAGTTAAAAAAACTTCAGGTTAGTGGAAATAGACAACATTCCACGAAAAGTCGTAAAATTTTATCTTCCTTTTCACCTTAATAAGAATTTGTACTCTCGTGTCTTTTTTTGTTTCTATTTCTAATTTTCCGTTTAGTATCATCCGTCTAATTGTTGCATGGTATACAAAGAAGATTTGATGCCAGAATTAAATATCAAAGATACAATATTTAACTATTTTCGGTTTGAATATTTTTCATAATAATTAACCATTTTCAAGATATGACCTAGAAATGCATCGTCGTGTATTCTATCGCGCATGTACCAAACAGAAATATTATATTCTCGAATTTTACACGAAAGGCATTGGTTACTATCTATCGTTTACACAATCGTAGAAACAAAAAAGAAGAAGAAAAATCCCATTGGCTTTAACAATACGGGCTGTAGAGAGGAAGCTAATGGTAACTGTAGGGATTCAAAATCCCGGCTTTTACTACTGTGCAAAAAAAGGGTCTCTCAGCACGAGCTTTCTAACAGAATAAACGCTAGAGGTGTCGTTGGCCATTAAGGTGTCGGGTATGGTACAGCTACAGTTTTCTGCACTTAACGTTTTTTTGCATAGATTGTTCATAGGGTTAAGCCACACTTGCGGGTGAGAGAGTTTTGACCGAGTGCATAAAACTGGCTGCAGTAAAAAATCTCGTCTAATTCTGTCTCCAAACTCTCACCGGTCAACAACGATGAGATTTTGAATTTTAATATTTTCCTGATTTTTGTTCGTTTTTCCGTTTTTAAAATGTCTGCTATCCAGAACAAAAGACGTGTGTTTTTGGCGGCGATTCATGGGACCGCTAGAGCTTTTATTCATTGTGTTCTGCGACTTGAACAGCGACTTACTCATTGCTGGTTCAACAAAAAAACAAAAAAAGGTTTCGTTAGACATTTTTATTAATAATTATTTTTCAGTTGCTCAAGCTGATGATTAGTCGATGCTCAGTCGAGTCAGAGGAGTCGCCGTCTTCGAGCGGTAGCAATTCTGTGGATGCTGATGCATCGATGGAAACGGTTGATGATGACTGGACGGACAGCAGCAGCAATATCAGTGATGACGACGATGAGGACGATGCATTCATGGAGAATGTGTTCGACGACCCTGTTGTCGACGGTGTAGCTGAATTCGCCGCGGAACACATCGACGACGACGACGATGACGAGAGCAACGACGTCGATACATCGGCCGAGGAGGTCAACGGGAATGGGAGTACCGAGGTCTTGAATCCGATACCTCATAACGTCGATACGGCGTCAACAGTACTCATGGGCGAGTCGGATAACAACGATCCATGTAAGTATAGATTTTAAATAAAATGATTTCTATTTTATATTTAAATATTAAATTCTATTTTGTAATTAAATATTAAATATAAAATAGAAACGAAATTCTATTTTATATTTCAATATTGAATACAAAATAGAAATTAAAAATATACATATATATTTTCAAACTTATTAACTAAAATAATTTAAATATACAGGGGTCCTCGAAACGTCAGCTCAATCCGACGCGGCTGCCAGACCCGAGGCGTATGACGACAGTCTGCCTCATTTGATCGAAGAAATGGGGCAGACCGTAATGGAGAGTCCTGCTTCTCCCGAATCTCACGACAGGGGTGACTCGGACATGTCTGTCGAGTATAGTATGCCTGATGTGTGTGTGTGTGCGTGTGCGTGTGCGTGTGCGTGTGCGTGTGCGTGTGCGTGTGCGTGTGCGTGTGCGTGTGCGTGCGTGCCTGTGTGTGTGTGTGTGTGTATGTGTGTGTAAAATCGAGGTCATTTTACAGTTTGGCGACCTGTACTCCTCTCACCGATTCAGTCGCTGACTGATGACTTGTATTTGACATTATCTTCATCGTCATCCTCATCTTCGTCCTCGTCTTTATCGTCGCCTTCATCGTCCTCGTCCTCGTCCTCGTCCTCGTCCTCGGGATCATCGCAGTCTTCAGCAGCCTTCTCACGATCTTCGTCACCGACGTCCTCCGAGGTTAGTAGTAGTGATAGTAGCTATAACCGTAGTGATATCGTACACATAAGCGGCAGTTTTCGCGAAATAAAGTCAGACGCGAGCGGTAGCGGTAATTCAGAGTTAGCTACGGTGGTACTGGAGAGATTAGACCACCGGGTGAAAGGTTTACGGTAGTCGGTACCGCGCGCGTTCGTTATACCCGAAAATTTAAAGTTTTGGCCAGGGAAACGGATATTGCCTTAGTAACACCGCCCGAGTCGGTAAACCCTATAACGTGGATACGTAACGCTGTTCGGGATATTCATTATTATATCGTGCAAGGACGTAGTCAAACGGATGTTATAGGGGTTAGCTTTAAAACAGAGGCAATGGCTGCTGGTGAGGCCATCTATATGGCCAATATTTCGCTTCAGCGATGAATAGTTGTGGAATTTGATGTGTTCGGGCAATCAGAGTTTACGTGTTCTATTGGCTAGTGATACGCTGCGCTTCACCGTCACGTATATTGAAGACGCGACCGTTCGAGGACTCCGCGTTTCAATGCTCACTAGTAAATCGGTCGTGCATATATCTCAGAGTGATAATTTATGTTTTCCGCGTTCTCTCATTGTAGCCCGCGAAAATAATAAATTGTGTAGTAATCGCAACAACGAGCAAATATTGCTTTGGAACCGTATCCGTCACGCAGTTTCGAAGCTTCAGCGTGCGGAGGCGCTTAACGTTGTGGACGCGGTCGGTGTAATTATCCCTGAGGAAGGCTGTGGTATCCCTGAGATACAAGCCTTTTAAAATTATTACAGAGCGTTGCGTGTAGCCATTGTCGTTTATGACTGGGATACTCTGGGGCGAGGTGCAGCACCGCTTTTCGATGGCCGCTCTTACTTCGAAGACGATACCGAGAACGGTTCAAATCTTGAGATTTTGAATGTGGCGTATAGTGACGGATTTAAAGCACTATTCACCCATTACAAATTTGCTCGGTGCTGCCGGTGAACGGAATTATTGTATTCCCTGCAATAAATCCTTTCACCGGGTGAACCACCATAAATGCTCGAGTCACTGCCCTCGCTGTTTAACTACCCCGCCTTGCGTACCCAACACTGGCCTGCAGGCTTCCAATGAGCCCCTGGTTGCAGATGCAGTGTCCACGCGCAGAGCGAATGTTAATGACGACAATTTCGATAACCGACGCTCGTCTAATAATTGTTGCAGAACTTTTTATAATCAGACGTGTTTTGAAAATCATTTAAAGCCGCGTATGAATCGTCGTCAAACTTATAAGCACGAGCGCTGAACCGTGTGTGAAATGCTACGTGTATGTAAAGTTTGTGGTAATGCTATACATAACGTGAAGTGTGTTCACGAGTGCGGTGTATTATTTTGCCGTACGTGCAAAAGTTTACACGGTTCATTGCTTCATGCAAATCGCAAAAAGTAGAGTCACTAAGAATTCAGAAAACGTCGAAAAACATCCTGAAACGTTCTTTATTTACTACGATTTCGAAACACGTCAAGACGAACCGTTGGATAGGGAAGATGCTGCACGCGAACACGTGGTAACACTCGGTGTTGCACATCAGCTTTGCGGCATGTGTTAAGATCTAGGTGACGTTAAGCCTAAGGGGTTTTGTCAATAGTGCGGGGTGTGCGAACACGTATTTTTTGAAGATCCGGTTGCCGAGCTGGTTGATCTCGCCGTGCGACGAGAGACGGAGTCCGCCGTGTAGTTTGCATGGCTCATAATGGTTTTACGCTATAATAGTTTGACGCTCAATTTATATTGCGGAACCTTGTCGAACGTCTAACGGATATGCCAACTCCGAACATAGAATAGAATAGTTTATTTGTATCAGGTTGTAACCTATTACAAAGGGGAGGTGTTTGGGTAAGTATACCTCAAGTACAGTACATTACAAAAAAACTTAAAATTTGAATGTATCGCACGACGTGTGATTAAATAACAATAATATATATGATTTTTGACGAGAACAATAAAATAATATTAAATTATGAAAATACATAAATGTAACGACTTATGTACTAAGCGCCTCACATTAGGACCATGTCCTATTTTGGTATGTCATCGTACGCTACTAAGATAATACGAAGGCTCTTAGTTTACAGCACTCCATAATGAATATGGCTAGATTATATGCCTGTTCCTTTGTCAGAACCTCAAGAACCAGTGGGAGGAAATTTGCTTGTATATATCGGACTCGTAACTGTTCATAAAGAGGACATTCCGTGATTATATGCTCCAGACTTTCTAAGACACTGAACAAAACTATACTACTATTATTAGTATCGAACGAGTTCTAACAAAAAAGAAGAAAGGGATGAGTGAGTGATAGGGTTAACATATATATATATATATAAAAAACACAATCTTTCGCGGAAAACAATCAACTTCCTTCGGCGTAAAAACCCTCACGGTTTAGAGGGAAAAGCCGGAGCAAGCGAAATATCTTTATTTAAAAAAACTACAGACTTTAAATGCAAATAAAATGAATTGAACATATTATAAAGGAATAACAAACATAACAATGGAAAGACAAATTATACAAAGTGAAACACAATAAACTAATGCGTAGTTGAATGATCATTCAAAACTTAATGTAACGAGAGCTCTCTTACCTTACAAATAATTTCGCAATGTCTACAAAGACGTCAACACGTCTAATTTGCCGCTGATCCACACCAGGTCACTGGAGGGACGGCGAACATGGGGAGCGTAGGAGATGGTCCTCGACCGCGCATCCAAGGTTGCCCCAACGTCTCGGGGAGCCAACCAAGGAGCCTGTGGGCAACTATCTTTCAAGTTGCCGCTAACTACGCTCGCCCTGGAACGGGACACGCCGATTGTATCGCACGTGCACAACCATTCCCTCACAACAAATTAACTAAACTCTGGGTTTTGTGCACGTGCGCGAATGCACACTCACCCATACACACTTACAATCTTTTACAATTATTAAAAATAAAAATAGAGTCCAAACGCAATACAAAAACTCTAGTAGGTTTGACCGAAGTTGATACCCGACTAGCTAACCCGGCGGTTGTAACTCGAATGCCTCACAGACGAGCTCGCACAGGGCCCCGGAAGCCCTGAGAAAAGCCCTCAACAAAGCAAAGAAAGCGCGTCATTGTTTCAACCTCGGTCGTGCAAGATGGTACAGTGACTCACGAACCTAGGACTCAGGCGCACGCGCTAACGATCATGCCCTTGCGATGTGATCGAATCTCGGGTTTCTCTGTTCTATATCCCTTTAAGTAAAAATGACGCGAACAGACACCTTCCTTACATGCTAAGCAAATCGCGTCAGTATTTATACTATATTTGAGGTTTTTTAATCGGAATTCCAATACTTTGTGGCCTGCCATTCTACTTTGGGCTATTATACGAATATGCGCTAAGGGAAGATCTGTGTTCAGATACAATTCACGACTTTGAGCATTCAGTTGTTTAATATTACTATACAGTGGACTATAAGAGGAGAGCATTGCTTTGACCGCGTCGCTGCGGAAGCCTGACTGTATCATAGAATTACGCAAAGGGTCAAGAGATGCAAGAATTAGCTCTGGATTAAGATCATTCAAAATGTCCACTGCCCCGTGCTTTTCCAGAAGTTGTCGCAGGCTCGAAAACCAATTATATTTTACAACATTGTTAGGAGACATATCTTGTACCAGTAGCCATTCTAAACAGATCCGTGGGTATCTGTTCGGTGCCATACGTAAAATTCTGCACAAAACTTCTAGGCCTTTTCTCGCAACCAAATGTTCTATAGTGCTGCTCCCAGTTCCCAGGCGTATCATGTATCCGGGAGTACATTGAGGCACCGCCAACAGCGTTTTATAAAACCGTAAAACTAGTTTATTAAGTACCTCTGAGTGTCTCAGACTCCAAATACCAGCTGCGTACATGAGTACCGATAGAACAACTGCATTTAGAAGTTTAATCCTGGCTTCCCAACCGTTTACTTTGGCTACCACAAAAGGACCCCAAATAGCTCCGAGAGCGATTTTAGCTTTAGATAAGAAGAACTGAACCGCAGTATTATGTACTCCTGTGCAGGTAAACGGTACTCCCAAATATGTGTAGCTTTTTACTATTTCAAGAACGGTATTTTTGTATTTAAGTTGCTTGTATCTTTTGAGACGTCCAGCTTTATGAAAAATCATTATCTTTGTTTTGTCGGTATTAACGGTCAAGTGATTTTCGTCGCAGAAAAGTTCGAGTGTTTTTAGTTTATGTTCTAGCTCAATAATGTCATTTGCAAGTAAAATTAGATCATCAGCAAACAATAAAATTTCTAGCCTTTCATTAATTTTGTCATGTCCTTTTTCTATGAAAAACTTGTCAATATCAGCCACCAGTAACGAGAACAAAATTGGGCTCATTGGATCTCCCTGCAAAACCCCTTGTGTATTATCATAAGCTCTAGATTAATTAATACACAAAGTCCTCCGCTTGCCCTTCCGGCAGAGAAATCTTTCGTTGCCGTATGAGAAACTTGTGAAAAACTAGCTAAAGCTGCAGGTAATTTAAAGTTACTGTCCTGTCTCCATGTTTCACTTAGACAGATCATTGCGCAATTGTCGCTAATCAGATTTATATCCTCTTCGTTACAATCAAAAATTGTATTTAACCCTCTGACATTCCAAAATACGAAATTAATTGAACCGAACTTGCTAACAGAACTTCTTACTGCCGATATGGATTCCCTGGTGCTATTTGAAATTTCGAGGTTATAATGATCGTATGACAGTCCATGTTGACGTTTCGACGTCTTTGGCTCCGTAGATATCTGGACGGTGGTGGTGTGACTTTCTTCTTTTCGTTGTATAACGTCCTTGAGGTCCTGGGTGAGGTTATCCCAGAGTCATTCCGATCGGCGACTGCCGGCACCGTAGGGTGAGCGGAGCGAGCCCGACCTGGGCGACTTCAGTGGCTCGGTGGATTCCACGAGTCCTCTACCATCCTTCCATTCAAACAATTTGTTGTTGACGCGTACTTTTTTGAAGAAGATCTTGGTTATGGCTCCTTTCTGCTGTTCAGCGTGGGCGAAGTCTGTTATTTTCCGCTGGATCTCTAAATCTTTTCTCGTTTTGTCGTGGTTGATGTAGATGTCAGAACCCATTATGTGTTGCTTGCTTTCAAGTACTTTGCGCTTCGCCTCTGCATCCGCGAGTTTGACAATGAGAATTTTTATTTTGCCACCCATCTTTATCGGCCGAACTTCCTTAATTTCAGCGTCCACGCCCATTGTTTCCTTGAAAAGTTCACGCACAGCGCCTTCGATGAAATTGTCTTCGACGTCGAGGCCTCTGATTACGACGTTATTGCGCTTTTCCTCTCTTTCGCGCTGATCCTCGGCTCTTTCGATTTTTTGGACTCGCTCACGCAATAACTCGTTTTCAGTCTCGAGAAACGTCAAGCGTCCGTGTGCCTCATTTCGAAAGGCGTGGAATTCTTCTACCATTACCGACAAGTTGGCATTTTCTTTCCTGATTTCTTTCACTTCTTTGGTTAATTCAACCAATTTCAGCAAAATGTTCCGAAGACTGGGTGCACTCGCTTCATCTTCCTCTCCCATGTTGTTTTCGTTGACATCCTTTTGGCTAGCATTTGACGGGCTGTGGTTTTTAGCATTGGGATTGTTTTTTCCTTCGAAGTGCGCCGTAATCTTTCCGTTTGCTCTCACCTTTCCTTGGGCCGTTTGCCGCGTGAGTGGAGTTTTGCTTGGCGCCATTTGCCTGCCTTACTTAACCTCACTTTTTGACTGCTTTATAAAAGATCACACTGCAACTCTCTACCTTAAAATGCTAGAAGAATTTATATGTTTATATAAGCTTCAAAGGTTTAACTCTCTTTTTGTCCACTTATTTATTTCCTACGACTTCGGAATGATGCGTAATCAGTATATAAAACGAGAGCTTAAGCGTTAGCGTCCATTCACTCAGCGCCCTCACACCACCCAACTCCGAATATAATTTTAACTGGTAACTCGATAATTTCAATGCGCGTTGGTCGCACTGTTTTTATCGACAGTTTAAATTATTTCCACATGCGGCTAGCTGATCTGCGAGCTTTCGGATTCGATGACAAGATTGGGAAAGGTTACTTTCCTCATCTGTACAATACGAAGCACGTGGACAAGTCTAACCGCTCGCTGCCCGCAGCGGAGTACTACTCACCAGACACGATGAGCGAGGGGGAGCGCGAGAAACTTTATGCGTGGTACGCCGAGCAAGTGAGGGAGAACAAAATATTTCATTTTGACGAGGAGATTGCTAAGTATTGCAAAAAGGATGTGGAAATTCTCCGTCTTGCTTGCCGCGAATTCCGTAAAATTTTCCTCGCGACGGGTAACGTTTACCCCTTCACTGAGGCTGTAACGATAGCCTCAGCCTGCTCGATCGTCTTCAGACGAAATTTCCTCAAACGCTTCAACACAATAGGTGTTATAATTGCAGGTGGGTCCAGGCGTGCGGTGAACCACTCGCAGCAAGTCATATACTGGCTCTTATGGGTAGAGCGTGAGATAGGTAGGAGATTATCCACTCTACACACGACCGCGAGTTTCATTTGCCTGAAGGACCACGGGTCGATGGGTACCTTGAGTTGGACAATCGACGAATAGTTTACCAATATCATGATTGTTATTGGCACGGTTGTCCAACCTGTTATCCGAACGATCGTGCTCGCGGTGGTCGTGCGGAAAAAGGAAGCCTGGATTCGTGGTTCGCGCGCACCGAAGCAATGAGTGCAAAGATACGTTCCCACGGCTACGATCTCGTAGAGATTTGGCAATATAAATTTGCAGAAATGCGTAAGCGCGATCCGACGATTGAGGAATTTTTGAAGGTTCACCCCCGTCGAATGGCGGAGTATCTTAACCCGCGAGATGGTTTTTACGGCGGACGTACGGGCAACATTGTCATGGGTTGCGACACTGCCCCAGGCGAGAAAATACCGTACATTGGCATTTGCTCGTTATATCCGTACATTTTAAAAACAGGTAGATTTCCTGTGGGTCATCCCACAATATATCTGGAGTCTGAGTGCGACGATCTATTCCGAGACTTGTACGACGCTCTAGGTACGAGTATCAAAGGGATGATGCGGTGTACGGTACTTCCGCCGCTAAATTTGTTCAACCCGGTTCTACCCGTTCGAGCGCGCGGAAAACTAATATTTGCTCTTTGTCGCGAATGCACAGAGACTGAAGTGCAGGGGCCTTGTCCACACGAGTCTTTAAACGAGCGGTTATTCACGGGTACATGGGTTACCGATGAGGTGCGAAAAGCCCTAGATGTAGGGTATAAAATCGTAAAAATTAAAATCATTTGGGACTATGAAACCACACGGAACAATCACGGGCACGATTACGGTTCTTTGCCCCCCCCCCCCATTCTGACCGCGAATTCTTCTCTGTCAGAGAAAAATAAACACTTTTTTAAGAATAAATTTTTGTCGATTTCGGCAAAATTTATAAGATACAGGCCCTTGTTCTAATGCGTTTCTGGAACGTCCCATATATTTGATTTGTCGTGGTTTCACGGGCAAATTTTTGGGTTTTAACGTTCAAGGTCACTTATTGGGGGTCGATTTTTTGTTTCCAACGTCTTAGGTCAACTTTTGGGGGTACTGAAGTGAAGTGAAGTGAAGTGAAGTGAAGTGAAGTGAAGTCATCTAAAAACAATTGGTTGGTTGGATGGTTTTCTAAAAAAACAATTGTCAAAACAGAGAAACAAACACAGTGTCTGCACAGGTTCGTATCAAATAGTCTAAGCGCCGAAACATACTGGTGCTAAAAGCCTTGGTGCCGCACCGTCCTGGCTCCGAACTGTCCTGGCGCCGAGACGTTCTGGCCCCGATAAGTTCTACACGCTACCGCGTCTCTTGTTCTACCCCCAGATACATGAAAAACCAAAAATCGGCCACCACAAATTGACCTAAAACACTCAAAATAAAAAATAGACTCCACAAACTTGGCGAACAAAAATCGACCCCCAAAAAGCAACCTCAAACGTTCAAAGCGAAAAATCTACCCCAGAAACATAAAAAACCAAAAATCGACCCCAAAAAGCCACATCTAACGTTAAATTTCGAATATCTACCTCAAAAACATGAAAACCCAAAAATTGAAACCAAAAAACCCAACTGAAATGTTGAAAACCAAAAATAGACCACGCAAACATGGAAACCCCAAATATCGATCCCAATGAAGCTACCTCAAATGTTAAACGCCGAAAATCTACCCCAAAAACATGAAAACCTAAAAATTGAAACCAAAAAACCCACATAAAACGTTGAAAACCAAAAATAGAGATAAAAAACCGATTTCAAACTATAAAAGTTAAAAATCTACTTCACAGACATGAAAAATCAAAAATCAACTCTAAAAAAGCCACTTCAAACGTAAAAAGCCGAAAATCTACCGCAAAAACATTAGAAAACCAAACATCAACCCACAAAAATTGACCTAAACCGTTAAAAGCCGAAAGAAGACACCCACAGACTCGGAAAACGATAAATCGACTCCCAAAAAGCCACCTCAAACGTAAAAATCTACCCAGAAACTTTAAAAACAAAAATTCTACGTCCAACGATCGACCTCAAACGTTGAAAACCGAAAATCTACCCCAGAAATATGAAGAACCAAAATCGACAAAAGTTGACCTAAGACGTTGAAAACAAAAGTAGACACCACAAATTTGAAAAACCAGAAATAGATCCCCAAAAACCCACGTCAAACGTTGAAAGCCGAAAATCTACCACAGAAACATAAAAACCTAAAATCGAACCCCCAAAAAACGACCTCAAACGTTAAAAACAAAAAATATACCCATGAATGACGAAAAATAGAATGTATGGGGCGTTCCAGAAAATCATCCAAAGATGCATTTTCTACATTTCGCTGAATTCGACAAAAATTTATTCTTGAAAAAATGTTTTTTTTTTGTGTCTGATAGTCAAGAAACCGCGGTCAAATTAAGGGGCCAAAGATATCGTAATCTCCCCTTGCACGATATCACAAACCAATGAAATATGTAAACCAGAAAAAGAAATATGCACGAAAAAGCAAATACGGTAGTATTAAAGGCGGTGGATGTTATAGAAATAAGAAATAATGTATACAAACTTGTACTGCTCGATTTGGATGTCATTTATAAATATGAATAAACTATATTTTCTTGTGTTTTCTCAGCGTTGTCATTCGATACCCTCTCTCCATCGTCTCAACATCTTCCCACTCGTTCCCACTTTACACACCCAGTCCATAGTATATACATAGAACACGGCTTGAGGCTGGTCAGTCGTAAAAAAACTCCGTTAACGAAATAATCTTTTCTCTCTCTCTACCACCATGAGTAAAATGGACTGCATCCTCCTGATTGACTGCTCTACGGACCCTCTTAAGCTAATCAGAGAGGACCTCGAGTATATTCCCAAGCCTCTACTACTCAAACACTGGGCCACATACATACCCATTTTGTGGAACAATCTGCCTGAACATCTCAAAGCTGACCGCGAGGTAGCCTCGTATTTACCGTGCTACCTACACTACAATAGGGCAGACATGAGAATCCACATCGATGGACCTCTACCATCCCGCAAGAATTGCTCGGGTTGCCACGCCGAATTGTCAAAGGAAATAAAAATATTGTAATTGATTTGAAAATATTTAAGTAAGTTCACATATATTTTACTAGTCTTATTTTTTATTCCGATTAACGGAAACCCTAATATTATTTTGTTTTAAAGATCCATGACCGAGCTAACCGAGTGGGAGCTTCAAACGATTTCCAAGGAAATACTGTTGCAATACTGGGGGCCCTATGTTCATCTTGTATGGTATGATATGATATAATATAGATTGTGACGTGATTTTTTCAAATTCACGGTCACAATATATATCGTCGTGCATTTGTTGTAGTTCTCGTTAAATGACTCCCTCGAGTCACCCTTCCGTTAAGTTACCGTATAGCTGAAGATAAATTTGTATCGTTTAGTTCTTCAGATTAAGTTAAGGTCGGAGTGTTCAAATCTGTCGAGAGGTGAAAGTCTCGACGAAACGAGTTGCCCGACAGAGGAGAGCACCCGACGAGACTCCTCCACGAAATCGGCAATAGTACGGCTGAAATACCGGCGCCCTCAGAGGAGATGTAGAGGGCTGGAGAACGAGCAAAAGTAGAGTTTGCGTTGCAATCAAGGGAGGAACCCCTTCGATATGTTATTGTGTTGTGTATGCTCTGTTCTCGAACGATGCACTAGGGAAACGATCGTGGAGGATCTCACAGTTAGATGTTACCGATTTACGTGTATTCGTTCCCGTTAGAGTTCGGAGGTGGCTCGAGTCAGAGGGCAGTAGCTATCGGATAGAGTAATTTCGGATTTCGGAAATAATCATAATGTTTCGCTATCAAGAATTACGTGTAATAATCAGTCTGCCTCGAGACGTCGCCGAAACGTCTCGAGCTCAATCAGAGCTCGCGTATTGACAGTTTTTCTGTCCGTTCCCGTTAGCGCGTATAGTGCGGTTCTCGTGACGCCGTGCTCGTGTGTTACGTGTGTTTGGTGCGAATTTCGCTTTCTCGAGCTTCGGGATTTTAATTTAATAAAATCGGGCATTCTCGTGCCGATATTTTGTGCAGTAGTGCACTGTGCTCTCGAGTGCATAGTTCTCGCAGTCCCATGGATTATTTCCCATCAATTTGGTGAGTTTGCCACAGATATTTCATTGAATAAATTATAGATAACTTTATTTCAAAATAACATCGCTCTCGTTATGTCAGCTATGCGCTGTCACTGCTGCCGCTATCGTTGCAGCGTTGACGCTCCGTTTGCGCGTGAGATATCGGGAATCGATTGAGATGCTGCTCTCGATGCGCTTTCGCAGGCTCTTGCGGCTTTTTAGCCAACAAATGAATTTTGTTTTCTCAATCTTTTGCCTCTCGTAGAGATTAGAGTTCTTGAGATTCTAATCTCATGCTCTCGTTACGAGCAGTGTCTTTCAGAAAAGTCCCGACCGGTGGCGCGTCGAACGATGGCTTGTGGGGAAGCCTACCATAACCCCTACGGTTGTGCGTGGCGGGTGGCGGCTGGCGGTGGCCCTAATACAGATGATGCAGCGAGTGGACCATACGGAGTGGGGGGAAACCGGGAATATGGCATTTTAGCGATCTTTGTACCTCGCTGCGTGTTTCGGAAAAATCCCGATCGGCGGCGCGTCGAACACCGATGAGTGGGAGGCCTAGGTAGGATGCGCGCGGCGCGCGCATCGGAACCCCAGAGTAAGGTTTTATCATATGACAACTCTAGCGCCCTTTGCGGGGGTATAAGAGGGTGGGAGAAAGTGGGGAGGATGAGGGCCAATGAGAATACCGCAGGGGGCGAGGGTGAGGGTAAGTGGAGGACCAATGAGAGCGTCCCTCTGTGGAGGAGGGGTAGAAGGAGAGGGGGAGCTTAGGCCACGCCCCTGTCTCGCGATCGTTGTACTATTCTACTGCTGGATCGTCCTACCAAGATCAATTCGACGTCATCGAGACCTTCGGATGAAATTTCAAAATCGTCACCACCTTTATCATCGCATAATTGTTTGACGAACGCCACGTCTCATTCTCCATCAAAATCATCGAAAATCATCGAGACTGAATTCGTCATCGCTGGATCATGCGATCAAGCTGCATACAGATTCCACTGCGACATCATCGAGACCTTCGGGGGATGTTTAAGACTGCACACGTCTTACAAAATTGTCATCACAACATATTTCAATGAATGTAATTTCTCGGTCACGATCCAGATCTCCTAGACGGATTTTGAACGTTTCGTCACTGTCACCATCAACAATTCATACAGAGCATCAAGGTAAAATTCCAACGGCTCAACGTCTGTATAGTCGAATGTCCTTCACTGCGAAGTTCTTTCGTAGTTCCGTATTTTCAATCAAGATCAAGGGATGATCAAGGAGTGAGATGGATTTACCCTTTTTTTTACGTAAATAAATATTAAAGTTTATTGGTTCTGGTGGGAAAAGCCTGTCGACATAAAAACCCAAGCGAAAATACAATTGCGTTATTTTAGGAATTTACATCAGTCTTAGCGTTACAATGAAAACGTATAATGAACGTATGTCTCGCGCCATCGTGATCGCGCGCGTATTGTGTTCGATTGCGTCGTTTCTGTACCAGGTAGGATCTTGGGCTATTGCCGTCCTTTAGGTAAAACAACGATTATTAAGGATCCAAGAATCTAGGGCTGTTGCCGTTCTCGCAATCTCCTTAACACGTATGTAATTTTCGTCAACCTCGTGGCAGGTTGGTTCCGTATATGCCTTGTGGTTCACTGTGAAAACTGTGCGTTTTCGCTCGTCGCCGGGCGACGACTCACTCTCCATGTATATAGGCACGCGCGTACCGACTCTCCGCGTGAGACTCGGCATCAGCACGAGCGACAGTCGACCGCGCACCGAGTTTAAGCGGCCACAACAGCGCGACAAAAAAATATCTCCAAACACCAAACAACGTCCTTGCAGATCGCCTTCAGTGTACCATCCAAGAAAGGTATATTCTCACAGAGATCTTAGCGTCAAATTCGAGAAACGCCATGTCCTCAAAAGTCGTCATTGCATGACCCATTGTAGCAATGCCCATTATTGCCGTTTTTGATCACGGTCGCCAAGAAAATCATCATCATTGTCGAAGTATCGCAGGGAACATCAAGATGAAGTGAAAAAGTCGACACGTTCTCCATCTTTGTATTCACCACATCGTTCGACGAAAAAGATGCATTCTCGTTCATCTGCGAATTCATCAATGCCTTCGTATGATATTCGCCAACCACCACGTTCCCCAACATCATTAGCGCAGGATGGTTCAAAAAACGTCCTTCGTAGCCGGCAAACATCGCCAAGAACCGATTTGAATATCCGTTCATCGTCAACATCGAGACATCGTTTAGAGCGTCAAGCTAAAATTCCAACCGCTCAACGTTCTTCCAGATCGCCTTCGGTACACGATCCAATCGAGGCGAATTACCATACTACGTCGTCCTCATCAAGATATTCGCATCAAATTTGACAAACGCCAGGTCCTCGGATATCATCGTCAAATTACTATCGTCGCATGACCAATGCCGATTCTCATCCCCGGTCAAGATTGCCGAAAACCGTTTTGGACGTCCGTTCACCGTTAACATCGAGAGATCGTACAGAACATCAAGCTAAAATTCCAACGGCTTATAAATCTTTCAGATCGTCTTCGCTACACTATACTACGGAGATGAATTCTCGTACTACGTCATCACCATCGAGATCTTCGCGTAAAATTCGCGAATCCTTAAGACCTGAAAAATCATTGTCGCCTTACCATCGTCGCATGATGAATGCTCATTCCCGTTCCGAATCACGTTCGCCCAAAAACGCCGTAACCATTCCCTCATCATCGTTATCGAGATATCGCAAGGAACATCGAGAGGAAACGCAAAAGTCGACACATCCTTCATCTTCGTATCCACACCATCGTTCGAACAAGACGCATGCTCGTTCGTCACCGACGTCATCGGGTATTTCCAGGAAAATTCAAAACTCGCCGAGACCTGACTTAAACGTTCCATTATCGTCATCATTAAGGTATTACGAGAGCCGCAAGCTGAAATTCTAAGGATTCAACGTTCGCCGATATCAGCCTCGCTGAGTCATCAGGCCTAAGACAATTCTCGACCTACTTCAACATCATCGACACCTTTGCTAAAAATTCGAGAATCGCCGCACCCTCTAACGTCTACGTCGCATCTTCATCTAACAAATGTTCATTCTCGTCAAATTGGCGTATCACCTCGCCCTTCAATATCATCGTCGCATCATCGTCTTCTCAACCCTAATTCCCATTCCCGATCTACATCCCCGAAACACGAATTCAACACCCCTTCCCCTTTAGTGCCATCACCACTGTCTATGATGCCGTGCGGAGAGTGTCACGCTAAAATATTAAGCAAACAATATTTGGCCAATTCATCTTCGTTGTACCGTACGATTAAGCAGAATTCTGATTCCTCTTCAACGGCATCGAAACATCAATATGACGGTAGAAAGTCTCCGGCATTAACAACGTGGAGTCGTCCATACGTCCCCGATGCTCTTACCTTCTGAAGAATTTACCTTCTGCTTTACCATTGCCAACATCAGTGGCGGATAAGCGTAACTATTCTACCTTTGCAAGTTCCCCATCGGACGCGAATAGCATTACTCCGACAATTTCACGACTAGTGTCACCATTGCTGTCAACTGATGGGGAAAATGGCAATCCACAAAACATTGTTCTGAAACAGGAATCTCGTCCCGAACTAAAACCTGGAGATGTTTTGAAACTCTTTATACCTGCTATCTTGCTACCCTGCTATCTTTAATTCAGTCTATATTTAACAAATAGTCTTGTTAATTCTTTTTCACTTCGGTTGCATGCGCCGTTAAATAGCATTTTTTAATTAAATTCCTTGAAAAAAATAACCGTGTACATTTTTACGGCATTCGCATTCAACATTTCTATTTTGCTTCCGCATAGAAGAAGCTTTGTTTTTGTTTTTTTTTTTCAAGATTTTCATGTCAGGATACTTAGAATTGTCTAAAACGTTGAGAAAAGTGATTTAGAAAAAATATCCGTGTGAGTATGTATGTTTTCTTTCATACCAAATTGCTTCTATATATACCCTATTCAACGTTTCTAGTTTCCGAAGTTCTGTATGTCGAAGACGCCGAGCTAGAGTTGTTGAAACGATGGAAATCGAAACCACAGGACATGGCGAGGCGTTTGACGTTAATTATTGTTGTTAAGCTTCGTCGTATCGACCTAATTTTATAGATGGAATTTTTGACACACGTACTCGGGGTCTGAGATATCGGTGTCGAAGATTCTGATGTTATCGACATTCCTATACAGGAAAGATTCAAACATATTTCGAATCCCTGATTTTTGTTTAGTAGCTTAACAACAATAATGTTATAAACGACCAAAGCCAAACAAATTCTTAATATCATGTTTGATGTTAATTCTCGTAGGAGCTGATAGGTTAATTAATATGACCGCTCGGGGATGTAAAACGAAGGAGCCGGAAGGAGGGTGAGATAAGAAAAAGGTCAGATACGCTATAGCAGTCCATATTCTCGAGGCTGTAAAGTGTACGTATCAGACGTTCTTGACTCACGATTTGGGATGCAACACTATTTGTAAAGTAACAAAATATCTTATACCGTAGATTAAATCAATAAAACCTGTTATGGGAAGTTGAGTGATGCCAATTACATTCGGGTATTGAACCTACAATGTGGTACTTTAAGAAACCTAAATATTCGAAAGCCCCGTGACCCGAAAAAATAGGTATATGGGATGATTGCAATTTTACTAAACCGAACATTTTATTACATTACATTATTACATTTTCTGTTTATACTCCAAATTAGAATTAAGGTGGTGAATATAGACCACTGGTTTTATATGGCGTTTTCATAATCAATCGGGCGGCCATATTCACAACTTTTAGCTTGAATAGAAATAAAGTATCGATAATTTACGTTGCCTTTTCATTCATATCTAAAGTAAATAATGAATACGAAACTATTTCGAATCGAGTTTTCATTACGAATGGCCATTTCTATTTTTGACAAGTTTTCTCAAAATGTTATTAATTAATATGTTATCAAAGTTTATTTTGAGAGGCATCATTTCGAGCGATATAAAATCAATAAATATTCAAATCTTCAGTAAGCGTATTGATTCTGATTATAGATTAACACTCCTGATCACCACCCTTTATCGTTCCCGCTCGTCTCCCTGTTTTTGTGCTCTATAGTGCCAGTTCGCTGGCGCTGTCAAAGTACGGTCTTTTGGATTTACAAATTCGCTTCAAGTTGAGTCTGTTGAGTACTCACACGAAACTGAGAAGAAGAAGAGTCTATAAGCGATTGAACGATATAGTGTATACTTCTTACCTGTAGTCTTATAACCATGTTGAATGTTGATTTTAATTCTATTCTTACGTGTGCGAATAAAACTTTTAAAATAACGGTTCGAATATATTTATTGAATTACTCCTCATGAAACTGCGGTCTGTAACACAATACAAGCCTGCATAAAGTAACTGGTTGAGCCACATTCTGTGACCCACATTCAACATGAACTCAATATACGTATATATACACGTAAATATTGTATACGACGGATTTTCCTAAAGGTTGCATAAAAGTCTGGGAAGGAAATTGGGAAAAAGTCTTGGAGAAAGATTGGTAAGGATTCTGGGAAAAAGTATTTCAGAGTATTTAACACAAATATCTTACCAAAAGAAGCTGGAAAGAAGTCTTGGAGAGAACGTTGGGGAGAATTTTAAATTTGGGATCCGATCACATGCAAATTCATTTCCAAATTCTTATCCAGATTCTCTCCCAAATTCATTCTAAGATTCTTTTTTTCCACGCGGGTGGGTTCGAGTCCGGTCGGATGGTCATCTTTCTTTTCTCTACAACGGAAGATATCTCTCACGGAACTGTCCAGCCGTGAGACGAACAGTTGTGAGAGGATGTTTTCTCTCAATACGAGGAGGACAACACTAAGAATATATCCGACCACAGGGAGAATTGAACCGTCGACATATACTGTTTGACGAAAGGAGTACTCCGTATTTATGGACGATAAGTTGAGTACCTCAAAAATTTTAATATTTCAATGGTGCTGATAATTAGTCACGTATTCCTGAAAATATTTCTTGTTTTATTATTTCTTTATTAACGGTGTGCGGAATGATAGTGTGTGTGATTCGGACTCTTGTAAGATTGGAAAGAGGCGAATATCGTTGTCGAATTTATTTGAATTTAAAAAGGTTTATTTTGTTCAAAGCATTTTGTCATCATGAAGAAGCGATGCTGTTTTCATTTCGTTTACAATCACAAATATTACAATTTATATATGTAAATTTGTGCAAAAAGGTAAGAAATAAATGTTTTCTTATACTGTTTCTATATTTACATAAACTTTTCCCATTATCCTGATAACTACGGTTGATTGAATGCACTACTGCTAAGTAATCTCCGCTAGATGGCCAACGGACAGAGCGTTTCTCGTCCGCGAAAACTTGTCACCTGAGTGTGTTTACAGTTGGACATCAGTGATGGGTCCGTCTGCATACCGAGGGAATGCCTTTCGAAGGTGTCTTAGCCTATCGAGGTTACCAGTAGCTCGTTCTACTCTTAGCGGTAGTGGCTTATGGTTTTACAGTAACCGCCTATCAACAATGTAAAACTAATATTATTGGTCACTATAACAAGAGAAATAAAGCATTTATCTGTTGAAAATGTTGTGGTGTTTATAACCATATTCTAGTAGTGCCATAATAATTTAAAGAAGTTGTACGCATAAATGTGAAACAATTCAGACAACTGCAGAAGCAAAGTACAAACAAAATAAACTTCTTAATTAATAAGGCTATAAACTATTAACAAGTGCAACGAGAAAGTTAAGATTAATATCAGTAAAGTCTTGCAGACGTTTTAATAATTTTTCGTATTTTCCATAATGTGACGACTAAGGTTGTTCAATGCTAATAGGAAATTGTTATCATAATTATAAAAGTTTCTTACTTCAAATATAGGGGAGACTAGGGTATGTAGGGACACTCTTCGTTCGGTAGGATGAATGCACCAGTAATTGACTAGTCACCAGTGAATGAACAATAGTTTTTTGAAAGTTCATGAGAAATTGTGACCATTTAGCTCAGCATTGGATTTTTAGTTTATCTATTTTTCAGCAACCTACTGAAATTTTGTCGCTGAAGCCTATTTTCGATCAAAAGTGTAGGTTAGATTGGTCCGTTCATTTACTGGTGTTTTTGGATTTTTTGCTTTTAGTATATAGCATCTTATAAATTCTGAAAAAAATAGGGTTCATCAAGACTCCATCGCGAAAAAAATGGTAAAAGTTACAGAATTTCATGAACAATTTAATGCAATTAGAAAAATAAAAATACCGAAGTTTGCAAAAAAAAAAAAAATGGTTTAAATGATCAATTATTTACACAAATAGTAGTTTGCTATTTCACAACTATTGGAAAAATATATCATGAAAGCGTGTTCTTTTAGCTTCAAAACGCGCTTTGGTTTATCGTTCTACGACAGATAGAACCAGAGATATTAATTTCTGAACGAGAATTCGCATCTATTTTCCGAAAAAAATGTCATAACCCATCATTTTTTACAAAAAGTTTCGCCCAACAAAAAAATACTGGCCTCCTCTTTTCATGTATAGATAAAGTAAAAAAATTTCATTCGATTAAAAAAATACGTGGTTAAAAAATACACACACATCTGGCCAATATCAAGAAGCACGTTTCATTTATTTACATACTTTGCGATGAAAATATGATATTTAAAAAATTGCATCACATAATTCGACACTCTGGTTATCTATTCAAATTTTCGTAGACGGTCTGGAAATTCTGCATTTTATAAAAACCCGTGATTAACAAATCGTTCTGCTTAACTGCTCATTTACTGGTGCCACTACCCTATTTGTAAAAAAAATTGCGATTGCAATATTGTTATGGACATTGCGTTCCATGATCAATTGGGTACAGTCTGTCGAATTTTGAATATCCTATATGGCTGCGGGTACTTGTGGTGGCTAACAATACGAAGGTCCGTAAAGTGTTGTAATGTTATTAGCTTTAAAGTCTACAAGGTTTCAAGGAGCTCTTGCAATGGTCGCTGCGTAAAACCTTTGCTACGACGATGATAAAAGTGTACTTTTAGACCACTTTTTTACATGTAGCTATTCAAAATTTGACTGAATCCATGTGTAAGTTCGCTACTAGATGTATTTTGCAGTAATGCTTAAGACCTTAGAGTGAAAAAAAAACAAAAAATTCTCATCGGATCGTCGATTTATAAAGTCGCTTGTTCCTACATGTCCCGTGTTCCGACATGACCCAGTCAGTCCTACAAATGGGATTAGTTATAAATAGTTCCCGTAATAATAATTTTAAATACATATGTTTTTGTACAATCAACTAGAAAGAAATAGCCAAGGTCCCACTTCACTACAAATTTATAGTTGCCAGTACCATTTTTTTCTCTCAGTGTATACAATATAGGATTTTTCTAGCTTCCTAGATAGCATAGTAATCAAAACTATATGTATAGACATAGATCGGACGCAGATCGAACTATAGTCGCTACAGCGGAACGAAGTGTCCTATGCAGTAAAGTAACTGCTGCTATACGTGTAAGAATGTGTCGCATACGTAACGCACACGTTCGTTGTTTATGAGATTGCCTCATTCGTACATGTTTGGCCGCTGCCAGATGGCCATTCGGCAGATCGCTTCTCGTAAACGAGAGAATTCACGGAGCAGCTTATAAATCTAGAGGTTTAATATGAGAGCGTATTGTCGTGGCACCACAAATATGGAATAACACGACAACATATTGCATGCTATTTGATTGTTATTCCAGTGTAATACGTGTTACACCGGCATATATGGGTGTGATTGATCGCCGATGTCGCCAGGTACACTGGGCCAAGTTCACGTATTGAAACTTTTTGTTTATGTCAAATGTCATAATGGACGGAAGAAGACTCGGGCGCTTTAGCGCCCGGGTCCGTCTTACCCTATCATAAATTTTGCAATCTGTGTTTCGTATGTTCGTATGGGCCCGGTCTAAAATAGGGCCCACCTTACTACAATTTCTTAGAGCAAGTTCTATATTCTCGAATTCATTTCTCTCCGTCCAGTAGTGATTTATCAAACCTATGTATGATGAAACATATAAACGTTCTTGCATTCGGCGACGACCATCCTACCATATCTGTTGAGAGTGAAGAATTTAAAGAAGACGAGAACCGCGATTATTGTCCCGTAATTACGAGAAAAAAATTGAAGGGTGGTAAGTCTTTGACAAGCGGTAACAGAAAGAGAGGCTCATTTATTTTTTGTTCAAAGGAGCATCACGAGATGTCCTGAATACAGGTATGTAAAAAAATCACAGTTACATTCATCAAAATGAGAAGTAATCAGAGTTCTCCGTTGGTTCTGAAACTGCGACACACATACAAAGATTTGGATGGGTGTTTTCAAACTCTACATTTTTATCTCATTTATCTTGCTATAAAGAATAAAGTATAAAAGAAATGATCGCTTTGAAGTCTGTTTGGGCGACATGCGCAGATTGTGTATCGTCAGTGCATATCAATGTGTTTGTAAAGGAAAACAAAAAATAATGCAAAGAACTTTGGACATTGCTTTGTCATTAAATTTCATTTTTCACAAAATTACCTTTGTAAGAAAGCTTATTTATTCATTTTGGGTTCCTCATAGACCACGCTTTGTGAAAAATGAAATTTAATGAGGAAGCAAACGTGCTAAGTTCTGGTTTGCATAATTTTAAATTAGATTTAGCATTTTTTCATATCGTTACATCTATATTTTTGGTAGTAAGGCTTTCAGCTCGATACATCGTGCCGTCCGTGAATTTTTTGAAAAATTAATAATTCCATAAAAACCGAATGGCTTTCCGATTTTGCGCGAATTTAATCACAAAGGTCATATCACTTTGCCCAATTTTAATACGAAGTTTCAGTCTGCTAGCTAAAAATTAGTTCGGAAATTTAAAAAATCTCATAAAAATGAAATGTGTGGCGCGATTTTTCTAAAATTTATACCAAGTGAAGATTGGCCAGTACTCTATATGCCATTAAAATTTGAGCTGGTTTTTTCGAATAGTTCACGAGTTGTGGCAATATGAATTTTAGGCCACACACAAACAAGCACATGCACGCACAGATCCGGACAATTTTTTTGAAGCACTTTTGTCTATGTTTCAGATCATTTTGAGTGTTCTGACATAACGACCTAAAAAAAAAAGAATCACGAAAACAATAGCGCCATTTGACACAATTTTCTGTGCGGAAAATAATGGGTACTGTTGTAGATTCTGTAATCTATTCAAGTGCCTTTACTCACGAGAAGAATATTTTTTCCATCGCTATAAATGCTTTTGATTAATTCATTTGACAATTATATACCGCCCACGACATTATAAGTAAGATAGACCGCCTACGAAAATGCTAACACGAAATTTCTCAGATCTTTCGAAAACTTCGGTTTGATTCTTCGGCAAGTTCGTTACAAGGTGGCGTGCACCCTTCTTGGAGGCATGAGAGCACGACGTCCCTTCGGTTATTCTCCGTTCGTCTTTCCGTTATAGCCCTTTATCCCTCGAGGCTTAGGGTTGCGGAGACACCACTATGCTAGGGTGAATATCGACGATGGTCTCTACCGCGCATAAGACCACCAGGGGTACTTTGTTCTCTGCACATATAATATATGTATATATATTTACTTTAAATAAATTAAGTAAATGCTCGTTGGTATTTTCCCTCGAAGCGTGCGTGGGATGCAGTTTATATGGTGTCAAGCGTATTCTGTGGTTGGATTCGAATAGCTAACCCATTCGTTTAACCCCCTACCAGCTCTTCGTCTGTAATAAACATCATCTGCCTGCGTAACTTCTGCTAGTAGAGGCTAATATTAAAACTTATCATAGTACACATTTTCACCTATTTGACCACAGTCACGTACTTGTCGAATGGAGGGAAAACCTTTTGACTATTCTCAGGCAATCAAGGTGTCGATAAATGGAAGGAACCCTATTCCACCTATTAGTTGTCTTATATTTGGGGAGCCCCATTTAGTAAAAGAAAAAAAAAGCTTTCGAACTTAGTCGTGACTCATTCAAATTTTTTTTTCACAGTCGATCAAGAGACGCGATAGCGTCTCGTGACAACTATATTTATCTCTTTACCATACCGACGGACAAGACCGACGAGTTTATGAAATATTGAAAACCGTTGTTTCTCTATATGATATGTAACATATTTTTCGGTAACACCTAAACCACAAACGAGAACACAAAAAAAGAATTATTCTACGAGAACATAACGGAATGACATCACATTCGGCCATCCATCCTCGTTACTGCACTCGTAGAACCCGGTGTAGGCGCCACAGCTAATTTTTGTACCACCGAAATTAACAAACCGGTATGCCCTAAGTGCATCCGTGAGAGCGACGGTGGCGGAATTGCACGGCCGTTCAGACTGGAGGAAATTTTAGAGGGGTTGGAATAATTTTTCCAGTAAAATACCGAGATCTTAGCGAAAGCACGACATTAGAGTTACCAGAACTCTAATCTCGGCGAGAACCGAAAAGGCAGTGAGTATACAAAATTAATACGTTAAGAATTAATGACGCAATCAGAATGACCGATTTTTTACATTTAAAATTAATTGTGAAAAAATATCGCCAAATATTCCAATCCTTCTGATGTTTTCAATTTATATCACAACTTTCTGTAAGTATCAGTAACTGTTTAGGTATTAAATGTACGTGGTTCAAGTTTCTTTCACACCAACATTACATAAAATCTTATTCATTTTGACAAGCATCTTTGTATCATCGACTACTGAATGAAAGAGAAATGTGAAATTTGACATTATCCTTTTTTTAATCCTTTGTAAACCTACAATACAGCAACTTCCCTCCTTTATCTGAAAAGCTGGAAATATTCTGGCATATACATACATTAGTACTTCCAGTGCTGTGCTTTCTTCGGCATCCATCCAGCGACTTGAGCCACTTTGCGATTAACATTTGACTGTCCTCCTTAGTCGTGGATCGGAATAACCTGGCACACATGGCAGCATGTCGTTTTCCATTGTATTCGCACCCCTGGCTTGCTATCCTGATGAAATGGCAGGCGTTTGAATCAACAATAACGATTGCCGGATTTACTGCAAGCCCTCCTGCGTCTTAGGACGTTAAAGGCGAACGTTTAAGACCCTGAATATATCGCCGTCGCTCTCACTCCAGCTGAGCATTTACATTATTAGGCAACCTATGCCATAGATAGGCTGTAATCGTTTCTGTAAGGAATCTGATATAGCAAACGGCTTTTATACTATCACCATTTGGATCATCCATCTTCACCCATAGTTATTTTCCCGATGGCGTAGCCACAGGAATTTGACTAATATCTACCATAAACCTGTGTATATTATGTAATACAATATAGGATAACGACCGGCATGAAAAACGGGATTATAGTACCACAGCATCTGTCGATATGCGTGGTCGTGACGACTCTATTGATGACGAAATCGTGATTTACGATTAACGACATGTACTCTGAGGGGGTAGCTATTGGTCGTATTTGTTGGTGATGATGAGCTAAATACTTCAACTGCTCCTCTTTAGAAGTAATATAGGAATGATTTTCGGATATAACTTTATTTGGATATTACACTCAAGTCGCTATGAGCTGTTGGATCATTGGGGGTACTATTTATATTGATATGAACGAGACAAAATAGTAAAGCGGGTCAAAATAGTCACATAAACATTGTGAAGTCTTGATATTGCTTCCTCAGAGAGGAAGCTTTGTTTTCATGAAAGTTTTCTTTTTTTTTTAAAGATTTTTATGTCAGAACACTCAAAATTGACTGAAGTGTCGTGGAAAGTGGTTCACAAAAATTGTCAGGGTGCGTGCGTGCGTGCGTGTGTGTGATGAAAGGCCTAAAATTCATATTATCATAACTCGTGAATTATTCGTCAGAACCGGCTCGAATTTTTATGCCATGTCGAGTACTGGATAATCTTTGATTTATATAATTTTTATAAAAATAGCTTCACGCATTTCATTTTTATGAGATTTTTGAGATTTTGAAAAATGTTCATAATGCTTTAGCTCGAACAAATTTTCAGCTAGCGGACTGAAACATCGTATTAAAATTAAACAAAGTGATGTGACCTTTGATATTGAATCTCGGTGGAATCTGTAGTGGTTTGGTTTTTATAGAATTTTGAATTAGTCAAAAAATTTACGTTTTGCTCCAACTCCCGCCAAATCTCAACAAATCGACTGAAACTTTCTGCAGAAGAAAAATATCATTCAGCGCTGCTACGCACCAAGTTTGGTGATGATGGTTAAAGCGATTCGGATTTTATGTGATTTTGAATTTTTCTAAAAATTAACGGTTTCGCTCTGGCTTTCGCAAAACTTAAACAAGTAAGTAAAATCTTAGTACCTAATCAAAATGTGTTGCAGCCGCGTTTGTAACGGTGCTTCGTAGCCTTATGTAACGTCGTTTATTTATTTATTTTTTTTGATCATACATTTTTCATTTCTAATGCCCGTAAGTGCCAACATTTAATTGAGCATAACTCTCGAACAGCGCGATGTATCGAGCTGAAATTTTGCGCACAAGTGGAGTATTAACTCCTCTTTAGTTACTGTGATTTCCTATAAAAAAATACACACATACAGATTTTGTAGAATTTTTAGGTTTTCAAAAGAAGCGCGTTAGCATGCTTACGTTTTTATGTTGTTGCACAAGTAACTACTAAAAATATAGCGGTAATAATATGAAAAAAGCCTGCAAAGTAGAACCTTGCAAATTGCTTTCTCATTATTTTGCATTTTTTTTTTCGCGACAGCAATGTTTTGCTTTTTTTTGGAATAAAACAGAAATTTATCAACATAACGACCGTTCCTTAAAATAAATTCATCTTCGATACTCAATAATTGTAAAATCACATGGTAAATTCCAACCGGTCATCCCAGAATTTAGCAAAGTAGAAGTGTTTACAAAAAAAAGGGTGGGTACCAACTGTACACCTCCCAAGTCTGTACAAAAAGTATATACACCAAGCAACTGTACACGCGATCAGTTCTCCACCAAATAACTGTATACCAAAAAGTATACACCGCGCAAATGTGTACAACGACAGGTCTACGCAAAAGGTGTGCACCAAGCAATTCTGTACGCGGGTAGGTATATTCCAAGAAACTGTATACCAAGAACTGCACACTGCGTAACTCCACACGGCGATAACTGTACACAAACGGTATACACCGAACAACTGTACACGGGGGCATCTTTACTCCAGGTAACTTTGTACCGAAAAGTCAACACCACGAAATAAACACTACCCAAATGTACGTGGTAAAATATCGAGAGTAAAAGCTAGACATATCGAATAAAAATTTAGACACGATGAAAATTCAACACTAAAAACTCAGCACGATGGAAATTCGATACCAAAAACTCAGCACGACAAAGAGTCGATACCGAAAATTCGGCACGACGAAAAGTCGACACGAAAAACTCAGCACAGAGCAATTTAACGCACAGGGCGGGTGTATCGGATACAGTATTTTCTTACCCGTAATGAACAACACTCCCTTAAATGTAAGTATTGGATTGTTTAGCGCTAGGAGATGGTGGACGTTGCAAATTAACTTTGGAATCAATGCTCTATGTTAACGGTGTCGGTAACGGTCTATGTTAATATCTTATGATGAAATGTCCTCCAGCGTGACATTTTTTCGTGACCACTCTTATGGATAAAAGACATTTATTTTTCAGCTCGTAATTCTGCATAAAAATTATCCTTAACATTTTTAAATTGGAAATAAGTTATAATTACATCGAAAATACAATATATTAATCAGTATTGGGAGTATTATAAGGTTTCGTTCTTTTTCCATGAGCCTCGATTAGCCGCAGCAAGACATGTGATGCTGGTCGGATACACTTTTTCTTCGGCTCCGCGATAATTCTGGCTGCTAAGTCCTCTATGAGGAAGCCGAAATAGATCAACATACATCTTGACATTGTTAAACATAAATCAAAATAATGAGGAAGCAATTTGCAAGGTTCTACTTTGCAGTCTTTTTTGTATTCGTGACCTATCAAGCGAAAGCAGTGAATCCGTTTGATAAACTGATCTGCCGATCATGTAGGCGTTTCCTCTAACGCTTGTCGTTCTGCCATCAACATCCTATAAATAAATCGTACATTTTTCTCATACTGCTCTTGTGGCCTATAACTTCGACCAAGCCAAATTGCCAATCCCTTTGAGTCAGTGTTGGCCGAGAGCGAAAAGGCGTTACACACTGTCAATAGAAAGCGACCGGCTGTGTCCCAGCGACGACGACAATATTGCCGATGACGACGACAACAAGGAGAACCGATGGACGTTCTACGAAACGAAATTGAAGCCTGCGCGTCGTGTGGTACATATATCCCGGGAAAATGTTCTACACAGCTCTTACTCGTTCGCGTAACAGCTCATTCGATTTTCTCTCAGTACTCGATCTAAAACTCGACAGAATAGAGAACAACCACATTGTGTCGAACGAGTCATGATTACCAATAATAGACGATCACTGATACGATGAGTAATTGAATTATACCATGATGACTTAATTCATTGGTATTTATCGTGTTTGCAATTCCTTCTATTAATGCTTTGAATTATCTCGTGGCATACGAACTTCATGTTTTTTAAAATAAATATTGGTTAATATGAATGAGAGTCCTTATGTTTGGTTGTCTGTTTATCCTGACTTCTTACCAGTTAAGTTACTGTGTTGCCAATTGGCGGTGGGGGGAGGGGGAGGTTTCCAACCATAAGTTTAGTTATAGGGTTGTCAAGTAAGGTTATCTAATTAGGTTAAATATTGACCAGTTATCTTTAATTTAAAATAACAGAGTTTTTACTTGTTTCACATAAACGCGAAGATTTAAAGTTTTTTGACGCGATACATAAATATCAAGTGAAAACGACTTTAGGAAACTCTTACACGAAAATGTACGCAAGCACACAAACGGGAGCCCGCGACCAAATTCAAGCTGCAAGTTCATTCTATATAAACTGAGAACCACATCAGGCGGCATCGTGAAGACCTCCGTAAAATTGGGCGATATTACCATTAAATTATGAGTACCTGTTACAAAACACATTTTAGGAAAAAAAACACCGTAAGACAGTAAACATAATTTAACAGCAACGGTATCTATAATTGTGATAATGTTTCCTGAAATGTATTCTAATTTCAAGCATATATACATCTACCAAACTTAACATTTATCAGTGTTTAAATGACAAAGCGTACACGTAGAATACAATTGCCCATGCTCGTGGCTTAATATATATATATATATATATATATATATTAGTTGCAATTGCTGGCTATCTACGACCTACTCTTTCGATTTTCACAAATAGCGTCCGAGCGAGGTTGCCTATCGCGAGGATCTTTTGTTTTCATTTATGCGATGAACGTAACGACGGACAACTTCACATTATGTGAAGTTGTCAATCATCTGCCGTTGACAGAATATTGTAGAAAGATATGTAAGTCTTACAATATACAACTGCAATGTGATTCAAATAAACAAGCTGAGTGACAGTTATTTTTATGTAACGTAACGCTGAGTGTAAAAATACATGACTAATTCCAATAAATATAACTCTCTCTTGGGGCTGAAGGACCTCGGTCGATAGCCTGTTGGTAAGCTACATTGTAGTAATTATGTAATGTAATATCCCATATCGTACACAAACTCCGTAATTTAAGCAAATGTAATAACCCTCATAATTATTGTAACTGTTTAACAATAAATCCACCACTACTACTATAACTCTTAATGTTTTATTCCTTCACAATCCTTTACATCTTAACTGAGCTACATTAGTATTAATTTTTTTAATTCGAGTAAATGCCATCATTACATATAAGCATGGTGTTCGACGCAGAAAAATCGTTGCAGTATATCGCAATTATTCAAACAGTTTGCGGTATACAAGATCTTGTATACATTCCCGCGAAGTGATGTGGCAATCACATTTGAAGGATGTGCAACAACACGTGTATAGCTACTTTTACTGCAATGTGTTGAGAATATGTCGACTTGCGTTTGGTGATTTTTTTACCGTATACTGCGTTAAAATATGTAAAGACACATGTATGGTGATTTTTACCATACTGTGGTGAAAAAGGTTCAGATAGGTGTCTGGCAATTTTTACCATAGTTATCGCCGTAGCTCCTCCGAGGAGTTAGCTACTATGTATAAGAACGTTTCCCAAACCACGTTGTAGATGCGTATAATACGATTTCACGCTACTGATTACTACGACCCAGATTACTACGATCTTTGGGTTTTACCCCTATATTTTTTTAGAGATCATTCCTGAAAAATTCCGCGTGGATGAAACGGGGCCAACATCAGCGGCATTAACACCGCGGTCTCCGTCGTGGTCGAGTTCACACGGATTAAAGCTCGCCCTTCTCGGTCTAGCTGCAGGTAAATTGATAATTAATCCGTATCTTTTTCAAATAAAAGGCAAAATAAAATTGCTTCTGATTATCAGTATTAGTTAAATATTAGCTTAAGACGAAAATGTTTTTTTTTTTATACCCACAAGCCGCAATTTAATTAAAATCCAATCCCTCGATGGTTCCGTGGACAACTCGTCGACAAATTGAACTAGATAAAAAATCCAACGCTCTTTATAATCCATAGTAGCCTCAAAAGCACGCCCCGCGTATTAAGTATTTCGCTATAGTATTACATAGTTTTTATACATTTCATTATTCATGGTATTTCTGACAGCCAATCACCCTAGCAGAAAAAGTGACCAGCACATGGCGAGTAGCTAGTGAAGCCGCGGGACGAGACGAGAGGAGATCCAGGACTCAGTGAATCTCGTCTCGTCTCGAAATTACTAGAAGAAATATCCTCTCGTTTCGTCTCGTCTCGAAATAAAAAGAAGAAATATTGTCTCATTTCGTCTCGAAATAATAAGAAAAAATCTCGTCTCGTCTCGTCTCGAAAAAATGGATTTTTTAGAATCACATTCCCGGCAATCTAATCCTTATTCCCATAAATAAATGAGAAAAAGAACTTAAATCTATTAGTCATTTTTTAAGTTATAATTTTTTGAAAGATGACTCATGGAACTGGAGAGATCCTGATGGGCATCAAAAACTATGAAAAAGTAGACCTGGAGTCCAAAAACTATGGAGAGATTGACCTGCGTTCCATTACTTATTTGTAAAGAAATGGGTAAAATAATACACCCATTATTTTGGGTAACACATAATGCAATAAGTTTTTCATCACAAATTTTACAACTCTGATTATGGTAAGGTCGACCTCGACGGTAAATTCTATAGGAAGGTTGACCTAAGTTATGAGAACCGTGCAGAGGATGACCTGGAAAAAGAAAACTATGGAGAGGTTGACCAAAAACTGCTTTCAAATTTGGAATTCCGTTGCACTTGACAATTATATCAAATATGAATTCTAATTTGTAGATTCTAAATTTTTTAAGAATTAAATTATGATTTCAACAAAAATTAATTTGTACCATCATTTAAAAAAGTGGATAATGAATCTGTGTTCCATGAATAATCGCTTATAAAATGGATAATTGATCTGAGTTCTATCAAACACCATTTAAAAAATGGATAATGGATTTGAAATACATTATCTATTTATTAATTGATGGTTGATAGAGCTCAGTTCCAATATCCATTTTTTAAATGACAGTTGATGAAAACGATTATGCATCGATTAAAATGTACTTTCGCAACTCTGGCTACTACCAATAAGCTGCTTGCGGAGTCGTTACTTTAATCCAACGAGATGGAGTAAAATGTGGTTACAAAATGTGGTTGGTAACGAACAATATGATTTATTGTATTACATTAAAAAAGTACTATAAGCTAGTTTTTCGAAATATGTATTTGGCTTTCGAATGAGATGAGAGTTTGGACTATCAAAGTTAATAACAAAACAAATAGCCTCCTTGTGTACAAAGTATCTCAACATTTAAAAAATAGGATATAAAATTCGACGCGTGTTGATGTTATAAATAATTCCATTATATCACGCAAATAGCAAGCTCGTGTACTCGTAGAGTCTACCTTGAAAATTCACATGTATTGGAGTATCCCGTTTTGGAGTTAAAACTGGGGAGCACCTTTTGATAGTCCCTTTTTCCAAGAGCAATGTCAGTTCACGTGATATATTTTCGCACTCAATGGTTGGACAGTGAATTTCTGCGAGGACCGATAATTCGATTATTTACGAAGAGAATTCAATTTAATATACGGTCATCCAGTTAGAACTAAACGATTTTAGTCGCCCGATCGCATTACCCACAGGCTCTCCTAGTGACGCCTCCCGGATTGGTGATGATCTTGTTCTCACCCGCCGTCGTATGATCGTTCTTTTACTTCGATTGACGGGGCGGGGCTTTCGAGCTTAGTTCTTTGATTCTTTTTTCTGCTTTGTCTCTGACTGCGTCTTTAAATCCTTAGATGTTTGTTCCAAGGTTTTAGCCGTCTCAAGATTCTCCTTCAAATTGTGTCCAAACAACCATCCATGAGACGGGGTACTCGAAAGAGTCTACTTATTTGAAGTATCTAAGTTTGTAAGGATTAGACTGTTATGAATTGAAGTCAGCAGTCTGCCTGCCGTGCTCAAATGTTCCAGAAATTTGAGTTTTTCCGGGTCTGTGATCTAGCACGAGTGTAACGGATTTTTCAATTACCGCAAGGCACGCAATAATACGTTTTTGCTTGTCCACAATTTTGTTGCCTCTTGTAATTTTCGATTCTTGTACAGCCTTAAGAGGCAGTGATACGACGGTGATAATTTCTTTCTCCAATGTTAAACACCTATAGGGTTGTCTCTCTAGCACCGAACCTCGATTTAGGTTTTTCGGTACTCCTGAACATCGAACCGCGATTTTGGTTTTTCGGTACCCCTGAAAAAACGGCTGCGAGTATCGCGGAGCCAGAAGCTTAGTTCAACTGTAATCGAGTTGTCGAGTTATTTGGGAGAAAATAGATTTCTAAATTTTCGAAGTGGTGGGGAGAAGTCAAACTGCCTCTTAACCTCCTCGTTAAGCTTTAGCATCAATGCCTGTGTAGTTTTCGATACGTGAATAACTTTTCAATAGTTTTCTCACCTCCTTTGAAATAAGACCCTTCTTTAAAAGATCAGCCCATCCAGAAGACAAATCCGTATGGATAGCAGGACCGCGTATTGAATCTGGCTCTAAACAAGGACCCAAGATATACAAAATCTCTTCCTCCAGATCCACACATCATGTTCTGGTTTTTCCAGAATATTTCATGCCCCAGTTATATAAGGGTCAGGAGTTGACTGCTCTTTCTTTAGATTCTGCAATGCTCCTATCGTAGTTTGAATATTCACTGTGGTGGCCGGCAAAGCCTGTACTTCAGTTTTCGCTGAAGTGTTGACACCCCCTGCGAAGCTGTCAGCTTTTTCCGCTGACGTCTTTATGATATGAGCCTCTGCGCAGTCCTTCGAACCTGGAATAGACAGAGATGTCTCCTTCTTCGCAGCAATAACCTCCCTGGTCGACGACACAGATCTCTGAGAGAAGGATCGCTTATCTGTAAATAATATATTCTACGACTAGAAAATATTATAATTTTCTGATCTGTATCTGAGCACGACTCCTTAGAGCACATTAGAAGAATTGATGAAGTAATCACAGCGGAAGATTTCTTACAATTAAAAATGGAATGATCAAATTAGAGTTTCATCAATTCCTAACAAATCGGTGGAGCAATTAGAGTATATAAATTAGACATTCAAAAATTGTTTCAGATTTTCCTATGAAGGAAGGTAGTTCAAAAGTGGATATAAAAGAACGTAAGTTCAAAAGTTTCAGATAGAACATATTTTACACTTTGTGAACAAACACAATAAACACACGTCATTGTAAGTACGGATGAAAGCTGCTGCTTCTCCGCTAGACGAGTGAGTCGACGGGTTCACCACAACCCCGAAGTTTGGTGCAAACACACGTCGACTCACTTATCTGGCGAAACAGCTTTCAGCCGTGCAATTGCTTGTAAAACAAAATATATAGTTTGAACTTTTAGAAGTTGTTATATGTAAAACGACAATAGAGAACATGAAACGCCTGCCGACATTTTTTGATAACAAACATTTTCTGTTTAATTGCTGAACTAACGTAGAATGCCTCATATATGGGTATCGATGGCCGTTCAAATCGTACCACATGTGCTTCTATGTGGATATGTTCAACTTTCTGCTTAGGTCAAGGAAGATAAAAAAAAGTCGTATCCGTTTCCGGATGACGCTAAAACGAGCGCGAACGTTATTGGAATGCTGGCCATGCGCAGCTTCGACCGCATGATAACCCCCGACCAAATCCTCAAAGTGCTGGCAACGCTGCTGCCCAGGCAGAGAATTTCCGGTTTTCCAAACAAATTTATTCAATAGCGCTGCCATATAGAAGTACGTGTCGCGTTAACCATATTGCAGTGCGGATATGCTCGCCTATTGTTCTCTTTCTTCTTTAATTTTTTCACTGACAGCTGTTTCCGTTTTTTTTTTGTTTCGACGTTACGGCAGTAAATCGTAAATCAATCATACATCAATGCATCTGTCATTCGTTCGTGTTGCGTGTATGAGAATGGACTGAAAGGATCACACGATGGGATGCGTCGATTGTCCGGTTTTCCGGAACATACGCCATTCAACCTTGTATTTGTGCACACGGAAAATAGAATTTTGCGAGTTATTACATCTTGAAAAAATAAAATAAAATAAAATAAAATAAACCTGTGTTTAACACTGCATGACCGTTGAAAATACGTTGAACGATTAAATCTGTACATTCTACGTTTTGGGGACATTGTTCGCCTACGTATACGCAATATATTTTACTGGGTTGTTATAGCCTTAGCAAAACCCTAAATTTAACGGAATTGCAATATATTTGCAAAATTATTTTCTTCCCGTATTATCACAGAGAATATATAGGTACGTAAAACCCGCATGACCTGACCACGTGGGTATGACGGCCAAGTACTATAAATCGTTTTCAACACCGCTAGAAAGGGTTGGTACAGTCTGGCATAAAAAATTCTGTGCTGACACTGTGGTTTAATCATCTGTGGCAGAATAAAAATGCGTATACAAGCACGTCAAAACATTCCACACTGTAATTATGTTGAATTTTTGTTTTAAACCTTGTTTTCTACCTTAAATGGTACCAAAAGTTAAAGAGATAGAAGATAGAGAAGCGGAAGAAAATATCAGTGAATTTAAAAAGTCAAGATTGATTCAATGAAACATACATACAAATTACGGGTTTGCGAAAAGTTATATAATTGTTTTAACTACATATGGGGTTCCACGTCGAATTTGTGGCCTATTACGCTCACCTCCTCGGATTTCTATAATTTGTTACAATATTGCTGTATCCGACCCAAAAGGGTCTCGGTATTTTTTTCAGATTTTTTTCACCACCATTTGAATTTTTTCAAGACTCAGAACACTGATTCTGAAAACGCCATTTTTAAAAATCCGAAAAATTCACACTGATTCTATGATTTAAAATATGATTTTAAAACACCTTAAGATAATGAGATTTCAGTATTTACTATTTTTAACTCCCGACTGCCCTAGGGTCAAAGACGGGAGTTATGCGTTTCACGACGATTGAAAGATCTCATCTCCAATCTTGGAAATGCATGTTAGTCAAAACGACAAAAAATGTTTTGACCAGTTTTGATACAGAACTTCTATGGCTGGGAGGTTCGCCACAAGCCCATGGATTTTAGAGATCTATTGTGCCTCCACGGGATATATGTCTTTGTAAAAGGTGTAAAATTGAAAAAGCTAAGGCCAGCTGAGGCGCGGTCATCTGGCCGTGTCGTTGATATAAATTCGACGGCGCATCAAAAGTATGGGGCTCTGTTAATTATTTATTAGATGTTTGTTATTATCATTCCACTGTGATCAGAATGGGAGGTTACGAGTCGCTTGTGAAAAACGCACCGACCAACAGACAGAGCGTTCCTCGTACGCGACTCTTCACCTGACTGTATATAAACATGGGAATTCGTGGCGGGTCCACTACAAAGTGAGGGCATACCCTCAAGAGAAGCGTACCTCGAGGTTGTCTTAACCCATCGGGGTTACCACAAGCTCATTCTACTCTTAGACGTGGTGGCTTATGGTTGTTACAATCCTTTCGGGGTCAGTTTCCGAAAAGAGCTAATACAGTGTTGCCCTTAAATCGGAAACTAATATTATTGGTTAGTACAACAGAAAGAGTCAAATAGCCTTTAATTGTTGAAAATTTTGTGGTATTCAAACCATACCATCTAATAGTGCCATAATAAGTTAAAACGCATAAATGTGAAATAATTCAAACGACTACAGAAATAAAGTACAAGTAAAATAAACACCTTAATGAATAAGACTACAAATTATTAGTACCTGTAACGAGAATATTAAGATTAAGATATGGATATCACCCAAGACTTGCAGTCGTTTTAATAATTTTTTGTCCATTTCATAATGTAAAAGCCAAGGTTGTCCATTGTTAATGGGAAATTGTTGCCATGATTATAAAACTTTCTTACTTCAGATATACAAATGGGGTTAGTTAAAAATAGTTCTCGTAACAGTAATTTTGATTACGATAACTACATTATATAGTTGTACTGAATATATATTTAAATATATATGTACAGACAACTAGAAATAAATAGCTAAGATGCAATTTAGTTACAAATTTATAGTTGCCAGTACTTTTTTTTCTCTCTTTGTAATAAATTATCAAAATCCAAGGGGGTCATATACTGTTAATTTGACGTGGAATAGCAGTTCTGCTTATATCTGGAACATAGCAGCAAGTAATAAATATAATGCATTTCAATTTTCAGAGGTATAAAATGATAAATAATCTAAAAAAGTGCAATGTTGTTGTTAAATGCTTGGCAATCATACAAAGTTTAAAAGTCACCACAGTCTACCCTTAAAGCTAAAATAGCATGCGTCAACCCGGGCCATTCTTGTAGGTGCGAAATTACTGATAGAGGCATTGAGGTGTTGCCGCTCCTCAAAGGTCTTGTCAAAGCTTGTCGCTGCATCGCGTCTAGCACGTCGACGACACGCCCGCGTTTATCAGTAGCAGCAATTGCAGGAGCCCCCAGTGCTACTATATAGAGCTATATGTACCATGGACCTGTCACAGCAGGGATCCAATATCGTCGTGTAAACAGATTATACGGTCGAATCTATTTAGCGGATGTACGCCCAAATCGATCCAATCGTAGGTCTTTGGGGAGATAGAGAGTTCATACTATAGTCATTGAAACCCCCAAAATCACAATGTGTCGAAAAACTTGAGACAAGCACATTCACAAAAGTGGTCACCCATGCAAACAAAAAGTTGATAATTGAATTCGATTCACCTAAAGTACCTATTGTCAAGCACATGTTGTTTATTAATTACCCTTGGTAAAAATTTATGAATATATTGTCATTATGTATTATGAACTAACATCGTATTATTTTATGAACTTGTAGAAAGAAATCAACATGTACGTTGCGAATTTAAAAATTGTAGTACGTTATTGTTTCTTTCTATAATATTTATGATTCCACATAAATTCGCCATGTACTAATTAATTTTGTTCCCTCATAGTTGAAGCTTTGTTTTCGTGAACATTCTTTTTCGAGAATGCGTGCGTCTATGCAGATTTCCTTGTGATAACTGTCGTAATTTTCCATGTATATTATAGTGTACTTTTCTAATCTTTTCCCCACAATATCACAAAGGTAAAGTCCGAGTTCTTCCCTTTATTTGTAATAGACGCCAAGCGCTTTCGCTTTGGATGTTATACGGACCAAGCTGCTTTTTCCGGGCTAGCGGCAGCCGTGAAGAAATGTAGAGTAGTGGCGGGATTAATATCGAGACTCGCCCAGTCAAGAAAAATAAAAATGAATCATAAAATCAGGTTGCGGGAATCGCAAGTAAATATTTATTCAAAATTAATAAACGTCATTTGACTCAACTTTCTCATAAACTTCCGTAATTGTTAAATGAAAATAATACGATAAACCTTCGAGCCATTTCTCGCTGTGGCTCGGGCTGACCAGATCACGCACAATTTATCACACGAGAGAGCAGGAATTATTTGTTATAAAAACCTAACAAAACTGTAGTTTAACACGGGACGGTTTCGAATGAACGATAATCCACTCGGCTCAGATAAAAAAATGAACAAAGCAAAGCAACGTTTTCCTTCTACTAAACTTGTCACAAACTCCACACGTCAAGACTTATTCCTCTGGAATGTCTTGAGATCTAACGCTTACTTGGGCACGAGCCATTTAATCCCTTCTTTTCCCAAAATTTTTGCGGCGTTTTCCAAAAGTCTAACATCTCGCAAGTAGCTGTTAGCGCACTAATTGCTGATGCTTCAGACTCGCGAAGTCTAAATAAAAAATTCGTAGCGCAGCGCATTGGGATGAGCATTGACTGTCGGCTCTAATTATTGCAGGTTTTCTTTGCTGCACGTTGTTCTCCGAATGGCGGGACTGCCCTCCCACAGGACATCTTCAGGAATAAGTAGCTCTGTGAGTGCCAAGTAGCACCTCATGAGCTCAGAATCTCGTAGCATTAGTAATGCGACGCACGAACTTATCGCAGGGCAGCAGCACTCCCCTCTTAGAATCACCCGTCATTTGATGTACATAAATGAAAATAAAAATAAAAAACAATAATTAAAAATTATATTAAAGTATCTATCGAGACCCTATAAATCTGCCAGGCGTTGTCGTGACTTGTGGAGCTTTTTCAGTTCTCGGGCGTGAATGGGTTCAGAGGTTTTAATTTTACAGCATTTTGAAAATGTTGAAAAAAGTCTTTTCACGCTATAACTTTCATAAATTACTGGATATCATATTAAAAATTTGTACAGAAATGGATAAACATTAAAACATATTCGGACTCAAATTTGACGAGAATCGATAGACTGATTCTCATGTTATTGCAATTTCAATTTTTTTAAGAGTGCTGTAAACACTTCAACTCTAGTAAATTCTGAAATATCCGGCTACAATTTTCTACATGATTTCACGATTAATGATTATCAATGAAGACTTTAGTCAAAGGAATGTTAGGTAAGTTGGTCAATTTCGGTTTTGATTGATTAAAAAAATTGCTGTCATGAAAAATAAAAATAAAACATTGCATTTTTTTTGTAGATTTAGCTTAAATTTGATTCACATATGAGCTAACATGGAACAAAAGGTATGAGTAAGAGTTCGACGCAAATCGGTTGAATTGTTCAAATTTTGTGACATGTTGCACTTTTTTGAAAAATGTCTTCCGATCTCAAACAAATCTGCAAAGTTGAACCTTGCAAATTGTTTCCTCATTATTTTACAGTTTTTTTTATTACACAGCTTGCTCTATGAGAATGCTAGAAATTACAGAGCTTGACCTATGGCAACAGAATGTATATAAATAAATGATGACAGTGGTGAAAGCAATATCGCAATTACATTTGCTGCCTTTCTTAGTTTATTTTTTAAGTACCCCGTTATCCTAATCTTTACATTTGCGTGGGGGTTGACGTCATCAACAAGCACTATCCACCGAGATAACGATGCTGTAATTTTGTCTCATTTAAAGGGGAAGCGGAAAGAATACACGTGCTGTGCAATGATGAACGGGGCAACCGCGATGTGTGAAACGTTCTCCTCATTGTTGCTGCGAATATAAATGAAATTTGTACTCTCTCGGGATGTTCTGCGTACGTAATAAGTCGTGGGGTAAATTGAAATGGCGGATTTGCGATCACCGGGTTATTAAGGAGAAATAACTAGCAATTACGCGATGAAAAATGTTTTTCTTTCTATGTACAGAGACGTAAGAAATAGAAGAGAGTCCCTGCAATTTTCTTGCAGTGCCATTTCTTCGCGTTCGAGGTCGTGAAATATGCAGCGATTTCTCTTATCTGCGGGCTCTACTAAGTTCGTGATCTTGAGCCAGCTCGTTCTACAGAGTCGTATGAGTTTTGCATAGAAATGTATAGTTCCCCGGACGCTCGGAATAGGGTACGCTCAATTCGAGTTAAGCTGGTCGCTCGCTTGCTCCGCCACTTTACTTAGATTTGACTTGGCTGATGGTTCTCGTGAATTTTACCGAAACGCTTTCAAGGATTTTTCAAGTCAAGTTTCCGATTTTATGTTTTATTATGTCTTCTCACTAGACGCATATAGAGTAGTGGAGACCGGGGGGGACCAATTTTGCGCAATTCTCACTATATTAAATGTGTTTAACAAATGTGAAGCAATTTTGAATTGCATTCTGGAGAGGTATAGTTCACCTATACCGCCGTTTCGCTCCAGCGGCGAACCACGACGATCGCACCGTTGTGCGTCTCTATTGCATGCATTGCGGCGGGAAATAACTGCGATCGTCGGCGTGCGAGGAATGGATGCAATGCCTAAAGTGCAGCCAATAAGCTCATGAATACTGCACATCTGGAGACACTCAATTTTTCAAATACGAAAATTGCCTCTTCTTCCCTCGTAAAAAAAGAAAATGAAATAAGAAATAAAATATAACGATAATTAAACGTGTATGTATAACACAAATCTACAAACTGTTGTCAAAAGAAAATATAAATTTCTATTCGCGCACGTAAACATGATACTTCCGCTGCGTTTTTATGCATTGTTAAGCTGTCCCAACTTTCCCCGCTGCGTGGAAGGTCGGGACACTTTGCTAAACTTTGTATTGTTCGCCACCACAAAATTACAAATGGTCGGAACCATATAGGATGTTTAAAATTGGACAGAATGTACTCAATCGATCATGTACCATAGCTTCCATAACAATATTACAATTCATTAACGCAAAAAATTAAAAAAAGGAAATGCCTTACGAAAAGTGTCCCTACATGCCCCTGTCTCGCCTACGGTTTTATTCTTCCGCATTCCGTACGACTAAGCTAAATCGAGTACATATAGATAACTGATCGATAAAATGAACTACCCTGTTATTAAGAGATCGATCGTAATTATTTTAAATTGCCGCTTTACACTTAAAACTCTTACGTTAAACTATTAATGTAATAATGCTTTACCCGTAATACTCTTAAAACGCTTATGGTAGATTACACAACATGTATCTACGTATCATCTGACGTTTAGACTTTGGAAACGAAAAACCAGTTGACAACGTCTCTATTGCTTTTGCGACGTTAAAGCTTAATCCTTTTAGAGCAAAATCTTAATCTGCTCCTGCATTTTAATGCAATGCAGAAATAAGTGTAATTTTTGAAGAATGGACGGTTACTTCAGCATATTAGATGACGCGCAGGGCGCCAAGAAATTCCACATTTTTTCCATTTTTAAGATTCCACAAGTTATGGCCTTTATATCCTTTCGCCTCTACCTTACAGCATAATGCCATGAAAAAATGGGTTTGCTGATATATATTAAATAAATAGATTTAGATTGTATTAATATATTTATTAAACATATTTTTTGCTTATTGCTGATACAATAAATTAAGAATAGTGGAAAAGAATCTAGGGAAAAGCTACCTGAGAGCTTACATAGGTGTTTGTTTTATCTTAAGATAGTATATACATACAAGTCAATGTGGGCAAAGAAAGCATTTTTTATGCGGAAAAATAGCGGCAGGATTGGAGGTTAATTCAATGCCTTAAGAAGGTAGTTGATACTAGTTCAAACTGGTTTCTCGTGGTTATAAATAACTTGTTACAGTTGCCTCGTAACGTTTTGGTCGCATTCAGATATATATCGAGCATCGATTATATAATTATTATTTTTTCTTCTCTAAAATCTGAAACAATCATCAATGGCTGACAATGTCCAGACCCAGAATTCTAGATGTATTCCGAATATTTTTTACTTTAAATTCATCTTGAAACCTTGTAATACGTTATCGATTAATTAGCAATACGGTTTGTATTCTGTGAGCCGTGCCGGGTGTCATAAGGGTCACGAGTGTACCGGTCAAGTGTCGGGTATCGGAGGAGTATGTTGAGTATTTCTCTAGGGTTTACAATAAGACTCTGGGATCCCATTTGACACTGAAGTTAACAGGCAGTTCGACGGACGAACAGTGGTTCTCACACGTTACCGTAAGCGCGGCGCGATTGTCCAACATTTTCAATGGAGTCATTACTTTCTCAGAGTGTTCGTAAAGGTAGTGAATAAGTAACAACCATTGAGATATGCATCTTTTTACTATTACCAATTATAAATATTTAGGTATGATAGTATAAAACGAAGGAAAAATTAGATCCCGCAAATTTGCACTATTCAATCATGATTTGTGGCGCGTAATGCAATCAACCCGCTGATAAAATCTTAGTTGCATGATTTACTTTTCGCTATCTTATCATTCATTCGCCAGAACGCAGTTAATAATGTCCGGTAGAACGGTTTACCAATTCGTGACAAATCCATCTGTCTCAGAACGATTGATAATATGTCTAAAATTCACGAATCCACGACAAAACTACCTGCGACACCGTGAATGAATCACAAATCTGTGGTAACCGACCCATATGTAGGACCGTATCAGTGGGTTGACTTCTGTGGTTATTACATTTTTGAAAGTTTAACTGACGCAGTATTTATTAAGTAGCGAATAACCACTCCTTGCTTGGGTAATAATGATTTGATGGTATATTGCGCGTACTGATAGAAGAGTTGAGTAGAATGAATTTTATACATAATTGTAGCCCACTGCTGTTCACTTGTGCTACCTATCGTTAAAATAGTATGATGAAGGGTCAAAATATTTGTTCTACTGGTGAAGAAAATAATTCGTGAAGTGAGTCTTAAACAAAGGTACAAGAGACGGAAAACTAGACTTTATAGCGCCAGCTGTGTGAGAGTCTATGTAATGCACCGAGATCTCTAAATGTGGATAGGAAGTGTAGAGAAAATATTTTTTAAACAAGCGGAGTGTATGCATGATGTAGCAACACTGTCCGAAAAAAAAACTTTCGACAATCTGCCCTGGAATCTTCCCCAGTGGGTACAGGAATATACAGCATATTTTTTTGACGGTTCGAAGGATATCGGTTCTACTTTCAGAAGCGTAGTAAATATAGGAGATCACGGCTGAGAGGACAAGTGTGGCATGACGAGAATATCGTGTACCACTTCAACAATTATTTTATGCAATGCGTCTGAAATATCAGCGAAAGCGGCGCGAATGCAACATATTTCCATCTTATGGTAAAAATACCTACCGACACAATTTCGGGGTTTCAATGCCACCAACAGAACATCTGAGATTTCGTATTATTTCTTAACGCCAAACGATCGATGTCGGAAGCATGAAAATTCATTTGGACTATTCTTAGAGATGCGTCGGGCTCTAACTATCACTCGGTATGCATTCGGGATGTGCATTATCACGCTCGAGCCCGTACAGGCCATGATAGCGATGCTCGAGCGTAATATGAGCATTTTTCCCGCTCGAACGCCCATTTTATTCGAGCGCTCGGTCGACGTTAGGGGCCCGAACGTTCAGCCAATACGAGTGGCTCGAACGCTTACACAACACGAGTAGTTCGAACGCTCTGTCGAGATAAGAACTTATTTGGTACAGACGCTCTGGCTAATTCTTTCTGGAATTTGAATTTGAATGAGAATAAATCGCTACAGCTTCTGGAATTACGATTCATAATATGAATCTTAATTCCGTTTACATATTTATTTATATATGAATCACATATATAAATATGCTTTTTATTCCATTAGGATTCGAGATGAAGTAGAATGCGAATTCGAAATAATTTGACCGCAAAAAGTTTTTCGTGAGCAGCACATCGGGTATACCGTGCTGTACTGCCGTAAGTCGCGTTGCGTTCTACTCGTAATCATTGTAGTCATGAGGTGACCACTCCTACTGAATGTGAAAAAGACAACAATCTCTTAATTCTGTTTCTACAAAGTGACATTGCGCAGAACTATATTTTTACCATTCGTACCATTTTTTCCATACTTTTAATAAATTACGACGGTATACATAATTATTCAGACAATGAAGCGAAAATATATCGATACGAATATCGATATAGGGAAATTTAAACTCCGTGTAGGTAAAGCGGGGAACCGTTGGCTCAGCAAAGAGTTAGACCAACGAAATTTGCGAAAAATCACGTAGGTATCAGAGCCAGCATGCGAGCTAGCGAGGAAGCGTGACGAAAATCACGTAGGCAAGGAAAAGCGGAGCGCCCCGCGGAAGGAGCTCATAGAAGCATAGCAAGGTATAGCAGCGCGAACAGCGGTTAGGCCCGTACGGCAGAGAGAGAGTGGGGAGAAATCGACCACGATTTATATACCGACGCGCGGGGTGGTGCGACTCTCTTCGTCCCGCGAACCGACTAGCGAAAAGATCGAAAACTATAGTACCGTCCGGCGACACTTATTAGAAAATAGGAACTAGTAAATTGATTCTGGAAAAGGGTAAATATATGAGAGATTAAGTTTACGTTTTCTCGTGAATATTTAAAAAGTATTATTTCAAATAATTGATGTAGTTGAAAGAACTGGGATAAGCCGAGCATAAAGGCATAGAATTAGATAGTCAATACATCAGATATAATATCGATAAATAGGGTACGCAATTATAACGACATTTATATTCGGGAAACAAGTACATGTAGATGTCAGTGAAATCGACAGTCAAGCACTATTTTATTTGAAAATTGTGAGAATTGTGAATAAACCCTACTTTTACCTATTCAAACGGCCTATAATTAATCTATTCCCTGTTCGAGTTTCGAATTCTAGATCCTCTAGATAAATAATTTAATGTTAACGGAGAAATACCGTTACAAAATGTTGAACAGATTCATGTAATTTCGATTTGATCGGTTTGATTCCTTTACTTGTTTCTTATTAGCTTCATATACATTTACCACGGCACAAAATCTATTTTCAAATGTGGAGTAAAAGTACAGAGACAATATTTGGTAATATAAGAAGAACATTTAATACTAAAAAAAATTGATACAAGGATTTTGACTACTATATTTGACCGTTTATTGAATGAGCTTCCAAGCCGCTCGTGTCAACTAAGTGTTTAAGCAGCTTGTTGCGACTGAGCATTCGAGACGCTTGTTGCAACTGAGCGCTCGAGCCGAATGAACATTTGTGCGAAGCAAGCGCTCGAGCATCTTAGCGCTCATACACATCTCTAATGCGGGGTTCTCGGTCCGCCTCATTATTGACGCAATATATGAGCCGAACACCTAGACTTTGGTACTCTTGCACCCCTACCAGAAATCACAACTAAGTTATTTTTAATTCAAGCATTTTAAACCCTCACTTGTGTTCATACATTGCAACTACGGTTGTGCTGCCAATCCTTAGCAGTATTTTACGATCATCTATCTTGAATGTGAAGCGCTTTAGGGCTGGTCGGAGTGATAAGGACCATATAATACCATAGGCCATAATAACATTTGAATGTAACAAGAATAGCTTCCCTCAAAATGAAACCTCGCAGCTATCCCTTGTTAATCGAAATTTTTTAAAATTGCGCCCATCAAATCCAATATGAGAGACTGTAAGTATATTTTATATTTTCAAGTGATTAGCAATGATAAACATGTTCAACTTGCATTAGATTTAGTACATATATGTCGGTACTATCAGCTTTTGGAAATCGGAAATAATACAACATAAACTTATCTTCTTCATATACACCGGGTCTTAAAGCGTTGAAACTTTTAAACGAACTTTAAAAAGCTTAGTATTTCCTGAAACAGCTTTCAAAAATATGATTTCTGTAGCTCCGTATCTATTGCACTTTACCGTTAGGAATTCAGCCGATATGATGTATTTTGTACGAGCTTAGTCTCAGTACGAGTTTCGATTGCGTTTATCTCTGTCAGGCTTGTACTTGTAGCCTCTCTGGATATTTACCGCCTGAGTTGATCGAAGCGACCCGGTCTTGTGGGTGCTGCCATTTTTAAAGTATTCTGAGCCTTAGCCGGCGGCGTTTTCTACTCCTGGGACACCTGGGGCTTCAGTCCGGCTCTCTTAAGTGACTTTGCACTCTTCAATTTGCCCGAGAGATTCTCATTAAAAAAAAAAAAAGAAAAAACGAATCGTTGTCCACCTTTTCCAGCAAGTTACTTTGGCTGCATTAAGCTCCGATAGGTTATAAACTTTTCTAGTCAGAGCATCCTTGGGACGTAAGTTAGCCAACAGTTCTTCCCAGCCCCACAAGCAATCGAGTAGTCGCAATCTATTAACAGGTATCTCCTTCTCATTAATGCATGATGGAAATTCCCGATCCTAAATTAATTATCTCCGTAGCTGGGAGTGAATTGTTTGGATGCGCTTTGAATCTCTGTGGCGAGATTACTGCAACTGTGACCCTCAATGTTAGTCATGACTCCAGCTATGTCCCCAAGAATAAATATCGAAAATAAAATTTACACATCAGTAAAACTAATGAACGCACTAATATTGATGTACTGACTGTGACGTCAATAATATCAGCAAAAAATGAACTCAACTGAATTTTGTGTGTAAAAAGGTATGTAAAATGTCAAACTCCGTGAATCTATATTATAAAAAGAAACAGGAATATTGTATTGTTGGTCACCTATATTTATCTGGTGACGCTATCCATATACACAATGTATAAGGGGTGGCTATCGTGTCTTTTAAAATGTCCACCCTTGTGAAGTAATTTTCATTAACAAATTGGACACTTTTTATAGATTAATTTAAGGAACATTTGTCAAAAGAAGATCTAAATAAGAAATGAATTTTTCCGTAAAGTATATAACTATTGTCTTCACTTAATTTGGATATAACAGGTTATATCCAATTTGCAGAGCGCCACGTTCCGATGGCGCAGCTTTATATGCACGGTAAGCTCTGTGGAAGCAGAGGGTATAAAAGAAGAAAAAAACTTTTGTAATCAAGGACCTTTAGATCGACAGAAAGAATAGTGCACAGCGAGAGAACATGTTGATTAATCCCAAAATCCAGCCAACCGACGAGTTCATTTTTCCCAACATCCAACATACCTAATTCTTGGGCCCATCACTTTTATTTCCACCCTTCGAGTCTGTCACTCCTTCTCGTCTTCGTTCTCATGAGCTCTCATGTCTAAGAATAAGTAGATCCTTCTCCTCGTGCCTAATCCGTATAAATAGCACAAAGCATTTTCGAACCTGTAAAACCTCCGATGATGAATCGTGCTTGCTTGGAAGATAGTTTGGGTCAGAGACTGTCAGTACCAGCCGTCTCTTCCGTGCGTTTTTTCTCCTCACTTCCGCTCCCTACTAATATTTCGAAGCAGTGCTTCAGCCTCGCAGGCATGCCACGCGCTTGTGCTGGTGTCACGGGCAGTAGGTATATCCCATCGCGTACGTGAGAAATGCCATTTTTATTCTCCCGCTTTCCAACGCAATAAATCAACAAGAGCGTTATATTATATACAAACCAAGAATTTTGTCGTTTGTTTGACAAGAGTCCTAATCTTGAATTTGTCATTCCGACACAGTGCACATTTGAGGGATGATATACATAATACTTTGCAAACTTTCTGATGATCGATTGGATTCATTGAATTTGCGATCATGAACTGTGTGTTATTGAACAATAAACGGGGAGTACCACAGGTCACTTTGCGCAAACGAACAAAATCATAGACTAAATAATTAGTGTATTGTTACGACCGAGCAAATAAGAATGACCACGATATACGAAAAAATAACAGGGCGAAACTTTATTTGCAAATATATCTCTTATATCACGTCCGTGTGCTTCGAGGTCTCTGTCAAGACTATTTGTCGAACTACGATCGTTGTCAAGCGTCATTCAGTTCACTGTCAGTTGTGTCTCATATGACGCGAGCGGATCAATTCCAATATCGCTTTCTCGTGCAATTCAATAAATAAGAATGTTATAAATGCCGATTCCGTTACAGTATTATGCAACAAGGGAGCGAAGTGCGAGGTTTTCATTGAGTGTGAAAAGTTGCGGCTCCAGCGAATCACACGATGAGAAAACCCGCTCCTTTCGGTGTTGTATAGGAGAGACCGGGACATGTCGAGACACGGGGAATGTAGGGGCAAACGATTTTTAAATTCGACGTTTTGGAAGGCCTTCACTACATTGTTATAAATAATGTAAATATGTTGTAGCGTGGCCTAGCTAGCGGGACGTATCGTTGCGTAGGATCATATAATGTTGCTGGCGTAGTTTGGTGTGCCATATTGTTGCGTAGCTAAGTAATGTAGCCCTTCCTCAGTATTACCTCCTTCAGCTCGCCAAAATAAGCTCAAACATTTTCTCCACTTGTACATCACCGGCATGTTTTCTAAATTGAAATTAAATTTTAGTTGCACGGAGATAAAGGCTCGATTAGCATATCAAACCGGTTGATTGGATATCCTAACCAATCGACCAACATGCGTTAGACGATTAATTGGTTAGACGAACGGAGACATTGGTGAGATCAACCAAGTTGTGGGTTAACAACAAAGTGTACTTGATTGTGATAACTAATAATTTGGTTAGTTTGACTAATTCATCATCTGACCGCATATATGACCAATACCATGGTTGTCCAAACCAAGCATTTTTATGGGTATACTGTTAATCTCGGCTTCTCCTGAGGTTATCCGCAAAAGGATTCTCGCATCTAACAGATCAGTTCGGGATACGAATAATACAGTGATACCCCACCTAATCAAGATCAGTAAGCCGAGAAATACATTCTACGTTTTAATTTGTTAGATACCAGGCCGATTTCTTTACATGTTTCCGTATTATGTAAATTAAGTGAGATTTTATTGTAATTCGCACAGGGCTTCCGATACATATTTTATTCACAATGCAATGTAATACTGACTGCCGTTGAACGCCAATCAGTATTATGTACGCAGAATCTATCTATATCCCCAAATGTCCTTCTGCTTTATTCGAAACAGCTGTTGCCTTCTGTATCGACATTTCTCGTGAAATTTGAGATTTGCGAGCACGAGCGAATTTACGGCATTGCCGTTTTCGCCTTATAACGAGATCTCTGAGGCCAATTCAAGTCTACGCTTAACGCTCTTTCCAAAATATAACGGCCAGGGGCTCGTAAAAGACAGAGACAGCACCTGCGGAGGTTCTCTCGAGCTACGTAATATGTAGCAGGGATCCTAGTCTTGGAGGTAGAGAAAAGTCCGATGCTCTCGAGCGTCGGCGATCGAAGTGATGTCAGGCTCACCGTCGCATAGTACAGAACTCACGTTGCATCAAGAACTCGGAGATGAATAGGTGTCAAAGTACCGATAACCTCGAGATAGGAATGGGGAAATGGCTCGGCACTCGTCGCATCGCCCAGCCATCATGCTTGTCCCCCCGTCGAGCCAAGGCTTCAGAAGGATGTTGGCGTCGCTCCAGCGAGCTGTTTTTTTTTTTTTTTCTTATAGTGAGATCGAGGGGCAGCGTCACTGCAGTGAGCTGTCGCACTCCCTCGACGAAGGCAGCATTTCTCTCTTGTCGATCGCCTCTCGCCAGTCAAATTCTCGGTATCGCTCGCCCGTAACAAAAATATAGCAAAAATCGGAAAAAGAAATAGAGGTACAATTTGTAAATTGTGACCACTGAAATCGACTAGGAGTAGTTTTCATCGACAACTACACCCAGCTGATTTCAAATTTTCACCGAGAAAGACATGCGTACATGCATATATATTAGGGTGATTCAAAAAAATATTATTTTTGGCAGAAATGACCGGCGGCAATAACATTTTCCATGCCTGTTTCGTGCCGTTTAACTGGATATGAATTCGACATAAACCGGGGAATGAACATTTTATTATTCCGATCACCAGTATATTCCCGATTCATCCACGGTCCTCCCAAAGCTGGATTTGCTTTAGGTTTTCAGAACTTTTTGGCGATGCCCGGTACCCGACAAACTGGACATGAACGGGACGCATACCGCTAGTAAACGCGATGTAATGAAGATGCCTGTCTTATGCCGAATCAGACGAGAACTGAACTAGAAACCGGTTCAAATCTGGTTATCGTCCGATTCGTCGTGAATCTGACATCGCGATTGGAGCACTAGTATTCACTGGTTTCTGTTCAGTTCATAAGCAATTCGTCTGGAACAGAACATCTCAATCGGATCACAGCAATCATCGGTACGTGTCCGATTCATGTCCGGTTCGACGTGAAACGGAAATCTCGATTAGATAGTAGCTACCGCCGGTACACTTCCGGTTGATGTTCGTTTTATCGGGAACCAAACATTTTGATTGGATCAAGGCTACCACAGATTTACGTCTGGTTCATGTCCAGTTAAGTAACCTACAATTTCCAATCTATAACATTGGTAAATTCTTCTCAAGAGTAGATTTGTTGACAATTGAATGCTTTACAAAAAAAGTTTTAAGAAATGTTGTGGTAAAACTAATAGTTTTGCTATAATAGTTGAAAAACAGTAAAATTTTATATAAATATAACTTTGAACTTTCAAATCGTCGGATTTAGGAGTTTTTGCAGATTTTCTGTAGATGCCTGCTCTTAAATTTCGAATTACAGTTGTCATTACGGAGGTAAAAAAGTGTATAATAATACGCAAAAACGTATTTCCCATATTATTCAAATGGAAAATTTCAAATTGCGTGGATCACCTCTAATAGTATATTACGATACGAGTGCGATCAAACGTTTTCTTAACGAGTGTGAGATTGCAGCACGAGCCGAAAAAAAGTTTCTCCCACGAGTTTCGTATACAACTTTATCGCACTGGTGCAAGAAGTGGGCACTTCTCGCAAAGTTGCGAGTTGGGCATATTATTTTAACGTTTTTTTTAATCATTATAATATATATATCTCGAGGTCCATTTCTCAATGTTATATAATACGCAGATAAATGCAGCGGCACAGTAGATACAGGTAGACAATGAGCATGATTTGCAGCGTATCTAATTAAGTTCGTTTTTTTCGACAATGCATGGCCTTACAAATTAAGAGAGGCTTTTTGTTCTCCTTTTAATCTTCTTAAGAGGAAAAAACCATGAAACGTTATCGGTGTGAAAAGAGTGAGAACTGGGCATATGGTAGTTCGTGATCCGTAGGTGAAAGGCATAATCTGCTCAGCGTGATATTCAGCGATAAACTCATCATATAAGTGTTAAAACGTTTCGCCACGTGTCTGGATATTTTTCAGCTTAATTATATAAATTCTATTATGTCCACTATGCAGTCGTTAATTAAAGTCTTCAAGATGTTATGCATGTTTCTATGTTATGAAAGAAAAGTTTGTATTTGTGTTTCCGGGCACGTAGTTTTATTCTAAACGTTGAGATTAAGAGTTCTTAACTAAAAGCTTTTCATTAATTCATCCTATCATTCACATTATAATTATAAGATTAGATGTGTACCGGAGTATGCGACCACCGAATGCAATTGTTCTTTGAATTTATAAGATCTTGAAGTCTTCAATTAAGGAATACTCTTTATGTATAATAGAATTTATGCAAATAAACTGCGGAGTACCCAGTTCGCACAGAGAAAAAAAGAGTTGAATTAACGAAATTCGCGGTGACATACGTTTAAAAAAAATGTATATGTTGTAACAAAACATTTTTTTTTGTTTCAATCATATTTTCGTCCACTTAGGCCAATAATTATTAGGTAAAATAAATATTTAATCTCATGAATTCAATATTTCGTTAAACGTATGTCACCGCGCATTTTTGTTAATTCAACTTTTTTTGTCACTGCGGGGTAGTAGCATTTTAAGGAAAAAAAAACATCCGTAATTTTGGAAGAAGAAATCAACTGAATTATCTCTCGCATGGCCACAACAAACAAATTATTTCAAAGGTAGCGTTAATTTTAAACCTTACGTTGATGAGGATCCAGCGATAGCACATATCGTACGTTTTATTGTATATATGTTTTATATAATAAAACCTTTCGGATACTCGCCGAGTAAAAAAAAATGAATGAAAATCATCAACCTCTTTTTCCGCATGCCACAGTGTTGGCCTAATGCGTTAACCGATAATTCACGGTGGAATTCACTCTATGATATTTTGATCCCTGCATATTTCGAAATGGTAACATTTTCATTTTCGTACTTTGCACCTAGGTAAGTCGGAATAATACTGTCTCGAATTTTTTTTAACGTCAAAATATGAAGTAAATTAGGATTCGTGGTATCTTTTGGTTTTCTTAAATTTATTTTGTTGTGGTATGTTTTGACTTAGATTTTATTTTATTTCTTGTTGAGGGATGTTTTCCGTAGAATGTTAAGATCCATCGCGGGTTCAAGCCTATTTGGGGCGTCGGGTGTGGACCGTTTCCATTAATAAAAGTTATAATTGTACAGATGTCGTTAGTGCCTTTCTTCTTGGCTGTTATCTTTTTACACGGATTTTCGGTAAGTTAATAAAAAATAACTATCCGAACGCATTGCCAGTAACTTAGAATATAATCTTTCCTGTATTAGCAGTACTAATACGCGTACAATAATATTTGTGTGAAGAAACTTCGATCAGATGTACGCGGAATCAGTTATCTGTAGTGTTAATTTTGTACATGGGATATTTTTAATGAGATCAGTCGTCTGAGGATCAAAGATCTGTAACTAATTAAGTATTGCATTATATACGTGAATGTGCAACTTATACGAAAGAAACTTTCTGTTATATTCTTCAGTATCCCCTGAATCGATAAATGTCACTCGCATAATATTGGCCAGTACGACTGATTTTATATAGAATTGACAAGAAATACTATTTCTGTGGGACAATTATACTTCGAGATACATATCAAATACACCCATCCATACTGTACATCCGCGTCTGCGGATGTAGTGTATGGATGGGTGTATTTGAATGCACTGCATAGCAGACTTACTTATGCTTTATCCCATGTCGACGCTTTCCTCGGCCTTGCGTTTTGATAAATGGGGAAAAGATGAAGTTAGGTATAGGTCGGTGCAGACGTATACTGTATTCTCCGTCTCCGGCCGTCGCAACAGTTCTCGCTTTCCTTGTACTTTGCTAAATGCGCGAGAATTTCATAAGGAAGATAGTGGTGGCGCATTCTCATCCTTTCACATATCCATCAACGTGTAGCTGCTGGAAGTAAAAGCGTTGTGCATCTCAAGTGCTCTCGAGGGTAGTTTTATTTAGCGACTATATAGTGCGTAGTCCATTACCGATCCCAAGGATGGCTACTAAAGGGTACTGCAAAGTGAACACATATATCATCCATCCCACAAGCCATGCATATCGTTTACCCTTTTTGTTATTAACACTTCAGAAAACATTGGCGTATTAGCGTGTCTTAGCCTTTCAAATATACCGACACTGGTACATAAAATATAATTTAATAATTCGGATCCTCGTGTAAGAAGTTTTATAGAAATACAAATAAAATACATTCTGTGAGATGATGCAGCACCGTAGATGAACTTTCAAAAATCAACTCAGGACAGAAGTACGAATTTCTGCTGTATTTCGCTAATGAAATACTACAGAAGTACATCCTTTGGTCATTAACATAAGTCTTGAAGGAGATGCAGATCCCCTATGATGCAGAATCGTCTCACTGGATGTATTTTATCTGTAGTATTTTGATGGATCTGTTTCTATCAACATATCAGTAAGCGACCATTGCGCCTTATTTTTAGAATACGCGATCATTGAAGCGATCCCGCGTAAAAAAGATGAGGAATCAAGGGTGGAATCCCGGGCAGTATGGACTCTGGGCAGTCACGGAAGTTATGAGTCCACCATGAGTCATCATCATTTTCGCGCGGGATTGCACGTCCAATACTGAAATACGCACCTCTCATATGGAATCTTGGATGTTACAATGCTCAGTGCGTGTTAGAACGTCTTCAAAGTAATTGCGCCAGGTTCTTACGGCTTAGATGCGGAATTATGTCAAATTTGACACCAAACTGAACCTGTATACTACGGACTTTCCTGACAATCAATCACAGGTTGAATAAAACGAACACAATGGTGTCCCTTATACGTTAACTTTTTAAAGGAGGATATCAATCACCAAATTTTTTTTACTCGGTTAATGTTATATGTGAAGTCTTGATTCAGGCGTATTTAGTTAATTTAGTGTGTACGTAATACCCGAAATAAAACATTCAAATAATTGCAAAGCCTCTTTAAAAATCGATTTCATCATTGTATTCTGCAAACTAATATGTATTCGGCGAAGTCGATTTTACGATAGTTTGTATTTTCACATTTAGCTCAGTTTGGTTGGTGGTAAAGACATTTTTATTTGGCATTAGCACGAACAGAGGAGATTGTGATCGATATATACATTACGTAGTATACTATACCAATCACGTATGTGGAATGTTCTCCATCTCTCTCTCTCACCGCAAGTTACGTGAAGCACTTGATTTTCAATAACACGTTCATTGGTTCCGCTCTCAATGTGCATTTGAAAAACCGTATCATGTATTTGTACGGCTGATTCTCGAAATTATCCCAAATTATAGTTTGATGAATCAAATACCTATACAGGAATTCAATTCCTATATAGGAATACGATTCATCAAGCCGCTTGTGGTAATGAAGATTCGTGACTAATATTTTTTTTACGATTTATATAATGAAAACGATTTCATTAAGCCCTTTGAAATTAGTACTCGTAGTTTGAAGTGCACCCAAATTACGTAACGAGAGAGAATTTCAGAAACAGGAACTTATTAAAAAGCGAAATAGTTTAAAAACATAAGTTGTAGTACGATTCAACATGAAAAAAACGATCCTTCATTGGAATTTTTTACACTTTTAGTTGACGTTGGAAAAACGCTTGACTGAAACCTTTTTTAAATAAATGAATTCCGACAAACGATGCATTTTGGGCAGTGCCACTTTATCGCTATTCCCAGTAACATCTCACGTGTTTAACGCTCGCTAAGTGCGTGGCACGGCACTTGACAGCATTGAGAATACTCAGCATAGAACGAAAGTTCATACGGGGCGCTGATAATATATATATATATATTGCAACAGAAAACTCCCGGCAAGCTTTCGACTGGATTGTTCCCGGGTGAAAATCACCTTCACGCGAAGCGTATATGTACATACATATGTATATGTCAAATAGAAACGTGGCTTGAGTGAAGTACCCGGACGGTTGAGATCTCGACTTTATGTGCCATGTGAATCAGACTCAGTAGGTACACTCGTGAGCTTTAGCTCTCTCGAGCTCTCTCCATTCATTTACAAATCTGTTGCCACCTTTCAGTCTTGTACCTTTGTATTGGAATTTCTAAGAAATCTATTCATTTCTGTTCTAATTTCAATATTTAAACTTTTACGAGCCCATTTATAGTTTTAAAAAAATAATCACAGAATTTTTATCATTGAAAGCAAAAACCCAAACAAAATCAATGTAACTCAAGTAATAGTCAGAAAAAATATCTCCGGAACAAATACTCCGGAAAAACGATCCCCGAAAAAAAATGGTAGGCGGACAAAAAACCGCCTGAAAAAAACCACGGAAATAAAAAATCCCGTACTAAAAGACTGAATATACGTGCGCTGGAAGTATTACTGGTTGAGATGCACCAATCGAACGGTGGTAAGCATAATCTGTTACCAAGATTTTATAAGTGGAAGCCCCTTCTCCAACTGTTATATTCCGGATGAAACTGAAAAAACCAATGAGCGGTGGGGGCCCCGTGGGCGCAACCGACGGTGAGGTCGATGGGCGGAGCCCCTTGCAGAAGGATTGGGGGCGAAGCCCCCATTGACCGCACATTTATATTAATTATTAAAAATATATAAATATATATAGAACCATGCGGATATGATGTTAACTACAATATGTTGCTAATTTCCAGATTCTTTTGTTTTCCCAGACAAACGGCATTTAAATCGTCCGACCTTCGATTTTCGGAGTGCCCGGTCCACTAGGGATTCTGAGTCTGAGGAGGGGATGGGTCAAACGGACAAACAAATTATCAAAATATGTATTACAGTTGAAAACGTTTCATACCGGAAAACCGCGTTTATGAAGTATGTAACCAGAAATTTGTTATGGCTTCGTCCAGCATCTCGGGTGACTGCTTCTCCTGAGTCTATCAAGGATAAATTTACATTTGTCATAGCTTGAAGTTTTGTTGTTTGATATCTTTACGTTTGATAATTTAACAATTTATGTTTTATCGTCTACATATTTTCATGAGCGTCTTCTCTGCGTATTCAATGTAAAGCCTGCGAAACTATGCTATCACTCTTCGTTTCTCCGCGTTCGAGTGAAAATGAGTATATAAACTGCCAGTCTGGAACTAGTTAACAGACGCCACGAATCAGTGTCAAAGGAGGCTTTAAATTTCGATTCGGGTCTTGTAGCCCCGAATGCACTATTAATTAGGGCGTCATAGTTTAATGATGACACCGCAGTAGTAATGCGGTATTGTTGCGAATAGTAGATTGTGGTTTACTACTCCTATTCTGCGAACGAATAATAGCGGTGAAGATTGCGATATTCACAGAAGTCTCCTATACATTTACGCGCGTAACAATTTGCGAAGTGTTTTTTACACGAGTTCCGTATCTTACAAGACTCACAGGAACAAAGACGAGATTTTTTCTACAGCAAAACTACATTCTTGGCGTTTTGAGATTTGAGATTTTTTATTTTAATTTCAAAACTCCTGACGGCAAAAATTCACTATCATTAAAAAAAATATATTAAAAAAATGATGAAATAATTCCTAATGCACTTTAATTTCACTTTAATTTTAAGTGGTAGTCCACAAAAATATTAAATTCCTAGTAAGCCATCCTGAACGAGAAAAATAAAAAAATTAACTTTTTTTTTCACCGAAATTCAGTATCGACCTCCAAATATTTTTTTAACGTACTTATGATTTAGGGGGATATTTTGTTAGTATTTGGCACAAGTTTTTGAGTCAGGAGATCAGAAAAAATAAATTGAAGTTAAAAGTGAACCACCGCAGCCCCAAGTTTTCCGATAAATAAAATTAGCCAAGTTATTCCGCACCAGAGCTTAAGATCAACCAACTACTCCCGAAAAGAGACTATGGTGAAATAGAAAAATTATCGGCATACGCCGAGGCTGGTCAACAATATCATTTCGTGCAAAGAGAACGTACTTTCCAGCGGCCCTCGATGCTACACTCTATTTTGGCAGTTTAAGCGTTCAAATTAAAAAGTTTTATTACCAACATGTCAACAGTCGCTCATCTATATTTTTATATCTATATCTCTATTTCCTACTATTTGCCAATTAACATCTCACTCCGAGGGTCGATAAAAGAATTTAAAATTTTGCAGACATAAAATGGGGCATCCCGATATTAAATTTTCAGGATTCAATCAAATATCTAGTCTGAAGCATCTATAAATATATATATGGAGCATTCCAAGTCAAATCAAGGAGTCATTTCCCTCGACCCAGCGGGATATATATATATATATCCTTCACGAGACAATACTATTTTGACCTCGCACCCTCGCACCTCGTTTTGCTGGATTGTCAAACAACCCAAGGCTAAATATTATAATTCGTTCTCTTGTCAAAGCACGTCCCTGCCATATAGAAGTCTATAGCGTGAAATGCCGTATCGAAAACAGAAATGAGCATTATAAGTCAAGAGAGAGAACGTTGGATCCGGGGGCCTGCGGTATAAGATAAAAGATGGTGGGAGGAGGTAAAACGATTTCACGCTACGACACCCTTAGGCCATTGCTTGGGTAAACCTCCGTCACCTCTTCGCGCTACGAGACTCCGACATATATATACACCACCCTCCACCGTACCGAAGAATATAAAGTCTCACGGCTCGCTGAATCTCGAACAAAACTGCTGGACCTGGATAAGCTATGTCGAGCTCCTACTGATCTTTAACCATTGTTGGCGCGTGCAAATATTTCTACTTTTAAGGTGAAATATACAGCAGCAAACTACAACTTTTGTAATGCCGATTGCCGCGAATACGTTTATCCGCACAAGTTCCGCATGAGATGCATTTTGAAATTGTATACACGTTGTCAGGGCTTGTGATACATCCCGGGTTGAGGTCCTGTCTAATCGAATTCGTGTGCAGAATTTGATAAGCCATAAATATATAATATTTGAATACGAGATGGTGGCAGATGGGTTATGGGTGACCGGTCTTGGGGTTACGGATTTTTCCATCCATTCGGTATCAGAGTGAATATCCTTATGGCAGACTTTTTTCTACCTTTCTCTTCACTGGGAATCCTAATGATATTTAAATTGTAACATTTTTCAGTACTGACCTGAGGGATCCTAAAGAGGCGTAGAAGATTTGCAACTTGGATCGACGTCACGGAACTTGCAGCTCCCACAACGCCGCTTATGACTTTTCGAACTGCTGTCTTGTTGCAATGATACTCCGCACCGTCGATGTTACTTATGGAGCCTAGAAGCATAAAATACGAAAAATTGATAAATGCGGACAACAGAGAAAATTGCCGTTGGTCTTCCATATACAAGATGTATTTTTCGCATTGAAATTGAAATCAGAACACCAATTCCTTATAATACTTTACCTAATATGTGAAAAAGTAAGAAATGGTGTTTAGTTGATTTTTGGTCCGCATGCTCGTTAAACATATTTTATACTTTGGTCTAAGATATACAGACAGAGTTACCTAGAAATATTCATTAAACAATGAATAATTCACTACAGTGGATGCCTTTGTTACCTTATTACTGATATAGCGGTTTATACCAATATTAAATCGTCTTATTCAGTAGCGGTTTCGGAATCTTCGAACCATTACTTCCAATAACTTAGATACGAAGAGTTCCGTGAAGAAAATTACTTCTATCAAACTTTTAAAAGAGTCACTCATAAAATCAGCAGGATGTCTACGGCGACAATAAAAGGATGCGTTTTCATTCATGCACTCTGCCCTCTAGCGCAAGTTTTTTCGATGAGTTTGAGCGAGAGAGACAGTTACGCTGTCTTGCTCGTATCTCTGTTTCATTCTGCTCCACGTACAGGCGCAGAAGCGCTGTGCGCCTGCATAAAAAAGAAATTTTACAACAATTAAAAAGCTCATGACTAAAAAAGAAGCTTAATTAAAAAAAATTGTGAAATAATTAAATAACCATTCGCTTATCACAGTCGGGAGATTTGTTTGTCATTAGGTGTGAAAGTCTGCCGACTCTATTCGACGAACTTTGAACTTCAGATCCATATTAATCGTCCTACCAAGAACCAACTGTTAAGGTTAACCTGGCGAACATCCATTTAAGTGCTGACCTAGGGGGTTGGGAGGAAGTCTTACTGCTTTCTGATGCTGATGAGAACTTACGCCTTCGCGAATCGTGAATTCATGTGAATGTTAACCTTGAGTGTAGATTGTTTAAACGCGTTTGGTGCAATCAAAATTGTTTGGTAAGAATTTAACATCTTTATGGCGCAAAATAAAAAAGTAACTTTTTAATCACTTTCGATAGTTGCGGTGACGTCGAAGCAATCGATGTTCCTTCATGCCTGCCAGGGATGAAAGGCAATTTTCTTCGCAGCAATTTTCTTTATCCCCACTCTCTTCATACACTCATCCTGAATTTATTTTTTATTAGTTTTTTTCGCGGTGAGACTGGATTCGTCCTGATGATGGCCCAGAAAAAAGTAATCCGGGGTGGTGTTCGGGCAGTCCTGACGGAATTACCGGATGGGTTCTCGAATGGTCTTCGGTATTTGAGACTCCCGAAGTTCATCCCGGACTCCATCTGGGACTCCATACGGGGCTCCATTCGGGACTCCGCCCGGGACTCTGTCCCGGACATTATCTTTGGCGTTCAAAATACGAAACTCTGTCACGGACTCCATCCGGGACAGTGATAAATAACTAAATAACCAAACACACATAAACGCATACATCCAGAATTTGTTTTCTAGATCACTTTTCTCGAGTTTTCAGACAATTTCTCAACCTTACACATTGCTTCCTCATGGAAGAAGCTTTGTAAACAAAAAAAAATTGGAAATTTTTTTCTGAATTATAAACGCTTTGTTGGGTACTTACCAAATTCAGTATCAAAGGACGACATATTCTATTCAAGTTTGAAGCAAAAATTTAAATCTGTTGCTTGAATCGTTCTCGAGTTATAGAATTGACACGTAACCGGCTTTTTCACGATGGTAGATAATAAAAAGGACAAATCTACGCTCTTACTACAATTATTTTACAAGAAAAATGACATGCGGCATAAAAAATACAAAGAAAGTGTCTCGGTTGACAGACTCAGGGCATAATTCGCGAACTATCAGAGTCACTTTGACAGACGACGAGCGAACTTGGCCGATCTCCAACAGCCTTCACGGAATTTCAGCAGTCTTTGACAGTTGGCTAATATGGCTCGAATCGGTAAAAACGAATTTTTCTCTCTGTGATTTTCCACTTCACGTGTAACTAAAATTGTTAATAAATATTATTAGTGCGTGGTAATAAAATACTGATAAATATCGTAGATATTTATCAGTATTTATTATATTATTATTATCAGTATTTATTATTATTATTATATCATAGGGATAAATCAAATATTGATAAGTATCATATTATTCTACAAATCAGTACAGTGATGAATGACTTGTATGGAAAAACTTCGTGCTTCCTTATTATAACCGTCAGCATGATGAAGAATTTCAGCGTTCATTTTATCGGAAGCCTGTAGAATTAATGCGCCTACTGGATATTATCAAGGTTTTTCGAAGATCTTTCTCAAGAAATAATGGTAATACAATCGTCTATGCAAATTTTGAATGTCGAGATTTCTGGCTGATCAGGGATAAAATTCCGGATGGAGTTTGGGAAAGGGTTCAGGACGGCGTCCGGAATCGACTTCGGAAGTCTCAAATGTCGAAGCCCATCCTAGAATCCATCCGGGACTCCCGCCAGGACTGTTCGGACTCCATTCCGGATTCCGTCCGCGACTCCATCCAAGACTACTTTTTTCTATCCGGGCGGTTTATAAGTTGAAGAGCTTCCTTGTTCAATGTACCACCCTCGTGGCTTACAATTACTTCTTTTTTCGTCTAATAAGCAGGCACAACTTTTTCTTTAAAAATATGCTTACTTATAAAAGACCTCACTTGCAAGCAGAGCGTCGGGTGCTTAAAACTTTGCATCAAGGAGCATCAAGAAAGGAGAAAATGTTATATTTTCCTTCCAAATACAGGCTTTGTTTTCGTGAAGTGTTTCTTGAGATTTTGATGCACTACAGAATTATGTTCTGCTTCCAAATACAAGCTTTGTTTTCGTGAAGTGTTTCTTGAGATTTTGATGCCCCGATATGTTCATGTTTCAAAACATCAAAAGAGGGTATTTAAAAGATATGTAAGGTTGCATATGTACACACGATGATACACACGTAGGTATAACTCTGAAGTTGTATGATAAATCGGGTTCAACACTGCACGCGCTAATACACTGTTAAAAATCAGTTATTAAAACGTTTGGTGGAATCGGGAGACATATGGAATACCACTTTCCGGGCAGGTAGACTGTGGGTGTAGGACTTTTAATGTCCAAACGAGTGGGCTATCAAATCTGCTTTTGGTGAAATGGGTGGGACGCCTGAAATGCAACTTTCCTGGAGGAGTCGGCTATTCGCTGGACATTTTGTGAAATAGTGACACACACAGTAAGCAACTATTCGGGTCGGGCAAGCTGCCACATCGACTTTTTGCGAACGTTTTGCTAAACAGTCGTATTTGTGGGAAAGCAACATTTAGAACATGCACTCTGTTGATCGAGTTAACTGTTGAATGTACATTTCGCAGGATATGGGCGAAAGGGATAATACAGAAACGTAGCATTTTGCTTCACCATTATTTTCTTTATTCACTTATTCGCTGGAAGAAAATAAGGCGTGCTTTCTTGAGAAAACTTTGCAAGCAAAATAAAATCATTGGACATATGCACGTAGAGAAGGACCTGATAAAGATTACAATATGTCTGGTAGATACTAACAGCATGTTCTATAAAATATTTATATAAATAATGCCAGATGACATCGTAATTTTAACTGGCAACAGTTGGTTTCGTTATCTACAATAGTTTTTGCTAGGATATAAATACTCATAATTAGAGAATATACTAATCGGTTCATAGCGTCGCTTTTGCGAATCGACGTCGGTGATCTCTATAATCTTTTCAGTTCGGATTTCGACTTGTGCCGATTTTTCAATTATTCTACCGCGTGAAAAATAAAAACAAATTAATATATTTGATTGTTGTCTTAAACTTGATATTGTATTATTTATAATAAAAATGAAAAATTTTGTTCGGACGAAATTCCGTTGAGGGGGATTTTGTCTGAAAAAATGTCATCCTGGAACCCATTTAAACAATAATTGTTTTTTGTAATGGATAGGCTACACGCACCAACACTCCAAATGGGCTTCACCCCTAGACCTGCTCTGAGAGAGTTCTGATGTAACGTCTCGGAAAAAAACCCCCGCGACATAACATCCCATGACAAAAAAAACCAAAAGAACCCTATGGAACCGTAAAAAGACTTTGAAACGCGGTTTTTATTTTTTGGGATGCATAGTTCCCGTTAAGTGACTCTCTCGAGTCACCCGTCCGTCAAGTTGCCGTTACAGTTAAAGAAAGATTTGTATCGTTTTGGTTATTGAGATTAAGTTAAGGTCGGAGTACTCAAATCTGTCGAGAGGAGAAAGTCTCGACGAAACGAGTTGTCCGACAGAGGAGAGCAGCCGATGAGACTCCTCCACGAAATCGGCAATAGTACGGCTGAAATACCGATGCCCTCAGAGGAGATGTAGAGGGCTGGAGAACGAGCAAAGTAGAATTTGCGTTTCACTCAAGGGCGGAACCCCTTCGATACGTTTTTGTGTTGTGTATACCCTGTTCTCGCCCGATGCACTAGGGAAACGATCGTGGAGGATCTCATAGTTAAATGCTACCGATTTACGTGTATTCGTTCCGGTTAAGGTTCGGAGGTGGCTCGAGTCAGAGGGCAGTATCTATCGGATCGAGTAATTTCGGATTTCGGAAATAATCGTAATGTTTCGCTATCGAGAATTACGTGTAATAATCAGTCTGTCTCGAGACGTCAACGAGACGTCTCGAACTAATTACGCGCTCCCGTATTGACAGTTTTTATGTCCGGTCACGCTCGATAGTTCGGTTCTCGCGGTATACGGTTCTCGCGCGTTGCGTGTGCTTCGAGTGAGTTTCGCGTTACCGATGTTCTCGCGATTTTATTAAAATAAAAGCAGCATGTTCTCGTACAACGATTAAGTGCTGTTTAGTGCACTGCGTTTCCGAGTGTATAGTTCTCGCTTCTCCCATGGATTGTATATCAATTTGGTGAGTTATCCGCAATTATTTCGACTGAAATAAATTAAAGATAAGTTTATTTCGAAATAACATCGCTCTCGTTATGTCAGCTATGCGCTGTCACTACTGCCGCTACCGTTGCAGCATTGACGCTCCGGTTTTTCAGCTAACAAATTAATTTTTGCTTTCTCGATCTTTTGCCTCTCGTAGAGATTGGAGTTCTTGATACTCTAATCTCGTGCTTTCGTTGAGAACTGTCTATTTTACTGACAACCGATCCCGACCCCTCTACCATAACCTACAACCGGAGCGGTCGTGCATTTCCGCCACCGTCACTCTCGTTGATGCACTCAGGGCATACCGGTTTACCAATTCCGGTGAAACAAAAATTGGGAAGTTTCTTTTGTTTCGTTGCGGAGTTCGAGAGTGGTTCCACTCGAACTCCAGGGCATACCGGTTCGTTAATTCCGGTGGAACAAAAATTAGCTGGTGCTCATCGGGTTTGCGAGTGCATTAGCGAGGGTGGACGACCAAAGGTGACGTCATCCTGGTAAGTTCTTGTTTAGTTATTACCTTTTGTGTTCTCGTTCGTGGTTTGAGTGTTACCGAATTGGTAGAATAATTAATTATTCTATGTTACCGAAAAATAGGTCACAACACACATATACACTGAGACGATAAAGAAACTCCGCGAGTGACGTGAGCGCCTCTACAGGTAGGCCAGTGAACGCGACTGCCGCGAAAGCACAACTGCGACCAAATCACGTGACTGCGTAGGAGTAGGGAGACTGTCGCTCCCAACCAGCATAAGACAGATCTGCGCAGGCGCTACCACCGCCACTGGCGACCACCAAGAGAACTTTTGGGCATCGAAGTTTCCAGAAGCGGAGTGGGGACTGGTCTGCTCCCCACCGTTACAGGACCACGTGACCCGTCTCGGCGGTATAAAAAGAGCCGCTGAGCAGCACAGAATATCAGTCTTCAGCTCCATTCCGGAGCACTGATCCCTAACGAAAACTATCAGAGTTAGAGTTCCTTTGGGAGTTTCTACTGGTTTTTCACCACGAAACTCTGCCAAAATTTAGAGTCAATTCCAATTAAACCTCCGAACGCCACCATCATACAACTTCTAGTGGAGACACTAGCAACCGTTCCTGTCTGGGTTACCCTAAACTGAAAGATACCTTCTTGCCTAGCATTTTGCTATTTTTAGAAATCCAATTAAACATTCGAACGCCAGCATCGCACAACTTCTATTAGAGACGCTAGTAACCGTTCCTGTCTGCGTGACCCTAACCTCAAAATTCCTTCTTTCCAACAAACCATTGGCAAAGCAAGAATTAAATAATGAAACTATAGAATCACGATAGGAAACTAACTCTCAACTAGCTGGAAGAACTTTCTAAATTTATCCTGTAGCCACACTATCCACAGGGACCAAAATTTACACACAGTCTGAAATAAATTGTTTAAAAAACAGAAGTATTGTTGGATACAAAATTGAAGAAAATAAAGCACAAAAGGAACCTTTTATTGTAAAAAAAATTGCCATATATTGTGTTTCCTCAATAAATCAGAATTTATTGTTAAGTGATTATTCTAATTTTACGACACCTGTCCCCTCGAACTCACGACGTTGCGTTCAATCCGGGGGGTAAGTCTCGGTTGGAAAACCGTAATGTTACAACATACTGCATCAATAAGGAGCGAATGTAACAAATAAGCAAAAATGTATAGGTAGGGTAGACTTACCATTTGTGACCACTTTAAGCATAACCCTACTATTTATTTAACGATAAGTTTTAAATAAATCCATATGAGCATGTTAAAAATCGGCCAATGCTATCCAAAACTTATCATTAATATGAACAGAATTTCATTTCGATCATAATTAATCGAGTAAACATTAAATAATCAGTCAATACCTGTTTTGATCGTTAGTGGCTACGAATGTACTATTTGCGGACACTTGAAATAACAATAATGATTGGGAACACCATATGTCAGCGAATCTATCTAAATAATATTTTATTTCAAACATGAAAACATTGAACGCAACAAACAATATTTTCTGATAGAAAAAATATAACTATCGATAACACAACGTAAAATGTGTTCTGATAGAGAAATGAGTAACTGTCAGTAACAGCTAAGACACGACTCCTCCTTTTATTAAATTTATTAGTCTTCGTTTCGGCCGTTTATGCTTTTTGGTAATAAAATTTGGTAATAACAATGGTAATAATTAGTGCCAAATGTGGCCACTCGTACGCCGCAAATAGTACAATGTTACTTTCGTTGTTCTATTTGTTGCCATATCATGTTTACAGTATACTATAAGTTGTTCTTTACGAACTGACAATTTAAACAAGAAAACGAACTTTACTTTCATAATTTACACAATGACTGTGTTCAAAATTAGGCGAAATAAGTGAATATTAAAGGCTTACTTATGTAACGGCCCCGTACTCTAACAGGTAAATTCTTTCACTTGTATAAACTCATTACGATTTTATCTCGCTCATGATATCGGGTCACGGTCAGCACCATCCGTGCGACCATAGGTGATCTCACACCAGTGGTCCAGTCGCTGCTCTCCCAACGATCGTGCGACGGAGCCCTTATCTCGCGCAACGTTGCGGAGTGATTAAACACTCTTTGTCGAGGCACTGCTTTTGTACAAGCTCTTTACTCAGTTTGTCCCTAAGTCCCAAACTGTAACATTCGCTCTCTCCAAATATTTAACTTAATTTCAATAAATTAAGACTTCAACCATAAACTAAACCTTTACTTCAATGAATAATACCATCAACCAGCCCGGTCATTACACTTACCAACCATCATCTGCTCAACGATTTTCACAGTGTTCAGCTAAAATTTCCAAGGTGCTAGATATTTTGTCGTATTTTTCCGCCGCGTCATTAAGAAATGAGTCGAAATTCTTATTCACGACGGTACCCTAGCAGTACGGGCTTTGAAATCAGTAAATATTAATATGTACCATTAATAGAGACTGGCCACAAACGGTACAGTGGTCACAAATGGTACGTCTACCCTATTAATAAACGTTCGTGCTGTCCACACGAATATGCCCTCGTTAATGTATTCACTTATCGAACAATATGTACCCGGGATTAATTATTGGCGGGATCATTGATCCGTAAAATGGGATTTTTTTTCCGAAGTGAAATGTCTGGAGGTAAAATGTTTGGGATAAAATTACCGGTCCCCGAACAGGAGCCATTACCATCACAAAGTCATCGAAGGGTTATATTGTACTAGTCATTCAATGTTTCATGTAGAACAATGATCAATTCGCAATATGCTTGAGAGATATAAATGTTGTCGTCAAACCACGCACAGAAAAAAAATAACCTTGTTAAACCGGTAATAATATCTATGAACCTATTCTTTTTCCCATATCGTCGTAAATAATGCTGGCACCATATTGTCTTATCAGCGTTTTTCATATGTGTTGGAAATTTTGTATCAGATCTGTTCTATCCGATTGGAAGAATCCGGTAAGACTATTTTCATTACGAAATTGACTCATACATCCAAATTTAATTTCAAAGTTCGTCGAAGCCTATCAAATTTAATAAAAAATTGGTTGACGCCTGAACGCCTGAAACCCAGCGTTCAAGCATAAAAAGAGCAATGTAGAAAATGGTACTTCGGATAAACGACACAGATTGACGCTTTTGCAAAAACAAGCGACGTGAATGAAAATATTATTGGGAAATCATAACATTGAGCATTTCCCAGGACGACCCCGAACAGCGATATTATTCATGAATAAATAATACGATGCTACTTCGTATGTCCCCAGTGTGGACACATTTATATCTTATCGAGAGAGTTATTGATTCTCCATTCCTCCGGTGCTTTGTACTTATTTTAGTCTTTGACTAATGATAAATGGACGGGCAAACGTTATCATGTTATCGAAGAGAAAGGAAATAAAAGTTCACCCTGCGAGCGCGAGAGCACAGTACATATATTCGAAGTAATAAACGCTGATATCGACAGGTAGCGTATACGGGCGCAAATGGAATGCATGTTTGGCGTCGTATTCGCATTTGTTAACAGACAAACGATAGAGACAATGCCATATGTCGCATCTGGTTGGAAAGTATTAATCGGTAGTTTATCATTGATGGATATCCTTGTCGGTCTGCGTATTCTATTCAACAGAGCGCATATACAGGAATGCACATATCAGAATTTTTCAGATTCCTTAGAGATTTACACACGGTGTCTATGATATATGATATACAGTGGATCAAAATAGAGGTGCTGCTCGGTATATATAGCAATGCATTTAATAAATCGAGTTTACGAATCTGAGCATAGAGTAATAAAGATATGTATATTCTCGATATGGAAGCGTTATTAACGTGTCGAAAATTATGGGTGCGCGAATATGCACCTTGCATACTACTTGTAGTTAAATCGAAATTCCGTTAATTTAACGAAGTGCCCGGAGAACGTGTGCAAACGCTTCGTAACGGATATAACCCCGGCACATCAACAATTTGATGATTTTACACGCCACAACCGCTACACCGCTCGTGGTTGATTTGTGTTCGATCGAATGGATTCGCCCAGTTCATTTCACGATCAAAAATCACATGCAAGGGCAATAAATGTAATGAGAAAATGTTCACTCTTCTGTAATTGATCGACCAGTGGTGCAGCGGAAAGAACATGACGGGGATTTAATTTTCACTCTGAAGTGTCCCAATTATACAATGCAGCAGCAAGTTGCTTCTGGCTGTTACAGAATGCGCAGTAATTTGATTTTACAGGCTCCATTCAAACCTTATAGCAGTTTGCTATTTAAATTTTCGTTTAAGACGTAGAAAAATACGTATAACTCATCCCGTACATTCAAATGTACAGCAATTTCCGGTCTATAGCTTCAACGTAATTGTTGACTGTCGAGTTATTAATGCAGTATGAGGTATCTTTCAGGGTCTAATTTTCAGGAGCAGTCGAAAGGAATGTGAAGGATGTGGTGGAGTTTTGTTATACAATATTTACATAAGATAGCCAGACCGGCCGCGATGTTGCGCGTCACCATTTTTCAATGGACGCAGCAGTGATCTTTTACTAAACGGATCCGGGCGCTTACGCGTCCGGGTTTCTTTCAGTTAGATTTGACATTGGACATAAATAAAAAGTTTCAATACGTGATTTTGGCCTCGTATATCTGACGGCATCGGCGAACAATCACAGGCCGAATAAATTGACAATAATACCTCGCCAACTTCATAGACTAAAGATTTCAGCGGTATTAAAATATATAATTTCAATAATGTTACCAAATTAAACTGTGGTACTGTGATGTAGTGCCCAGCGTGGTTATATCTAAACCAGAGAATTGGTCGGCTGAGGGTTCAAGCTGTGTGTGTGTAAATGACATAAATTAAACCACTAAACTTCGTAAGCGGCTTGTGCTGGCGCTCGCTTTAACTCAGATACATACCAAGCTATCATTTCAAAACTGTAACCAAATTCCCATAAATAATATATTGGTCTATGACCTCACAAATATACACCCATCCGAGCACGGACAATTTAAAGTGACCTTGAAATCTCGCATATATATTTTTATTGTTCTTGGCAAAAACATAACTTTCTTACGAAAAACCAACCCTAATATTAGGCATCGAATTAATGAAAAAAATGACATTTTTTAATGGGCGTCAAAACCAGGATGGCGCCCCGATTCTCCTGATACTTCCCGTATGCATATTAATTCGCTGGGCGCCAAGCAACTTTTGCCGACTCTGTTTGCTCTGATTGGGATGTGGGACAGAATCGGAGTGTCCTCTCCGCTCCTTACCTCTTTCGGCTAGTCGACGCGCGCGTATGCTTTTACTGCCCGGTACTCGTCTGCGTGTCCTCGCGCCTCACACTCAGAGAAAAAAATGGTATTGGCAACTATAAATTTGAAGTTAAATAGCACCTTAGCCATTTCTTTCTAGTTGCCTGTACAAAAAATATATATTCAGTATAACTGTATAATGCAGTTATCATAATCAAAATGATTGTTACGGGAACTATTTTTAACTAACCTCATTTGTATATTTGAAGTAAGAAAGTTTTATAGTTATGGTAACAATTTCCCAGTAGCATTGGACGACCTTGGCTTTTACGTTATGGAAAGTACGCAAAATAATTAAAACGACTGTAAGACTTGGTTGATATCAATCTTAATATTCTCGTTGCAGGTACTACTATTTTATAGTCTTATTAATTACACTGTTTATTTTGTTTGTACTTTAATTCTGTAGATGTCTGAATTATTTCACAATTATGCACACAACGTCATTAAATTATTATCGCATTATTAGAATTTGGTTATAAACACCACATAATTTTGAACAATTAAAGTCTATTTCTCTTGTTGTAGTGACCAATAATATAAGTTTCCGATTTAAGAGCAACACTGTATTAGTTCTTTACGGAAACTTACCCCGAAAGGACTGTCACAACCATAAGCCACTACCAATAAGAGTGGGATGAGCTAGTGGTAACCCCGATGGGTTAAGACACCTTCGAGGGGCAGTCCCTCGTAGTGTAGATGCTCCCGACACGGATTCCCAAGTTTATATACAATCAAGTGAGGAGTCGCGTACGAGAAACACTCTGTCCGTTGGCCATCTAGCGGAGCTTATTTGTCGACGTAACAGAAATAGTTGCGCAAACTAATAAAAAAAATAGTAAATACTTCACAGTTGCCAGATCCACTACAGTTTTGCCTGAGTGCAACTTAAAAGCATGCCCGCTAGATGGCTATCGGCCGCTGCGTTTCTCGCAGGCGACTCGTGATCTGCGTGGATATAAAACTGGGAACCTGTTGTGAGTCTGACAACACACCGCTGTTCTGACAGTTCAATGTGTCGAATGTGGACATTTTTGTCGCTGTAAATGTTGTTGGACAATTCAGTTTACTTGAATGTGTTGGACACATTCAAGTAAACTAACGGTTGATAGAACTGAATTCGAATAATTAATAAAACTAGCGAGACCGACAATGATGGTCGTGCGGTCGGACTGGCACATCAAGAAGTGAGCGGGAGGCTTTTTTCTGGGCCTTTAGTGTGTACACTTGTGACATTGTTATTTTCGTGTATACACCGAAAAATCAGAGAAATATAGTGCCATCTGTACTGGCACGGGTTTTCCGCAATTTCCGTGCCCATGGCGAATGCGGTACAGTGTAGCTAAGTCGGCTGCGGACGTATCGGAAGGTAGGTTAGCTTAGCGAAGTGCGGGTAGGAAGTGATAGGAGGAAGGGCGGGAAGGGCCGTAGAAATCCGAGGGTGTACGCTGGAACATGGAAAATAAAAATAAAAAAAATAATAAAATTGGCAGAAATGATTAGTTACAACGGAATTTAACTATGAGTCAACAGTTATAGTAACTACATAACATGATATTTGGTGAATTATGTAATCTTAGTTGTCGGAACCTATCGAACTCATTCATGTAACTAGCACGGTATTATTTTCAACTATATATTGTATGACTTTAAAAAAATTACATTTATCTAGTAGGTGATGAAATTAATGGTTCATAAAAAGCAGTGAGCAAAAGGGTGCAAATGAATTTGCATTTTGCTTCCTCATTTTTCAAGATTGCCCGTAGAGCATTGCTCGCTGAAGTATATTGGTTTGAGTTCGGCTTCCTGATAGAGAAAGCTTTGTAAATTATAAATATCAACAAAATTTCCTTTATGGGAAAGCAAAACGAGTAATTTTTTTTTGTAAAAACGTTTGAAAGACTAATCCGTTTATAGTCCGTTCACATAGAAATGTTTAATGATCATTGAATAACTTCTTCAATTTTTCAACCATTCCTCACCAAATTTTAAATCATACATTTTTTATGTTAGTCTACCACTGGAGAACATTTTAGCACAAGAACTCAACATTTGAGAAAACTAGAACTAATATTAGAGAAAACGAGAACTAAAACTAAATTTAAAAAAAATCCTTGCCAAATCTTCATCTGTTGACCGATTTTCGCCAAATTTGGTACCGAAAGTTGTTCGATGTTAGTTCACTTGTATGAGAAATTCAACCCGACACCTTAAAAATTGCGGCAACTATAATGCAAACACACTTTAAAAAAAAATATTCAAAATGTCATAAAAATCGTATTTTTCAACCGATCCTCACCATATTCGAACTCATCCAGCTTTGGTGTTTGTCTACGATTGGAAATTTTTTTAGCCCTATAACTGAATATTTGCGGCAGCTAGAGCGCGAACAAACTTTTTTCGAGAAATTCAAAGTCTCGTAAAATTTGAACGGGAGACCCAATTATTTTGAAAATTGTCCTAAATGTAGAGGCCCAACCACTCTACTTGTATGCCAAATTTCAGCCTGATCGTTCTAATCATACTCGATTTATAGGGGTTTGAATTTTGGAGGCCTGACACACCTACATCCGGACATTTTTTCTGAATATGGTTTCTAGACGTCTTGGGACATTTTGAACAAGTTTTCATGAACATCTCGAAAAAAAAAATGTTCACCATAACAAAGCTTCCTCTATGAGGAAGCAAAAAAGATCTATCACCGTATTTAATTAGGTATTGATAGTCAATGTAACAATGACATTACGTGCGAGGAACTATTTAATTGGTTTTATCGAAACCTGTAAAGTTTGTTGATGTGGCTAGCATGGTAGTATAATTAACTATGTAGTATATAACTTTTGAAAAATGGGACTACATTTATGTAGTAAAACGTACTTAGAATTAGTAGTTACTGAAATCAAGGGGTGATCGTTATTGGAAGAAATTTATATCACTTGAACTGAGGTTTTAAAAAAGATTGCCCTAAAATGGTTACTGTAACCATTGAACGTAGTTACGTTAATAGAGAAAAAAGTTAATGTAACTATAAAAATAGTCAGCTGGACTAATAAAATATAATTATCACTGAATAGTTACCAGGACTATCTCAATTTCTCTCAGTGCACTCACGCTCGTTTCTCGTCTTACCTTTCCAAAATCCGACTCGAGCCAATGCCTCATCGATCACCGGCTCGATCCGTATTATTCTCCTTTTCTCACTCTCCTTTTCGCTTCTGGCTGTCACACAGCTGCCCACGTTACGCGCTTCGCATTTCCGGGATGGCTTTCACGGCTTACCATCGATTTACCCATCGATTCTCGCGCGATTTCGTCATCCCTCATCCCTATCCTCGCTAGCATAAAGCCTAATCGTTGCGACATTTCAATAACTTCCTATAACCATCATTATTAATGACTGGGTATTAACTGGATATTTCTCTCGCTTGTGAGCTCGGACGACGTGGAACGATTTTGTTACTATGTTACAGATTAAACATCGACGTTGAAACGATCATGGCCCAGCACGTCTGTACGAGAGCGTTGTAAAGGCTCGTCACAACTTCTGCCATCAACGTATTTTATTTATCTACAAATATGGTGAACTTTTTAAATTCACTAGATACCAACCCTTTTGATATTTAACATAAAGAAAAAGTTTTAATGCGTGAACATGGTTCCGGCCAGATAGTCTGTCTGGTATATTCCAGCCGAATCAATACAGATTAATCGATACTATGTATTCCTCAGGGCAAATGAGACTTCTTTAAGGTATTTTGGTACAGTCAATTCAATTAAGTTACTAAGATTAAAGAATTCTTTGTACACGTTTTAAAAGAAAAACTAGTGTGAACTAAGATAGATCTGCTTTGAAGCGATCCCACTAGATGCACAAAAATATCTATAACAAAAATTTACAAGAGAATAACTTAGTTTTAGCTAATAAATCCACGGTCATATTTGTCATGAAGTTTTTGTGAAGTCAAATTAGTAGTTTTCGTTCGATTTTGACGAGAGAAGGCTCACTTCCTTATTTTAAATGTTTCTCGAAATCAGCGAGTAAGTTGCTTCGTTTTACTTCTTGATGAGAATAAAAGTTTCGTTAACATTCTAGCTTTATTTTTGTTTTTCATAAACAAATTACTGTAATTTGTAAACGATGAATATGATCATAAAAATTTTCCCGTAAATTTATAAGTGTATCTACACAGAAACAAAATAAAATCTTACTCATTAAGATCGAACTAAAATTCCAATATTGTCTTCAGAAAAACTGCACAAAAAATATGCCCGTGATTTTATTTACGTAAATTGAGACAATTTCTCTAAATTTATTGTTATATAATTTTCTTTTTACATTAAGTATAAACTCTTTAATCTAAATTCACCCTAGTTCATCCTTTCCTTCATATTTAAATATTATTCCCTTTAATTTCAATCTTATTACTCAATTGACTTGGCTGTACCACAAAAAACTACCTTAATTGACTAGGATACAAAATGAGTTCACCACCCAGCTTACCAATATACACTTGCCAAGGAACATCGCAGTACTAAAGTTCGACGATTTCGAAACTTTCACATTGTCGCAGTCGTTGATGTCAATACTACGAGTACGTGTTTCCTTGGTATAATGTACTACGTATAGACTACCGCTATAGTTTTATATTGTGCGAAGCAAAGTCTCCGCTGGAGCTTTTAGAGTCAGTATGGTAGAGCACCTGTTGAATAGAAGCACATCGCAGCTATTGCTTCCGGCAATGTCATCAAAATTTATCAGCATGAGTACTAGCTTTGCATTTGTACCGTTATGGTACAGACCGGGGGATATTATTAACACTTTTCTGAAGTTCACCGAATATCGAGTTTTCAAACTTCTAGTCGGATTTCCAGTTTCTATTAGTCGGGATTGAAAGTTCTGCAGGCATATCCGAATTGAAATTACGAACCTTCATTCAGTCTACATGTACCAGTTCAGCATAATCACCACGAAGTCAGAGCAAGATCCTCGTAGAAACGTATTGCGACCGAATTTTCCAGCATCCGAATTATAGATTAAACAAATTAGTGAGACGGTCATAAACCTTGACTCTTTTCAATCTTTTGAATGCCAGCCATGCCAGAACAGAACTCGGACGAATTTATATTTCATCGGGGTAAGAAGCAAGGATGGCTCGGCTTTGCTCAGCCTTGGAAAAGAAAGATAGAGGTATGTGGGTCGGTAATCAATTGCAAAGGCAAATAGAAACGCAGCTACTCTAGACATTAGAGGATGCAAATATTAATTTATTTACCTTCCTCTTATTTACTAATTTATTTAATTTTTCCAGATACAGATTTCCAGATTTGTTCGTCATTGGGTATGTGGGAATCACCCGACTATAATGTACTAAGGTTTGTTTATTATTTCATAATATTTTCTTTATCCCACTTGTTTATTAATTGATTTTTTATTTAGTCGAGAGTTTTTTAAATTTTTGTATAATTTTTGTTGTTTATAGCTGACAGACGGAACGAATTGTGGAGGATGGCAGTTTCTTGTTATTGTTAAGTTCGACATCGCAGACATTCGATATGTCACAGTTTAACATCGTAAAAGTTCGACACATAAAAATTCTGAACACAAAAGTTCGGCACTGCAATAGTTCCACACATCGTGGCTCGACACGGCAAGTGTTGATTTTTGTGTGTAGGACTTTTGCGAGTAGAACTTTTGTGTGACGAACTTTTGTGTGCAGAACTTTTGCAGTGTCGAACATTGGCGTGCAGAACTTTTGTGTGTCGAACTTTTATGATGTCGAACTGTGACATATCGAATGTCTGCAATATCGAAATTATGTGTGTAGAGCTCGCAGCGTGTAGAATTATTGTCGAGCACATTTTTGCGTGTAGTAAAATTCGGTGTACGTATGATCGTGTAGAGATGAGCCTGAGTAGACCTGGTCAATGTAGAATCGGGGTACTGCCAGATAATTTATCGCTCTGTCGACCAGCATATAGACGATGCCTTTTTCCTGATGTAAAGGGTAATGTGAGAAATAATTTATAAAACTACCAGACCAAGTTGGTTTCCTGTACTAATTGGTCAGTATAGAGTTATTATTATGGATCAGTAATCTGTTTAAAAAGAGAATCTTTGGGTCAGATTCTATTTCCACAGTGAAATGTAATTTGGGAAGGTAGCGATTTCGACGGTGAATTGAGTGTATTCTGTCGGCACTGTGATTATAATATCATCGACATAACGTTTATATAGTGGAATTTCGAAATTATTATTATACACTGTTCACATATACAGTTCTCGAAAGCTCTAATGTATGAACTCTATACCTGTCATCACTGTAACTGCATTTCGAAGAATTATACTCGCAAATTAATAAATATTGTCGATTTGTTATATTCACAACAAGGGTTACTTTAGACTGAGGTCGATTCTTGATTCTACGATACAAACGATAAGACGAACAATACGGTAAACGACACGATAAATAACATCCTACCGCTATCTTTGTCGTATTGTGTCGCAAGGTTAGACCTGTCATCACTGAAAAAGTGGACTTGGGGATGCACAGTCTTATTCCTCGATCTTACCAAGCACATTTTTTAATGGCATCACTTTGAGATATACGAAATAACATGAAGAAGAGAAGGCTATCAAGGTTTCGAGTACTCACGAGGCTTCAATCACAAAAGGTATAGTGAAAAAGCTCTTTTAACGAAATAACGAATAAACTGAGTTAGTTAGGTAACCTATATGCGGCGCACGGTAAACAACGCAAAATAATATTTTCATTGCCGAAGAGAGCCGAACCTCACATATCAAATATTCGGGCTTAGACGAATATGGTTGCAGAAGAGTGAATATAAAATGCTACTCCCACGCCTCTCTTAGCTAGACGATCATTCGGTATAAGCACATAAGAATCGAGAGCAATACAATCGGTAGGGATGTCGGCATTGAGCCAAGTTTCAGACACAGCAATAACATCATACAAGTTCCTATGAAAATAGTCCCGAAATTGGTCAATATGAGCTGGCAGAGATTGGGCATTTACGTGACAAACACGAATCCTCCGTGAAGCCACCGAGGAGTCAGCACGCGTAGTGGAAATTGTCAAAGCCGTCGTCGATGAGGTCCCCCGAATAGTACTCGAGACGAAATGCAGCATCCTCATCTGCAGCTCCACGAGTCGCAGTAGCACGAGACAAAGCAGCATACGAAGCAGCAGGAGAAGCAGCACCAGAAGCAGCACCAGCAGCTCGAGACACAGCAGCACGCAAAGCTGCACCCGAAGTATCACCAGCCGCAGCAGCAGAAACAGGAACCGAAACAGCACCAGTCGAAGCAGCAGAGACCACAGTAGAAACGTGTGGCACCGGCGGAATGACAGCATGATGGCGTCGTAAAGCCCCACGACCGACCGGATCACCCACTCGAACAGGCCCCGAATAGGAGCGAGCATTCGGAACTATCGAAGAATCCTCCGACGGCAGCAAAGCAGGAGCAGCAGTGGAAGCAGGAGCTGCATTTTTCTTTGCCCCATGACGGCCAGCAACAATGCATTGCGCACCATTTCGCGTCACGATGTGCAATCCCTCCGCCCCTGCACCAACATGCACCATGAGTTCAGCACGCAGTTGCCGGTAGGCTGCATCTTGAGCCGGCGTCCGATCTGACCGAATAACCATCCCGGAAAATTCAGGACTCTGCCGAAGGAGTCGTACGGCACGAAAAATTCCGAAAACAGCTTCAGGCGATGGCATCGTAACCTTAACAGGCTGTGGGCGCCGCAAGACAGCCCCAGGAGCAGCAGATGCCGATGCACCAAGCCGAACAGCAATGATGTCTGCGGCAGGGATAAGCGGGCAAACAATCTCGAGCAAATGCCGCACGATAACCAAATCTGCAGCAGCCGAGACACCCTCCGGTAGGCCGAACACGATGCAATTCCGCTTCCGCTTCTCGCGTTCAATTAGTTCAGAGGCAATCGAATCAACGTTGGTAGGGGCAGCAGCAGAAGGAGCAGAGGGGGCGATGACACGAGCCGCAGTATCCGCCGAAACCGCATCAATACGGGAAGAAGCGCAGCGACATGGCTCTCAATCTTGGCATCAAGCGCAGTGTGTTGAAGCCGAAGCTCATTAATAGAGGCCTCACAGGACGCCAGACGATCAATCGCAACATCCACCTTGGACGAGAGTGCAGCAATAAGCCCAGAAATCTGTTGCATTCCAGCTTGAAAGCTAGCTACATCGAGCGCAGCTGAACCAGGCGTAGAGTGAGAGAGCGGCAATGACAAGGAGGCGGAAATAGGGCCGTTATCCGCAGGTGGGAGACTACTATTGTCAACTCCAGATTCAGCACCACGGTCAAATAAAACTCTAAGAGGCGACGTAGATGCACTAGCAGCAATGCAGGCAGTGCATTGAAAAATGCGTTCAGAGGGGAGCATAGAAAGCCCAGTGTTACGAAGACAGCATTTACCGTGAAATAGCTTACCACACGGCCCACAGCACCGATAGCCACAGGAGATCTGACAAGGTGCACGACACTGTAGACTACTGCGCGTCTCCCCGCAACCATATTCGTCTAAGCCCGAATATTTGATATGTGAGGTTCGGCTCTCTTCGGCAATGAAAATATTGTTTTGCGTTGTTTATCGTGCGCCGCATACAGGTTATCTAAGCATGTTCGAGGACAACCTCTCGGGTTTGCTGCCTCTTTATTCGCGCGTGGTTATCCTCGGGGATTTTAAAGCCGATTTGCTTGGTCATTCATATGATGCAGTTCACCTGAAGAGCTTCCTCCTCGATAATGGTCTTGTGATTGTGCCCCACGCATCATACTAACTCAGCTGATACTTGGCTCGATGTTTGCGCGGTGAGTGATTTTTCTTTCGTTATTCGCAGTTCTCAGTCTGGCATGCCGTTCTTGTCTGGCCATGATCTAATTGAGGTATTACTTGATGAAGCGGTTCCGCGGCGGCAGCCGTGTGTTTTTTCATATCGGGCTATCGATGCAATCGACGAGGATGTACTCGCCGTGCTTATATTGGGCCAGAATTGGTCGACTTTTGAGGCTGCTGATTCCCTTGATGCGAAGGTTGATTTTTTCTCTGCGCGTGTTCGTGATGCTGTGCGTGCTCTAGCTCCGCTTCATACTGCGCGAGTTTCCCGGCCACAGGCACCTTGGATCGATTCTTCTGTGCATGAGAGAATGCGTGCCCGCGATCGGGCTTATCGTCGCCTACGGAGGTGTCATCCGGATTCTCCTGTTCGGCCTACACTCGTTGCAATATTTCGGCAGCTTCGGGATGCTGCTAAAGAGTCCTTTATCTCTGCCAAGCGTGTCTATGTGCATGCCCGGATTGTCGCCTCTCAGGGATCGCAGCAGGCTTGGTCGGAGCTTCGGCGTTTGGGCCCTCTTAAGAAAAAGCGTAGGGAGGGGCCGGTTCTTTTCTCGCCTAACGAGCTTAATTCAGCTTTCTGCTCAGTCTTTACACCATCGGTTAGTTCTCCTACTTTTGATCCTCTTTCCTCTCTCCCGGTACTTCCTTATCCTCGTTTCGTTCTTTCTGCCGTCTCTCCCGATCAAGTTTTGGCGCTGCTTGTGCGGCCTTCCTCTAAGTCGGTTGGTGCAGATGGCCAACCTGCTTCCTATCTTCGGCTCGTTGCTGGCGTGCTGCTTCCTCGTATTGTGCTTCTTGTGAATCTTTCCTTTGCATCTTCCACCTTCCCTTCCGCTTGGCGATCGTCGTTTATTACGCCTATTAATAAGGTGCCTACTCCCTCTTCCCCTCTAGACTTCCGACCTATCTCGATACTCTGTGCGTTTGCCAAGATGGTGGAAAAGCTGGTGCACGCGCAGCTATTGGGGTGGTTGGAGGCCCATAACCTGCTTGATCCTTTACAGGCGAGGTTCCGGGAGGGTCACAGTACTCAAACAGCCTTGCTCAAGTTCACTGATGACGTGAGGCGAGGTATGGACAAGCGGCAGCTGACGGTTGCTGTGTTTTTTTACTTCAGCAAGGCGTTTGATACGGTCTGTCACAATACACTTCTGCATAAGCTGTCCATGCTGGGCCTTGCGTCGTCGGCCTTGAGCTGGGTTTGATCTTACCTTTGCGGGAGATCGCAGGCGGTTCGCTTGCCTGATGGTCGGGTCTCTGAGTGGGCGGCAGTCTCTTCTGGGGTCCCTCAGGGGACCCCCTCTCTATCTGTATGACCTGCCTGGGATCTTCCGCAACTGTCAGTACCTTTTGTATGCTGATGACCTGGTTGTTTATCGGCGCTCCTCTCCGGAGGAGCTCGTTGACTCGATTGCGCTTCTTAACGCTGACGTCGCGCGATTTCATGGCTGTGCAGTGGAAAATTCCTTGTCGTTCAATACTGCTAAGGCGGATGCGGTGGTTCTTGGGACCGCAAGGTTACTTGGCCAGTTTGACTTGACCTCCCTCCCCCGCCCCTGTGTTTCTGGGCAGCCTATTGCTTTTGTTGCCACCAAGCGCTACCTTGGGGTCATCATTACGCCATCGCTGGGCTGGGGGTTGCAGGTCTCGTCGGTTCGTAGACGCGTCTTCAGGGCGTTAGCACAACTCAAGCGATTTGAGGAGCTGCTTGATGCCACTTCCCGGTCTTGGCTTGCGCGTATTGTGGTGCTTCCACATCTTGACTACTGCTCGGCTGAGTTGTGTGACGTCAGCGGTGAGCTTTAACACCAAGCTACAGCGTGCGTGCAATGCGGTTGTGCGGTTCGTGTTTGCACTTCGTCGGCGCGATCATGTGTCTGTTGGTCGGCGTTCGCTTGGATGGCTATCGGTGGCGAATAAGCGTAGGTACTTCGAGGGTGCGCTTTTTTTATTCGATGGTTCGTGAGGGGACTCCGTCTTACCTTGCTGACCAACTAGTGCCGCGTGCGAGGACGGATTCGCGTGGTGCCCATGGTACGACCTATTCGCTGTCTACGCCGATTTCGCGAACGTCGGCCTACAGGAAGTCGTTTTGTGTCGGAGGATCGTTCTTCTGGAATGATCTTCCCCTGGCTGTATCGCAGGCCCCCTCACTGGCGGCGTTTAAGAGGGGATTGTTGCGGGACCTCATCCTAATCAACGGGCTCTCGAGCCCGTTGATTAGGATGGTGCGTTTGTGTTTTATGTGTGCAATTTTTCGTTTTTTTTCATTCGGTTTTAGTCTTCATGCTTTGCTTGCCTCTCCTCTTCTCTTATGTTCCGCCCCATTTAGTTTAAGCTTATTTTCTGTACTACTCCTTTTCTCTGTCTGCTTTTGTTTATGTATCTTTTTTGGCTTAGGTCCTTAGGGGATGAACATCCCAGGATCTTAATAAAATATCTAAATCTAAATCTAAATATGTTCGCTGTCGAAGTCCACTGAACACTCTTTTCTGTCACTATCACCGTGAAATTGATTATTAATTCGTTTGTCGATCATCATATCGTGTATTCCTATAAAGCATAATTTCAATATTCGTTACAATATTATGATATACAAGACCTGTAAAATTTGACATTAGGGAGCATCAAATTTGTACTTAAACCATGTTCCATGATAGTCCATATTTGAACAAAATTTAAAGCCGGTATCTTGAAACTTGTGCAAGATAGTGCGCGAACGAGATTTTTCAAAAAATTCAAAATGCTATAAAATTTGAACCGCTTGACCGAGTTGCGTCAAATTTGTACTTAAACCATGTTCAATGGTAGTCCATATGTGAACCATACTTAAACTAAATCTGCAAAAAATTTCGAATTTTTTCTTTTTCGTCACAGAATTTTTTTCTTTTTTATTAACCAAAATCGAAATTTACCGACATATCGACAGTTCGTTTGACTAAATTCATCATTGATAATCAATAATCGTGAAATCACGTGGTAAATTGCAGCCGGTCATCCCAGAATTTAGAAAAGTAAACACTTTTCTAAGTCCGTAAACACTTCTAGTGTTTACGGACGTTTAAAAAAAAAAATTACAATTGCAATAAAATTTGAACCACTCTATCGATTCTCGCCAAACTTGGCACCAATCATGGTTCACTATAAGTTCGTTTGTGTTCAAAATTTCAGCCCGATATCTCTTAATTTGCAGAAGATTTAGCCTGAAAACAATTTTTTCAAAATGTTGTAAATGCTGTAAGATTTGAATTTTTCAACCGACTCGCGTCAACTGGAGTCCCAAACGTTGTTGTATGATAGCCCACCTGCGTGCCAAATTTGAAGCAGATACATCGAAAATTACGACAGTTATCGTGCTAACAAGGCAATTTGCACATACACACACACATACATACATACAAACATTTCGTACAAATCACTTTTCTCGACGTTTTGGACCATTCTGAGTATGCTGACATGAAGATCACGAAAAAAAAATCTTTTCACGAAAACAAAACTTCCTCTATGAGGAAGCAAAAGGTTGGAAAGTAGAGTTTTGCACATTGCTTCGTCATGATCTTCGAATGTTTATAAAGCTGCCTCAATGAAGAAGTAACTTTATCCATTTTGGCTTCCTCACAGAGGAAGCTTTGTAAACATTAAAAGATCATGACGAAGCAATGTGCAAAGCTCTATTCAGCACCCTTGTTTTAAATTAATAAATAAGTAAATTCTATTTATATATCATCTCTTGCACTCTTTTCACATTTCAAATGATTTAGTGTCTGTTGACCTGGTTAGAGGAAAAAATTATTATTATTATTTTTTTAATTGAGAATCCTATAAAACCGAACCTTTTTACCGATTTATCCCAAATTCAATACCAATCGTCCTTTGACATAGCTTTATTTGTAAAAAAATATTTAGCTGGATAGCTAAAAATTTGCGGCAACTAGAACGCGAACAGACATGTTTCGAAAAATGCAAATTTGAATTAAATTTAAACAGATGTTTGAGTTTTTTTTATTCCACAAACGAAGATGTCCACCTGCTCTACATATGTGCTAAATTTCAGCTCGATTGTTAAAGCGGTTCCTGAGATATGAAGGTTTCAATTTTGCTTGCTGGCCACACACGCACACACATCCAACTGGAGATTTTTTGTAAACAATTTTTTCGACGTTTTAGACTACTCTGAGTGTCCTGATATGAAAAACTCCGAAAAATGTTTGTTCACGAAAACAAAGCTTCCTCTATGAGGAAGCAAAACGAAACATCAATTTACAATTAGGGCAAACAATTTTGTTCATTTTGCAATGAAGACAGACAGAGGATAATGACAAATTGTCAGTCGTGTAATAAATTATACCTCGTCAAGTGCAGTTGAGCAAAACGCTTTATATAGGGTAGACATACACCATTTGTGGCCATCGTACCGTTTCTAGCTAATCTCTCTATTAATGACAAATATTCTGATGTATGTGCAGTTCCAAGTATACCGCCAGGGTACCGTAGTGAATTGAGAATTAGATTTGCCACACTTTTTGCTACTTTCAACTCATTTTTTCGCGACTCGTCGGAAAAATACGACAAAATCTCTAGTACCTCGAAAATTCTGGTTAAACCTTGCGAACAACTTTTTGTCGACAGTTGGTAAATAAGCCTTTAATATTTACTTATTTCGCTTAATTCTGGACACAAACATGTATAAATTATCAAAGTAAGGTTAATTTCGTGATTAAAATATAAATTCGTAAAGAATAATGTATAATATACTGTAAACATCATCTGGCTATAATTAAGACAACGAAAGTATCATTGTGCTATTTGTACATTTGGCGCCAGCTATTACCATTTTTGGTTAGTTGTGTTCCTAGTGGTAGTTTTCGATTTAATACTAACATATAACTATAAAATAATATATATTCTTAAATATATAAATTATTTATTTATTTATTTATATTTAATTAATGGGTTGAGGTAATGCAGGCCAAAAATAAAACAAAAACAGACGAAGAAGAGAAAAACGAATTAGTCAGGAGGAAAGAATAGCGAGAATGGAAAAATTGGAGGAGAAACAACGAAAAAAAAACAGAAATAGATATACGAAGGCTAATGAATTTAATAAAAGAAGAAACTTATCGCGGCTTAGCAATTACTGACCGTTATACCTAGCTCTCTATCACAATACATTTTACGTTGTGTTATCGATAGTTATATTTTTTCTATCAGAAAATATTGTTTCTTGCATTAAATATTTTCATTTTTTGAATAAAACATTATTTAGCTAGATTCGCTTTCTTATGGTGTTCCCATTAATTAATATTATTTCAAGTGGACACATATAGCATGACTGTCGAAAAATAAGGGAAAACTAACGTTGGCTGATTTTTTTAAGTTTCCTTGATTAATTACGATCGAAATGAAATTCTTTTCATAATAATTCGACTTCGTATAAGTTTCGGATTATATTGATCAACTTTTAACGTGTTCAAATAGATTTATTTAAAACTTATCGTTAAATTAATAGTCGGATGATGCTTAAAGTGGCCACTAATGGTACCTCTACTTGGTAGTAACTAAGAATTAAGTAAGGTTACGAAATTTACTGAATTATTAATTGCCCTCTCCTTTAATTTCCACAATCTGTATACTAAAATATTGATTAGACATCATAATAGCATAAAAGTTCGATTCATTTGATTAATTTCACAGATATATAGTGACTTTTTCTCTTAGACCAAATTAGAAACCCGCTTGTCGGTGTTAGGAATTTCATTTTTTAAGTCGGTAAAAAAAACTTCTTATGTTCAATGATGTCCCTTGCAAACTGTTGGTTCTTAAATTGTGGGGCTTAGACCATTCATAAGGGCATGAACGGAAATTTACCATGACCTATTACTGAAATAATTTTATATGTCCTATTCATTTTTATGTATGTTTTAACATAGGTAAACTAATGGAACTTTTTATTTTTTTCTTGAAATGTCCTTCTTCATTTTTTAATACATTTTGAAACTGGGTCCTGTTGACTCTCGCTCAGTCGTTAAATACTCAAATACAATTATTTCTGAACTTTCGTGGGTTTCTTGGTGTAACTTCAGAAGGATGTTTCCGAAGTGACCGATAATGGATACGGAGTGTGCTCAGGAGTTTCGTTGTTCGATACCCGCCCTGCTGCGTCTTCCAGGTCGCGGCATAAAGAAAGTTTTAAGATCGTTTCAACGAGCTTACGTAAAAGTGATCTTACGGTCTGCTAACGCGCTTTTCTCGGTTAGGCATCAACCGAGATTCCGCACACGTACAGTCTTGTGGGAGGTTCCTATTCTTCGACGATAGCTAGCTTTATTAGGAGAGTGTGCATCGATCCGAATCCTTGATAGCGATTCGAAGGGTTAGGAAACAAGAGCTAGATGAGATAAAGTGAAGGGTTTCACGTGTGACCAAATCGAATCAATACGACATGTACATAAAATAGACGGTGTCACGTTTAAATATCACTGGAAAATGTGGACATATGCAATTTCAACATACGAAATGATTACAGACAATATCTACACAAATAAAAGACGAGATATACAAAATCAACATAATTAAAAAACAACATATACAAAATCAACATAAGTCAAAAACAACAAATATAAAATCAACACTGTGATGAATACGCGATTGACTGCCACAGATTCACGCAATTGTCTGTCAAATTTTACTCTGTTATATTCTAAATCTAACGGCGTAGTACAGCACAAGTAACAGCTTTAGCATTATGAGATTATAGGGACGTTAAGTCGGTCGATGATTTTACCCGAAATCCGACTTGAACAAATTATTCTGACGGTTTCTTAAGATCCAACTTAGGTTCTTTAGTAGCTAACTGCAGTCTTCTAGGCAGAGCTTGCACGCCTAATAGAGTTTCCATCCTTTTGGCTTCCTCATATACAGGGTGTCCCATTTGAAACAATCCACCTAAATATCTCCTGAGGGGGCCAAGTGACAGGAAATTTTTAGAGACCTGAGTTGTAGGGTTTCGAGGGGGACGTTTGAAGCATGCATTTTTTTGAGCTTTCAAGGCCATGCTTGCAAGCTACAAGCACAAGGAGCTTTTTTTCAAATGGCAATCGCATTTTTCACCCCAATAAAACTTGTCCGCCTTGATGAGTTGTTTTTAAATACCTTATCATTCATGTCAATTCCTTCGATTTTACTCGAAAAATGCGACGGAAATGCGTTCTGGTATCAAACTGAAGATTCAGACTTTCTTAGCATGACCCAGGATGCACCACGTGGAGGTAAAGTCTGCTCGCATCCCTTGCGCAAAAAAAGGAGAAAAAATAGCGCAACATGTGTAGAGGTTCGTGCGCTCATGAGTTCACGAGTTGTTCAATGTTCCCACCGTTGACTTGCAAGCACAACTCAATTCGGCGGCGAAAATTTCCAACAACCCTTCGAAGAACTTGGGGCGTAATGCTTGCAATAGTCTCCCTGAAACGTCTCTGTAAGTCTACCGGAGTGGTCGGCCGATTCACGTAAACAACGTCTTTCACGAAGCCCCACAGGTAGAAATCGCGAAGCGTGAGATCCGGTGATCGTGGAGGCCACAAAATGTAACCACTCCGACCAATCCAACGATTCGGGAACGCATTATTCAGATGATTCCTCACAGCTCAAGCGAAATGAGGTGGAGCGCCGTTCTGTTGAAACCACATTCTCTGTCTCGTCTGCAAGTTCACGTTCTCCATCAGTGCTGGTAACTGATTACGCAAGAATTCCAGGTAATTTTGACCGGTGACATTACCATAAAAAAAGTATGGACCTATCACTTGCTCACACACATACCGCACCACACGTTTACTTTCCAACGATGCTGATGATCAATGCGTAGACTCCAGCGAGGATTTCCCATTGAACAATAATGACAATTGTGTCGATTCAATGAACCGGTACTCTGGAACGTTGCCTCGTCACTGAAGAGAACGTACTGGAAAAAATTCGGGTCTTCACTCAGTCTTTGCATGGCCCAATTACAAAAGTCGACACGATTCCTTCGGTCTTGCGCGGACAATGCTTGAGTCAACGTTATGTGATACGGATGGTAGCGGCCAGATCGGAGGATTCTTTGGACGGTGCTCCGTGGTACACCTAAATCTCGTTCGATTTCTCTCAAACTGATGTGCGGATTCATGTGAATCATAGCGAGAATGGCAAGAGCTCGAGGATCATTACGATTGATGCCTCGTTGTCGTTGTAGTTGCTGTCGTCGATAAATTCGTCCTCTCCTACAATTTCGTTTAATGTTGCGAATTACTGTATGTGTGAGATGACGTCGGCAATTAGGGTACCGTTCTCGATATGTCCGGGCAGCGACTCGATAGAATCCTCGGCACTCTCCTAATACGAGTAAAATATCCACAATTTCACTCGCTGAGTACATCCTAATGTGTTCAATGAAATTACAGGCGATACTATCTCGATTCTGGTTGAATTGAAACTGTTTCGAATAACAGAATCCTCGAGGTAATGGGGAATTCTTTGTTATTGTTTACATTCCATAAGTACGGTTGGTGAATGGATTAGCGGAACAATCATCCACGCCAACACGCATCAAGGGTATGTGAATTTTCCGTTTGATGCCAGAACGCATTTTCGTCGCATTTTTCGAGTAAAATCGAAGGAATTGACATGAATGATGAGGTATTTGAAAACAACTCATCAAGGCGGACAAGTTTCATTGTGGTGAAAAATGCGATTGCCATTTGAAAAAAAGCTCCTTGTGCTTGCAGCTTGCAAGCATGGCCTTGAAAGCTCAAAAAAATGCATGCATCAAATGTCCCCCTCGAAACCCTACAACTTAGGTCTCTAAAATATTCCTGTCACTTGGCCCCCTCAGGAGATATTTAGGTGGATTGTTTCAAATGTGACACCCTGTAGATGTTTTCGTGATTTTTTTTTGTAAAAAGCGAAAAATAATGAGGAACCCATTTGCAATTTATATTTGTAAATTGCAAAGCCTGCAAAGTAGGAACTTTGCAGGCATTTTTGTTTGTGTGTGTATGTACAAAAACATTGGTATTTTTTCACACACTGTACATGTTTTTAGAACATTCTTTATTTTTCTAACGATATATAAAAATTATAGAAATGTGATGATGAGTGTGTGTGTTTGCGCGTGTGTGTGGCTTTGCGGAGTCGATGTGCAGAGCCTCCGGGGGACGAAGCCCCCCTCTGCAAACACTATGAACTCTTAATTCTCTCCAGTATTTCCTATCTTATAAAATAATATAATGTAATATAATATTTGTTGTTCCAACTGCGGTTCTTTTAAATCGGCGTGTTTTCCATCAGCTATTGGCGGTTATGACAATGATGATACTGAAGTTAAATGATAATGAAAAATCAAGGTACTTCGCTATGTGATTACTTCATCATATGTTACTTTCTCATATGATAATTTAGAAGTTTCGTATGTTGACTTGCCGGCATGTTGCGATTGTGTATGTTGACTTGTCGGTATGTTGAGATCGTGTGTGTTGAATTGACGTTGTGATATTAAAAAAAATTCATTAAAAAAAAAATATTGAAAAAATAATGAAATAATTCCTAATACACTTTAATCTCAAGATGAACTCCCTCGAATGCAGTCTTTAATATTATAAATTTTATAAATATCGTCAAGAGGCGATTATAAAAATCATTTGGACTTTGTTTTAAATGATACACCTCCCGGCGTAATTTATAAAAAAAAGACATTGGGCGCTAGTCACAGAATCGACGTTGAAAATTTGGTAAGTAATTTTTTACCGTTTTCGAGAACATTGGCTTCAAAGAAATCGCTCAAATCAGCTGATCGCCGTGAAACGCATAACCCCCATCTTTTTGCACCGAGGGGTAGTCGGGAGTTAAAAACGAGTAAACCGCGATATTTATATTATGTGTTTTTCTTTTCTCAATTGTTGAATAACTTTTATGTTGATTTTGTCTATCCTTGAATAATTATTATGTTATTTTTGACAAGTGCTGGTGACTTTCTATATTGAAATTGCAAGTGTTAACATTTCTCATTCTTTAGGTTCTTTAGGTTCTTTGGGTGCTTTAGGTTCTTTAAGTTCAATTTCTCAGTACACGAGATATTTAGACGAGTCGCCTACTTCACCCTAACACATGTTTGTATATTTGGTACATAACTTTGGTATATAGTCGATATCTTAACTTGTATACGTGAACTATATAGAAGTCAACTGTTACCTTCTCACCGGAGAGTCCACTCTCGTTTCACTCGATCTCTATCTTTTCCATTTTGATTTATATCCCCTTTGTCAGACTTTAATCTGCTTCCCGATAAATTCTCATAACAACAAAGTCTATTTGCGAGTGACTACGTAGATAGAAGATGGAAGCCAGTGATTTTTGAACTCCGCTGATGAAAGCTCTATACATACAGTTTTTCCTTCAATCTTTTCTCAATATCTCTTCTTTTTCCCTTATTTATTTTCCTTCTCCCACCCGTACAATATAAATAAAGGCGCCGTTCAAAATATACCGCATACTATTGGCTCCCGAACCTACATTTTTATTCCGCACGTGTGCGGAAACCCTGGGTTCTCGATCCGATTACTGGGATCATGGATGCGAAGAAAATTAGCTGATCGAGGTTGCCCCCATCGAACGGCCGCGCACTATTACGTGCGGCTGGTAAAAACAAACAGAAATTGTGCAAGCTTTCGCCACGCATCACAAAGTATTTGGTAAATCCCAAAGCGGAAAACCGTAATGAAATAATTTCTATTCTCATGGTGTTCACGGACTTCTGATTAATTTATTTATGATTTTTCTCTACGTTAATACAATCTGTCAGTCAGGATGTAAGGGAATGGATGAAAGAAAATAAACAATCTGACATCTTAAGACATTACGAACACTAGAATAAAAAAAATTATTTTTATATTTTTTAGAAAAATATATATATATATATTTTTGTAGAACAAAAAATACGTTAAGAAAATTTATTTAAAAAAATTTATTTGTAGACAGAAAACAAATAAAGATTGAAAAGGACCCAGACCCGGGTCGAAACGTATCAACACAAAATTGAGAGAAAATTAATCATTCTCCTACCTGGCCGCCAATAGCCGATCATCGAATCATCCATTCTCTACCAACAACAATAAAAAAGACACGAAAAAAATTATGTGAGGTACAAAAAAATGTCTCAAAGCTAATCCCAATATAATAACTACCAGAGCAGATAAAGGTAACACAACAGTTATAATGAAGACAGACGATTACATTGAAAAAACAAAAAATTTACTACAAGATGAAACTACATACAGAATCAAAAACAAGGACCCTTGTAATATATTACAAAACACAATAACAATTCTTCTACAAAGATGGATGAATAAAAAATTGATTACGGAAACTATTTAGAAATCTCTTAAACCTGAAAATTGTAACTTAGCAAGAATCCTTATCAAACCTTACCAAAAATTCACAAAAATAACTTCCCAATGAGACCGATAGTATCATCCATTGGATCTCCTACTTACAAAATAGCGGACTTTTTAAACAAATTAATATCAAGGAAGTTACCTCCTTTTCCTTCACAAATCAAAGATAGTTTCGAATTGAAAGACCTAATAACAAAAGTTAAACTTCCAGAAAAGTACATACTAATATCTTTGGATGTAACCCCCCTATACACTAACACCCCACTACAACTGGTAGTAAAAAGTTAAAAAAAAAAAGAAAAGAGCTGTTTGATGACAACATAACCATTGAAGAACTAATAAAATCAATAGAAATCATCATGAACTCAACAGTATTTACTTTTGACAATATTATATACAAACAAATTTCAGGCTTACCCATGGGATCGCCATTAGCACCAATTTTATGCAATTTAGTCACGATTGACCTCGAAGACACTTGCTTAAATAAACTCAAATTCAAACCTCCACTATATAAGAGATTTGTGGATGTTATCATCATTGCTCTCCCAGCTGAGGAAATAGAAAACACATTAAACACGTTCAATGCCTACCACCCCAAGTTACAATTTACAGTAGAAAGAGAGAATGAACTTAACTCCATACCTTTCTTAGACATCAAATTAATTAGAGAAAACGACAGAATTATAACAGACTGGTACAGAAAACCAACTTGGTCCGGCAGGTACATGAACTTCTTTTGAGAACATCCCATACAATTAAAAATAGGTATCATTCTTATGCTAATTAACAGAGGAATCAAGTCAGCAGATCCTAAATTCTGGAACAAAAACATTGAGATCATAAAAAACACCCTAAAACTAAACTACTTTCCAGATAATTTCATTAACAAACATATCAAAAACAGACTTGATAAAATAAATAACACCTCGAACAACAACACACTAACATAAGAATTTGACACAAAAAGAATGCTGAACCTGCCATATGTTCGACAGATTCACCACTCCATACACCAGTTTCTTAAAACAAAATAAATTAATGTAGTTAACAACAACAAACGTAACATTTACCAAATCACAGCCTCCACAAAGAATAAAATACCAAATCTGCTTAAATTACAAGTAGTATACCAAATTCCATGCAAAGATTGTGACAGCACATATATTGGTCAAACAAAAAGACATTTAAAACAAGAATATACGAACACCAAAACACCCAAAACCACCCTGATAATAATCACACAGCACTAGCACAACACACATCACAAACACACCATACTTTTGATTTTGATAACACAAAAATTTTAACAACTGAACCAAATTACAAAAAAAGATTATTGATGGAAATGATTCATATTAAAAAAGACAAAAACTCAATCAATTTTAGAAATGACATTGCCAAATTGAGCAACATATACAATTCCATCATATAAAATATCACTTTAAGACTGCATTAAGAACGAACTAATAACACACACTAATTCACTGCGTTAACATATAAGGTAATTTTACTATAAGACTGAATAACAACAATTTCGACACAAAAATGACATTAAGAACGAACTAATACTACATATTAGTTCACTGCGCTAACATATAAGTTAATTTTACTAAAAAACGAAATAACAACAATTTCGACACAAAAATGACATTAAGAACGAACTAATACCACATATTAGTTCACTGCGCTAACATATAAGTTAATTTTACTAAAAAACGAAATAACAACAATTTCAACATAAAAACAAAATAGATAATTTATAAATAAGACAAGAATAGAATAATTTAAGTAACATGGACATCACACGAATTTTATCTCTAAGGATATTAAATGGAATTAACGTGGCCTTTACAGGAATTTAGATTTATTAGAAAAACGAGAATATGCGTACAAAATAACAATACTTACTTTATAATAGTCGACACACACACATTTAAACACATCACCACGCTTTTTCAAAATAATATGAAATTATATAACACTCTATTGGTCATATAACACTCCGAAAGTCATATAATGTTAGAACCCCAAGAATCGAGAACTTCTGAAACATTCGGCTTATTGGGCTCTCTAGCCCAAAGTAATGGAAAAGTAGTGTCTCCGAAAAAGTATTTAAAAAATCCAAAAGCAAGGTAACGAATATACTGAAAAACACAACATTATATAAATATCGTCAATAATAACATAACATCAAACAAATCAGATCTCTAAATGGAAAAAAATCCTCATTTATCACGAATATCAATACAGATAACCTACAAACAACTATCAAACACATGGGCTAGAGAGCGCGGTGACCAGAATCGTTTCAAAACGAGGAACTATAGAGGAGAGGAGAAAAAAATGCACAACCACTCATCACTTCACAGACAAAAACAATATAAACATGCACAGCACACTTGTAAGTACCTTTTTCAAAAAAATTCAATAAATCCAAGAATCGGCTACAAATATTAAACCGAAGATGCTCCTTGAGCTTAGAAAGCGCGGTGGCTAGTATCAAGATGGTGAGAAAAAATAAGAAGGAAAATAATCAGAAAATCACCAACTTGATGAAACCACTAACTCGCAGTGCGACATCGAAAGGTGAGCAACAGTAGCGTCACAACGATGTGGAGAACAATCGAAAAAAAAAATAAATGAAAAAGCCTACGCGTATAATATATACCCGAAACGGAATGGCCATTTTTTCCATAAAGCTTGGATCTTCTATGAGGAAGCCAAAATCAATAAACATACTTCCTCATAGAGGTAGGTTCATTAAAAAAAAAAAATGACGAAGCAATGTGCAAAGTTCTATTTTGCATCCTTTTTACTTCCTCATAGAGAAAGCTTTGTTTTCGTGACAATTTTTTTTCGTGATTTTCATGTCAAGACACTCAGAATGATTCAAAACGGCGAGAAAAGTGGTTCGGAAAAAATGTATATGTACGCGTATATGTGTGCGTTACTCTACTCACGTCAAATCTCACCAAAGGAACTGAAATTTTCTACAGATGAAAAACAATATTAAGCGCTGCTATGTATCAAATTCGGTGATGGTCGGTAAAGCAGTTCCAATTTTACGTGAGTTTGAGAGTTTCAAAAAATTAACGTTCTGTTATAAATCACAAATTTTACACAACGCTTCCTCCATGAGGAAGCCAAAATTTATAAATAAGCTTCCTCATAGAAGTGGGTTTGCGAAAATTCGAAATTATCGAGAAAGCAATGTGCAAAGTTCTACTTTCAAGCCTTTTTCTTCATATCTGTGACACACATACTGTAACTCATTTTACATTTGAAATAATAAACGTCAATATTCCACATGCATTATAGAGGTGCACTCAATATTTAATGTCGATTCCATAACTTATAACCACGAGCAACGTGTGCACAACAAATAAGTATATCCAGTAAAAGTGTACTTTTGGAGTACTTTATCAAATCTCTATCTCTAATAAAAGTTTTAAAAGCCTTTTCCTATATGATTTTTTGTTGAAAGTGATTTGCTTTAAATTACAAAAGTTTGGATGCTATTTCACAACAATATATTGAACTTTGTCCACCGTCGTATAAGAATCCGTGACTCATTATTTAATCCGAATCATTATTTATCCTGACCAACTTAGAAACTGGCGTGACTACGCATGCAGGGTAAGTGATTGTGCATATGATCTTATATTTTTCTATACTAACATTAAGTCTTAAAGAGTAAACAATCGATGATATTTTCGCGACGTTATAAATTAACAAAATTTGGGCCAGTAGGTATTTCAATTTCTACGTTAATAACAGTTGCGTAAATTATGTAAAAATGGACTGCCTTAATAATTACGTACTAAAAATGTTGTTAAGATCATCATTGATGTTTTCCATTGAAAACACTCATTTTATTCTATAAAAAAATATACAAAGCGGAACTCACGCGTCAGTGTTAGAAAATGTAATGCGAATAATGACGGATTAACTGCTACACTATAGCACGAACTATTAAAACACACCAACATGCTCGAAAATAAACCACGTTCAAAATTTCATTATGTATTTTTATAATAAATTTTATGATTTTGTAGTATCGAGATTAATGTAAAGTGGAGTCCTGATTTTTATTTTACTCTCAAGAGTTAATGATAGAAGGTCAGACTGAATTTAGAGCCGATGCTAATGTGTACCGAGGCACAGCTCTTGGAGGCAGGCAGGTAATGCATTTTCCATGCGCTGAAAATAATAAAGTTACAACCTAGATTCTAGGCTTCACTACTCGTACATTTATGACATCCGGGATTATATCATTTTCAGTGTGTATTAGACTGGTAAATAACCTTTTATTTTGTTATTCAGTTCTTATTGCGTGAAAAAATGTTTACGACTGCCACGATAACGTCAACATTTGAAGAAAGGGTTTTTGCACATTTCGCATAAACTCTTCGATGGATGGACAGTGAAGAGACTGCAATTTTTGTTTTAATGTGTAATAATCGCACAGATCAAAAACAGATAAGATTTCAATTCAACTTAACTTCAAATTTTCGACTTTAAATTCGACACATAAGTTATATATGTAACTAACCTCTGTGCCGAATTAAAACTAAAAAAAAAAGTCTTTTCACACTATACCATTTCAAACTAGGAATATATCTGGCGGAATATTAGTCCACATATGGACTAATATTGACCCATTATTTGTGTCGTATTTGGCGAGAATCAATAGTAGTTCAAATTTTATGACAATTTCAATGATCTTTTACGTCAGTAAACTGACGATGATTATCAGACATACATTTGTTTCTGCTGCGAAAAAATGAGAATATTGGTGTAGTAAAAAAAAACAAAAGCTGTTCGTAGCTTTTCATCGACTTCAGTACATGGCTCGGGCAGTTAAAATTGTGTGGAATTCTGAGTTTTTTATATAGTCATTTACGCAATAACTCACGAATATTATGAGATATGTGGCTCAAAAATTCTACATAAAAGGAATACCATTAAACCATGATTAGTATAAAATTTAGTGAGAATCTATCGAGCGATAAAAATTTTATCAGAATTTACATTTATCGAGTTTATCTTTTAATTGTTGATTCGATGATTTGCATAAAGATTGTGCCGATACACTAGCCTACTGCAGTACCTAAACTAGGTCCGCAAACCAGAAACTTGCAAATTGCTTCTTCATAATGTTATACCTTTGATAAAGCTTCCTCCCTGCGAAGCTAACATTCATCAAAGATACAAATAAGGAGGAAGCAATGTATAGTCGAAAGTCCTTCATTGCGAAGTTCCTTCGTAGTTCCGTATTTTCAATCAAGATCAAGGGATGATCAAGGAGTTAGATGGATTTACCCTTTTTTTATACGTAAATAAATGTTGAAGTTTATTTGTACTGGTGGGAAAAGCCTGTCGGCATAAAAATCCACGCGAAAATACAATTGCGTTATTTTAGGAATTTACATCAGTCTTAGCGTTAGAATGAAAACGTATAATAAACGTATGTATCGCGCCATCGTGATCGCGCGCGTATTGTGTTCGATTGCGTCGTTTCTGTACCAGGTAGGATCTTGGGCTGTTGCCGTCCTTTAGGTAACACAACGATTATTAAGGATCCAAGAATCTGGGGCTGTTGCCGTTCTCGCGATCTCCTTAACACGTATGTCATTTTCGTCAACCTCGTAGCAGGTTGGTTGCGTATATGCCTTGTGTTTCACTGTGAAAACTGTGCGTCTTCACTCGTCGCCGGGCGACGACTCACTCTCTATGTATATAGGCACGCGCGTACCGACTGCCCGCGTGAGACTCGGCATCAGCACGAACCAGAGTCGACCGTCGCGCCGAATTTAAGAGGCCACAACAGCGCGACACAAAAATATCTCCAAACACCAAACAAGCAATTTGTAAGGTTCCACTTTGCAGGTTTTTTTCTTAGAAGAATAACTTCGAAATTTTCAGTCGGTGTTTCTAAAGAACTTATGTTTACGTTTCTTACTCTTTTTTTGTACGTAGCATTCACTCTTTGACTCAGTACCTATATGAGGAAACTGAAAGATAACGAAGCCCTGGTGTTATAAAAAATAATAAAAACTAAACGACGTAGATAGTGTGGAAACGCGACATTAAAAAAATAAATGCCAAGACCCCGTACGTCAGGCAAACATCGAGACTACGTGAAAAAGCATCACGAGGCATCTTCCTTCTTCTCTCCGTATTCGAATATTCCTCGGGGAGAAACCTTCTTCACCGGTGAACCAGACCGGTGATTCCAAGGGTACACGAGAGGATAATACTAGTTCGTTGTCCTCGTCTTCCGACTCCAATAGTCACAGCCACACTCCTCTTTTTTTTTCCTGTCTCGCGATGGTAGTGTACGTATGGGGCATTCCATACCGATTCGACCTGGATCTGACCCTCGACCTCTCAGATACCGCCCACGATTTTTTGTATTGTCCTAACTCTAAAAACAGTTCTAAATTTTCTGTCAATCTTTTTTTTTCAAATTTGAATTAGTAAAAATGTTTCAAAATGAAAATATTTTTAGCCCTAATTTAAAAATCTGACATTTTTTCGAAAGCTCGTATCAGATATAACAATTTTTAAGCCCAGACCCAGACTAGACTGACGGGCTGACATTTACTTCTATTTCTTTTTCGGAGTTTATCTCGAAAGAAAAAATCAAAAAACTTTTTTTGAATATAAAAAAACTTTTAAAAAGATGGGAAGACATTTAAATATATAAAAACTGAAAATAATTCACTGCCAGCTGTGGCAAGAACATTTTCATATGCATCGTAGGTTTTTCAGTATTTTTTCGATTCCTTTTTTTCGGTACTTTTCCGAACATTTGAACAATTTAAACTGACTGAATTATCCTATATATTTTATGTTGTTCCTTCAAAAAACATAACTTTGTTATGAGAAACCAGAACTAATATCGAGCATAGAATTAATTAAAATAGTATGAAATTTTTTAATTGCCGGTTTTAGTACATTTTTATTTAACATTGATTTAGCATAGAAAAGTAACATTGAGTTTGTATAAAAAACGACTATAAATCGAGGAATTTCTCAAAAAACTTGTGATACATATAAAAATGTTCTAGCCACAGCTGACGGTGAATTATTTTCAGTTTTGCTTTCACATAGAGGAAGCTTTGTTTTAGCGAAAAGAAAAATTCTGAGATTTTCATGTCAGAACACTTCATGTCACTCACTCATGGTCCAAAACGTCGACAAAAGTGGTTCACAAAAACAGTTCGGATGGATGTGTATGTGTATATGTGTGGCCGGTATACAAAATTCAAACCTTCATATCTCAAGAATCGTTTTAACAAACGAGCTGAAATTTAGCACATATATGGTGCGGGTATACAACTTTATTTGTGAAAAATTTCAAAAAAATTCAAACATCTTTCCAAATTTGATTCAAATTTGCATTTTTCGGAAAATGTCTGTTCGCGTTCTAGCTGCCGCAAATTTTTAACAATCGAGCTAAATAATTTTTTACAAATAAAGCTGTGTCAAAGGACGACTGGTATTGAATTTGCGATAAATCGGTAAATAAGTTCGGCTTTTATGGGATTCTGAATTTTTCGAAAAAAATTTAATTTTGCTCTAACTCACGTCAAATCCCACCAATCGAAATGAAATTTTCAACAAACGAAAAATAATACACTGCTATGTATCAAATTAGGTGATAATCGGTGGTAAAGAGGTTCGGATTTTATGGTGTTTTGAATTTTTTTAAATTAACGTTTTCCTCTAACCCCGGTCAACAGACACTAAATCAATTGAAATGTGAAAAGAGTGAAATATGTGATATATAAACAGCATTTATTTATTTATTTATTTATTTAAAACAAGCATGCAAAGTAGAGCTTTGTACATTGCTTCGTCATGATTTTGGAATGTTTACATAGCTTCCTCCATGAGGAAGACAAAATAGATAAAGTTACTTCCTCATTGAGGTAGCATTGTAAACATTCAAAGATCATAAGGAAACAATGTGTAAAGTTCTACTTTGCATCTTTTTAAAATATTTTTAAATGTCTTTTCGTATTGTAAAAAGTTTTTCCGTATCTAAAAAAAGTTTTCTGATTTTTTTTTCGAGAAAAACTCCGAAAAGAAATAGAAGCCAACTCTGGGTCTAGGCTTAAGTTTTTTTTATATCAGACACCGGATTTAAGAAAAATAATTCAGGTTTTTAAATTCGATTTAACAATATTTTTATTTTGAAAAATTGTAAATAATTCGAATGTGGAAAAAAAACTTTGGAAAAATTGTCTAGCTCTTTTTGGAGATGGGATAATAATATAAAAAATCAAGGTCGAAATCGAAGAGGTCGAGGGTCAAACCCAAGTCGGGTCGGTATGGAATGCCCCGTATATATATACTTACATGATTTCTTTCTCACCCTTCTACAACAGCGGAGCAGTGACTTTTCGCCCACGCTCTCACACATGAACAAATTCTACACGAAGCCCTCCGAAGAGCCAGTTCAACCCTACCATGGCTTTCACACGAAAACGAAACCTTTGTCGATGCTGAGAAGACAAACAAGAAACCAAGAAATGGAATAAAGGCCGAAAGGGCAACAAGAGGGCCTGAACACGAGGCCGAAGGCGACGACGAGAGAAAAAAAGTACATAAATATATCACTCCAGCCATGTGGAAATGCTCTTAGGCTCTGAGGTAAGATCATGGAATTGCTAAAGGTATCGTATCATACCAGGGACTTCAGAAATGTCGACAATATGCTGTGCGAATTTAATTTAAGGTGACAGTTGGAAACGAGTGTCAACTTTACGAAACGATATAAATATGTTACTTTTTCTTTAACTCTCTACATGTTGATTGGCATTTTTGTCGATAATCATTTTGCACATGTTCAATGCACGTTTATGCATTGAACATGTTAAAATTCGTTCAATGAAGTTGAATTCGTCATTAACAACTTTTGTTGCGTTTTTAAAAAGTATTTAGAAATTCGTAAGTGTATAATGAGTACGAGTGAATCCAAAGGGCTAATGGTTTCATACAATGCACGAACGTTCTTTTTTTATCATAGTTTTATAGAAGTTTTCGTATCGAAAATTATGAATTTTCGTACCATAAATGAACCGAGCAATTGATTTAAAATTTGTCACCGGTTATACAGTAAGTTCTCGTATTATTTATAACTGATGTTAAAATATAAAGAAACAATTACATTATAGAATTGTTAATCAAATAAACTTCAGAGTGATTAAAATTTCGTTAAACTTCAGTCCTTTACATTTTTTTTTTTAAATCAAGATGCACAGTAGAATTTGATACATTGTTTTCTCATTGTTTTCCATTTTTCAGAGAGCTAAAACCTCGTTAAGGAAGCCAAAGCCTAACGACTGAAATTTCAATTATTCCCATGGACATATTTCTCACACCTTGATAATAGCAAAAAAAATGGCTAAAATACTTACGTGTACAAGGCAACGCGACTTACGGCAGTACAGTAGTACTTTATACCCGGTGTTTTGCTCACGAACAAAATTTTGTAATATTTTGTAATAAAAAACGTAATTATAATATGGAATTCATATATAAATAAATATATGGAAATATATAAATAAATATATATAATATATAAATAAATATATATAATATATGGAATTAAGATTTATATTATGAATTCTAATTCCAGATGATGTAGCGATATATTTTTATTCAAACTCAAATTCCAGAAAGAATTAGCCTGAGCGTCTGAACCAAATAAGTTTTTATCTCGACTAAGCGCCCGAGCCGGTCGCGTCAACTGAGCGTTCGAGCTACTCATGTCGCGTGAACGCTCATATTACGCTCTAACACGCTCGAACAGCTTCGCAATCACGGCTTGAGCGAACTCCATCATGCTCATGCACAACCCCAGGCATTAATTACCCATGTTATTGTACTAGTCTCCAGTTAAAGAAAAAATCACACCAGATATTATGTTATTAGGGCAATATAAGCGAGAGAATGTGAGAAGAAGAGTCGTCGACGAGTGGTATGCTGTTAGACTCATAAAACGCTACAACCCCTTAGGCAATCCGGACCTTTTCTATCTGTATAGCTGTCATTCACTTTACCCAGCTGTAGCTATCCCGGCGAACATAAGTTTTCTTCAATTGGGGGCTTGCCAAGGTTTTTTTGTTTCCAAAGTATCGCGCTTTTATCGATCGCTTAACCGGGTAGGTATGAGAACGATGAAAAAAAGGCGATAGAATAAAAGGCCAAACAACGTCATCAAGTACAGCTTTAACCGTGAGGGCCAGGACCGAACTCCGACAACAAACTTATCAAATTTCGCTAAGACAAAAAAAGTCTCACCCGACGACAGACTAACACACCGTTATACTTTGCTATTAATCAGACCACCTCGATGTCAGAGGTTGCTCGGTATAGTACTGCTTCGCTGCTTCGTCTAAAGTTTGATTAAGTTTAGTTATTGTCTCGTCTACCCGCGTTTCTAAACTTAGTGTTGCAGTTAGGATAGATTGACCTGGTATATCCTCGTCTCTTTTTACTCTCGGACTTCAATTGATCCGCGGAACTCCGTTAGACTGATCCAGAGAAATGGGACGACACGGCGAGCCCTATCCTTCCAACTCCCGTCTGTTCAACTCGTATACAAATTGCTATATCTATAGCGTTGCGATATAGATGCCCATAGATGCCCATCTGTGTGCGAGTTGCACAGATGGCGGTTTGGAAAGATGCGACTTGCCACCATCCAACGGTTTAGTGAGCGACACTGAACACAGAACTATTGAGAAACTGATGTGCAAACTCTATTTGAATATTCGCTCTCAAACTACGTATCACGATCTCACGATCACTTTCATATATCACGTTTGCAGTCCGAAGTTGGAATAAACAAGCAGTTGACTAGATAATCAATCCAACAATATGTACTGTATCAAGTTATTCTAAATGATATCTCGGAAATATTTGTTTACCCTAAAACTTCACTTTAGCTTAAATTGGACCTTTAAAGGATAAATTCTACGTGGACGGAAAAAATTCAATGAAAAGAATGAAAAGTAGAACTTTGCACATTGCTTTCATTTTTTTCAAAGCCTCTATGAGTAAGCTCATTTATTATTTTTGGCTTCCTCATAGAGGAAGCTGTGTAAAAAATGGAAATTAATGCGGAAGCAAGGTGCAAAGTTCTACTTTACAACTTTTTTATTCGACCAACGATTTTTCCAATACGTTATCTCTATATCTTTGGTAATTACGGATCCAATAACACAAAATGACAACAGCTGATGTTATTCAAGTTTTAGGCAAAATTTTGGATCAGTTGCTTAAACCGTTCTCGAGTGACAGTTTACATGAAAATTACGAAAATGCAAATGTCTTTAAAATCTTAACTACTGTATCAATTTTTCTCAAATTCAGCACGAAGTATTAACACACTCTAGTTGAGTTTAATGCAAAAATTGAAATCAGTTGCTTGAACCGTTCTAGAGTTATAGAATTAAAAAAAAAGAAATGAAGAAAATGCAAATTTCTATAAAAGGTCAACTACTTTATCGATTTTGCCTAAATTTAGTATAAAACACACTAGTATTAGCACACTTTATTTAAGTTTTAAGCAAAATTTTAGATTAGATATTTGAATCGTTCTCGAGTAATAGTATTAAAAAAAAAAAGAAAAAAAGAAAATATTCATAACTATTGAATTCCTCAACCGATTCGAGGCAAATTCAACACCAAACAACCTTAGTAGTAACTCGAATCGCGTGCAACATTTCTGCACGCACCCGCACACGCACACGCACACGTTTGTCACGAAAACTGGAGACCACCAGATGTTTTGATTATGATATTCTTGACCACCAAACGATTCCGCATCGATTCGTCGTCTCGAAAATCAAACTCGCAAAAAAAAATTCGACTAACATCACAGGCAAATTTTTATTTATTGATTAAAAAGGAACAGGCTGACCACTAAATGCTTAAATTAAGCTTAAATTAGTCATCAATCGACCATCGGCTCGAATAAAAAGGTCTAAAGTCAAAGTTGTCCGACTAACTTTATATAGGTCGCACGAGCGTTCGTGCTAGTGAATTTAAATTATTCATGTTCAGTCTGAAGTGCGCGCGTAATCGATTCACTAGCCAATCAGAATGTCGAGTTAACGGCTTCGCTTATATATCGCACGTCGAGATTTCATGACATTTATATTTAACATAGGAAAAGTTCACTATTTCTGAAGATGTACTTTAAAATTAAAATACAAATGTGAATACAAAAATGTAATGTTTTATAAAATTCAGATCACGTTGCTGTGCGTAAAGTGATTACCTTACGCTCGGCCTTTTACTTTATGCACGGTCTTTTACTTTACACACGACCACAGGCGAAACAGGTGTCTACAGGTAGCGCGGTTGGGAGTTATAAACAAATGTAATTGTGTTGTTCAGTGGTGACCTATGTATAATCAATGGCGGCGTTCTATTGCCGCTCATCCCTGCTATTAGTAAACAAAAGTATACCATTTTTGTTATGAAGTGAAATAATTATTACGAATATACGCTACTTTCTTTTTCTTAAACGAAAGAATTCATACAAATGTACACTAAAAAGTCTTATTTGGTATTAGATGTTTTGAAAAAATGAACGGAATTGTTATTGTATTAAATAAAAGTCAGTATTTGTTGTGTCAGCGGGGAGGGGCTCCGCCTTCGCAACCCCTTTCGTTTCGGTTAATTTTTATCTGGAAAACTCACACCTTAGCCCCGTTTAACCGCCCCGAAAAAAACTCAATTTTCCCGTAGGCATTGCAAAAAATGGTATGTGTAACTCGTGCGTAAGATTATTTATTTCAGTCGGTTCATCAAGCCCCATTTTCGCACCTTGTCAAATAAAATGTCGTACGATACTCGACGGAAAACCTATTTCTTAGCTCGTGCTGTAATTTTATACTCGTGAGAAAACGTTTCTATTTCGACTCGTGTGATCGCTAGCACTCGTGCGAAGATAACCTACTTTATGCACTCCATACACAATACACTACTACAGGGAATTAGATGAATTAATGCAACTTTCTCTATAAGATATATTTTTTTAACTCGGGAAGAATTTCTAGTTCCCCGATGCCAATTTTTTACATAAGTTTAATATTTTTATTATACGAGCAACAACGTGCGCGCTGCGCGCGTTCTATATTGGTTATTTTGCTTGTACACTAAGAGTTCAATTCATTTAAGAGCCGGATGTTATTGTATTGCAAACACATTTGTTATACTAAAAGAAAGCACTTGTATACTGCAAAAGATCTCTGCGATTCAATTTGTCCACCATAGATTGATCGCCGCTGCGCACTCGATTCATGACTCTGTAGCGCCGTTCATAACAGACGACTGACGTTAGCTCTACGACATACCAACCAATCAACAGACTCATGAACTGGCTTGATGATTTCGATACATTTCGAGATATTTAGGCCATGTCTTTTTTAAGAGGGGACTGAAAAATAAGGTTACGTAGTTCGATAAGTTGTCTCTACGCACTTAAATATTTCAATTGTTTCAACTGGCTCGCTAAAGTTCCATAATAACTCTTTTTCAGTTGGCAGATAATATGCTTTTACGTTTATATAAAACTTCGGTTTCAAATCTGACGTTAATGTTGAATCTGTCGTTTTCACAATTATGATAATCTCTTTTCCATCAGAAACGTTGAAGTTATCGTAGAAAGGGGCATGGCTGCTGCGCGAGCGCAGCAGTCATGTCCTTTGCAACTATCGGGAGAATGGCAGTTACAAACTTTTTTATCGCTTTCTACGATAACTTCAACGTTTCTGATGCAATCATCTGATTGGAACCATTTCAAGCTTATGACTTTTCGTATTATTGTGAGAATGATTGAGAATCTCAATGCTTTCGAATATCTAACTAAATTTTTGTACATTCAAATTCGACGTCAGTTACCCTAAAAACATACATTTTAGTCGAAGTGAGCAGATCGAATGCGCTGCCGCGCGTTTCTGTAAGGAGATGGTGGTCAAGCATCTATAGTGCGTGCGGGCCTGAGGTGTTATCCCCCATGCACTACCGGGCCACATTGTAATAAAGGAGAGCGTTTCAGTTCCATCTGAGACACCATACTGTCAATTTCTATTTCGTCATTCCCGAACCTTAACGTTACATAGCGCAGTCGGTAATAAAAGGCGACACTTCGCGAGTAATTAATATGCGAAACTGAAAAATAACTCGCGTAAATGTAAGTCTCACAAAATATACATGGATCTACTGTCGGGGCCGAGAAAATCGTGACAGGAAGATGGCAAACGAGTATAAAGGTGTCCTACGGCAGAGAAGTGGCGAAATTGGCGAATTGGCGTAGAGAATGCAGCCGGAAGCTGCACAGTGTGCACAGCTTCTCCATTACATTGGTGAGGAAGGATTCACTCATACTTGTTCTATACTTCGGCCAACGACAACTACGATTACGATTCAAGATATATACTGCGTTTTCAATCACGGAAACAGAAAAAGACAAATTACAAGCTTTACGACAAAAATTCGATGTCCATTTCTTGCCAAAAGAAATTCTGGCATACGAGAGATATCAATTTTTCTCGTACCGCCAGTACGAAGGAGAGACGTTAGAACAATTCATTATGAAACTCAAGAAAAAAGGCAAAAAGTGCAAGCTGAGCACCCTCAACGATGAACTGATCAAGACGATGATCACCTGCGGAGTCGGCATTGGGTCGACAAGAGAGAATCTACTCCAAAACGATGAGCAGACTCTTTAAGACGCGATAAATCGCTGCCTGATCATCGAGAAATCCAAGGAGAGAGCATACGTGATGGAACACACGCTGTCGATAAAAAAAATGTACATGAAAGGGTTGACAATTGTATGGATTGCATTAGCCGTATTCGAAGAGCAGGGTGGTTAACATTCTTTTCTCAATAGCGATATGCTTGAACAAAATGCCCACTAAATTTCAGAGTTTTATGTACTAAATTAGTCCATCAATAAAATTTATGCGGACAGAAGATCAAAAGCACGTGTATTGTAAACGGGAAACCACATCCCCTGTGATCAGAGGGTAACGTTTTCTTGTTATTTTGAAAAAAAATGTACATTTAGTACCGATTTAGGGGAAGAAACGATCAAAATTCGATTTAACCCCGTTTAAAGATCCCCGTTTAAAGAACCCTAGTGTGCATACTTAACTCGCGACTCGAGCCGCAACATCGCTATGTTGTTATCATGCAGATAACTTCATATCCACTCACGGTAGAAAATAGATTTCGCGAAACTGAGATCTTCCCTCCCTGGTGGCTGATGTCGTAGTCATCTAGTGCGAGTGCCGCGACAGAGAACGAACTTTGTAATTGGATAAATTTCGATGGGAAGAGCTTCTCCCTCGTTACGATAAAACTTGAATATTGCCCAACGCCATCATCGCCAGCATGTCTGGCGTGCGGCGATGAGCCACAATCTTTCGCTTTTGATTTTCTCTCCTGATTTAAGCTTGGAGACGGAGGCTATCTTTATTTCTTGAGTTTCTCCCGCAGAAGCACCGATTTCCCATAAACCAATCCCACAGTAAAAGTTCCGATGTTTCTGAAACTTGTGCTCAGCTACTGTCTACTTGCTGGATATAAAATGATATTATACCTCTATGACTACACGATATAGAGCAACGTTACTGAAATTTGACAGCATGGGTGTTGGAAATTTCGGATCCCAAAAACCATGCATTCCAGCACACGCGTGACGCAGTAAAAACTGTAGTATAATGGGACACTCCATACCGATTCGACCCTCGACGTCTCGGATTTCGCCCACGATTTTTTGTGTTATTGTCTCAGCTCTAAAAAGAGCAAGAATTTTTTTCAATTTGATTTAGTTAGAATTTTTCAAAATGAAAATAATATTAGCCCGAATTTAGAATTCTGAAAAAATTCTCAAATATCCCGTATCAGATTTAAAAGATGGTAAGACTCGACCTAGAGCATCCGTATATACAGATTTTATAGAATTTTCAATTTTCTGAAAAAATTAAGTGATCGCTCTAACTTTTGTAAAACTTTGACAATTGAGCTAAATAGTTCTTCATAACTGAGGATGCATTCAATGTTGTTTGGTATTCAATTTCGACGACATCAAAAAATGTAGATTTTCGCTCTAACTTCCAAAAAAGTTAAGAAAGTAAGCCAAAACTTTGTACTTGATGGAAATATGATGCAACTTTTTTTTTATAGATAATACATTTTTAACTTTTAATAAACGTAATGATAAAATTTGATTTGCCCATAATCGGTTTGTGATTTTACGAATAAACTACGCCATCCAATAAAAAAAATGTTGCAAAGTAGAACTTTGTCCATTGGTTCCTTATATAAAATTTGTTAAAATTATAAAAGATGTAAACGGGAAATTTGAAAATTTCAGTTTTCCACAAAGCTTCCTCTATGAGGAAGCTAAAATAATAAATATCTTCCTCATAGAGGTAGCTCTGTAAAAAACTGAAATTTTAAAATTTACTCTTTATAACTTTTGCAATTTTAACAAATTTTATATGAGGAAGCAATGTGCAAAGTTCTAGATTTCAACTTTTTTTATTAGTTAAAAAAAACGACTAAAATAAATCAGAAACATTCTGAAAAACCATACATATGACAATATTTTAGACACAGTTGACAGTGTATATTCAATATTTATATCTTAAAAGTGTCTTTTCATATTTATAATTTTTTTTATATTAAAATTTTTTTTATTTTTCCCTTTCAAGAAATATACAGAAAAAAATAGAAGCAAATGTCAGCCCACTCTGGGTCTAGTCTTAAGAATGTTTATATCTGATGCGAGATTGTTCAGAAGTTTTTCAAATTTGTAAATTCGGGCAAACAATATTTTCATTTTGAAAAATTGTAACTAATTAAAATTTGAAAAAAAGAATCGGAGAAAAACTTCAAGCTGTTTTTAGAGTTGAAACAATAACACAAAAAATTGTGGGCAAAATCCGAGAGTTCGAAGTTCACACCCAGATCGTATCGATATGGAATGCCCCGAATACATAGTATGCACTTTATATGCGTTATGAAAATACGTTGAGAAGTTTAGAAAGTGAGTGTGGCGCTTGGAACTGTTCAAGGGGATGTGAACTCTAATGGATCGTAGCGCGAACATCTGATACGCCTTTGTAATATATACATAGAGCATTGAGTCCCTCGAATGCCAAACTCGCAGCTATATTATTTTTATTGCAACCGTTTCCACTTTCTCATGAGATACGCTTACAAGTTTTATCCTTGAAAGGGTCATTGCACTGCTATTTTCCGACAACTGTGCAGTTACACGCGCTTTGAAGCGTACAACTTTCGATCTTATGCTTGCTTCAATCAAGCACGTGAAATGCCTTTCCGACCAAAAACATAAAGTTCATAAGCAAACTTCGTATGCTCGCTATATTACGTAATACCACATTGTGGTATAGTTTCAGGACAGCGGGTTAAGTGCCAATTACAATTATTGCCATTTCCAATTTATAGAAAGGTCGTTATGTTTTTTGAGAATACTTTTGGTAATTTTTCCTAAATATCCCGAAGGGCGGTTGATAAACAAATAAGATCAATCCAGGCATGATCGTAGGTTTATGGTTCATCCGTCAGTAGATCTGTGATAAATTTGGTTTAGACTTCCCATCAATCTGCCTAGGTTGAAGACATTGAATTGACATTGATGTCAAGTTCACAACAAATTCACGGTGAATCTACTTCCAGCCTGACTTACCATATGTCTAGAAACGTGCCACATTGATTATCCATAGATATTTTCAAAATTCAGATTCGAATTTAAAAGAATATTTAGAAAATATTTACAAAATTCTTATCATCTGTAACCGGCGCACTTGATTAACCAAAGACTGAAGAAAAAATAGTTATCAATAGGTGCAAAAACAAACCTTAAAATAACGATTAGAAGTCGGTTGATGGTTGGATAACTAAAATGGAATCCTGATCCAAATTCTTTAACCTAAACCGTTAAATACGGACGTAATATTGTTTGGTTTTGTAAGTTGTCGCGAACTCAAATGCGCATATATCATTTTAGTTCGCATGTACCAAGATATTATTATTGGTTTCGATTTTCGCGATCCCATACGATTTGTTCTTTTTCGCTTTGCCCTACTAAACTTGAGTTTGTGGGCTACTTGTCCCACAGGATATCATACGTTTGTACATGTATGTCGTAGCATCTATGTAAAACTTACGTCAATACAGGCAGTCCTTTCAACAAATCCTGACTTTACTACCAGACCACTCTAGTCGCAACTGCATACCTCACAAGAATTATCTTCCGCTCAGCGGATGAATGTGCAAACCAGTCAACCGCTTCGGGGCCACCCAACCGAGGATTGACCACCAAAGCCACACGCTATAACCCCACACATATCGTTGGTTATCAGATTGATTTATCAGATTTAAAAAATTGAATACAAAAAACTTCGTTGCATATAAATAAGAAATGAAGTTCTACGACTGGAGTATAATCAAGAAAAACTAACTACTGTTGTCTCAAAACAATGGTTTATCCTTTTATTTTATTGTAGTAGTGGCTAGGATAGCCTTTATGGGCCGTGCCGGGGAGATCCATAAAGGCTCCGTACTTTCAAGCGTGACCAGCCTAGTAGAGGGCTGTGCTTAAATTTCCATACTGCGTCCCTAATAGAATTGGGGCAAAATAAAAAGGACCAAGTCGGAGCCCCCAACTAATTTTCTTGCTCGGGATTGCAGTGGATGCTGATATGACAGTTGAATAATTTATTCACACTGCATTCTATACATACAACACGGAAATATGTAGCCAAATATACCAATATTGGTCAAAGGCCACACCAATCGCCTTTATCACACTTGGTTTGCAAATATGCGGATCATATGTGCTAGAATATATTTGTCAACGCGTACCCGGAGCATGCATATAGATACTTTGTTAAACTTACAATATTACCGTTCGCCCTGGCGCCATAGAACGTTGCTCTCAGAGCTACCGCATTCAGTGGACCACCAAGAGCAGCCGCGTTCCATGTTTACATTATCGATATTAGGTGCTGTATGGTAATACTATACTGCGACACTACATTATGCAGTATATACCAAGAGACGCGGTAGCGTCTCGAGACAAGTACATTTTCCCTATTATATCGACCGAAGATGAGCTTCTCCAATGCTCTCTTTCAGCAGCCAACTCATTATAGCATAGGGTATTAATATACGGTACGGATGGTTAATATTGGATATTAGTGAACTTTGATCATTGTATATATTTTCACTGACTGTTTTTATCTGCTGACAGAGAAAAGGAATGAAATGTCACGGTCCGTGATGCTGTAAAGTAATATTATAATAAAATAAATAAAAGTGTTATTGAACTGTGTTTCGAAAGAATTATCAGACTAATACAATATAATAATTTGATATTGAAAAAGTATAGTGCAGAGCAGTGATATTAGCTCAGCATATTTTTTTCGGTCGATTGAAATGAGCACGTCGAATTTAGATGTAACCAGTCCTATACAGTAACAACAAATCGATTTTTAATCTATATAAAAACATTTCTACCTGTATATTAATGAACTACCTTTATAAAAAGGCAGACAACAGTTAGTTTAGTTAGATGACGAAGCTTTCATTCCATCAGATCCATCGCAAGAAAAAATATTTCGAAGAAAATACGTCAGACAGTGTTTTCTTCTCTTGAATGTCAAAAGCTAGGTTTTCGAATGATTCTTGATCGATCGTGCACTGTTGATCTTGACGTATAGAGCTCAGTGTTACGTGCGCGTACGTTGGAAAGGGGTTAGAGCTAGGGTAAGGGGAAATACATATATGTGTACAAAGTATTAGGTGCTGGGAGCCAGAGATAAGACGGTGGATATCACACTTCAATAACCAACAAACCTACCAAGCTATATGAAAAGTCTGTTCAAGCCCCGTGCTGGGTTTCCGAGAGCTTGTATGGAAGTTCTGGCTACTATTCGTCTTTTCATCAACTTTGTCGACGGATATGTGGAAATATATACAGTGCTTACGGTGACGCTCGACCTTGTGAATCATGCTGGAATATGGTTGAAGTTGTGTTTATACTCATTTGTGGAAGTTTGTTTGGCGCTAATGTCGTTTAACACATTTTTTTAAATTCTCGCTAAACCGAGCACTCTTTCTAGCCAATATTTATTTTATTTGATTTAAATATGGCGATCTTTTAGCACCACAAAGAGTGTCACACAACATTTCAGATCCCCAACTATTTTATTCAATGTACTCTACACGAAAATGTACTGTTTTTCGATGTCTACCTGTCCAAATCTTCAGAGCTGTGGGAAGCACCTTTCTCTGTGAGAAAACTAAAATTGAAGCTAAAGAACACAGGAAGCAATGTGCAAGAATTTTTATTTCAACTTTTTCAAATATTTCCATATTATACAAATATCTCGCCGACGCCGTCGTGTAGGATTATTAGGAAAATTCGGCCTTGAGGAGGTAGATATGGTGTCTACTCGACGATGACGGCGAGATATTTTTATAATATACAGAAATATATATTCCAATGCGGTATTCGCGAAACAAATAATGCTCTCGAGTATTGACTTGAAAGTGCAATGGATCTCTAATTTTCGCTGTTCGCAACAGATTTCACCAAGACAATAGCTACAAGATGAAATTCACCGTTCATCTGTCAGAAATATTTCGCAAGCTGACCATATAGGCGATACTTTTATAACAATGTTGCCAATTTGTGTAAGTCTCGCTATTATATAAAGTACGAATACTTGCCCTCGAGCGTGAGGGTTAAACGAACGAGATCGGTAATACGCATATCAGGTTCACCGTGCGAATTTAGCATATTATTCTCGTGAGGTAATTACAGAACTTCCTGTTAACTCGGTAGCATATAATTATGCTTTTATCCCTTTTTCACAGCTCTCAACCACTCATCTTTGCCATCTCGCGTTTCCCAGAAACGTTCATGAAGCACCATTAGTGCGACAGCATGAGCAACGAAATTCGCTCGTATGAGCTGTTGCCTTTCCCATCAACTTTGAGCTACTGCCATCAGCCCGAATTTAACACTGCGTGTATTATGCGAGATTCAACTTTTTCCGTGAATGCACTTCACTACAATGCGGCCGGAATAAATTTACAGAGCTTTCCGTGCTACTTCAAGCGAGGCAGTCGCTCCATATGATGTAACGACGAGAACTTCCGGTACGAGTCTTTTTACCCATTTGCGACGGGCGTATTTTAATGATTCCGCTAGTGTTCACTTTATTCAATAATATCCTTCTGTAGAGATGGAAAGGAATAATATCCTTCAAGTAGAGATGGAAAGCAAGCTAACTAAGGCGTCGAGTGATTGACTGCGTACACGATCACAACGACAATGTATTTAGCGCTAAACTCTAATGATTTTCTCGATCGATTAATGAATGATCAATGAGCTAAGATCGACCACTGTAAATAGAGCTTAAGGTAATAAATCGACAAATTCAATTTTTTAACGTTTAGAAAAAAAAACTTTTTGACCCGTTAATACACACAACCAATATATATTCACACCTAACCATTAGTTCACATACCATTCTTTCCAGGAACTAGATAAAGAGTTGCCCACTTTAAGGTAGTATATTCATAATCCGTGAAAACTTTTGCTCGCAGAACTGACTGAGATAAAATTCTTGACTTGGCTGTAGAAGCAGTTGGGAAATCCTATTCCCAGAGACGTAAAAACGGTTAAGTAAGTTTGACCATCTCAAAGTTGATCTTGGTCAGAATTTCATTACATTATACGGAAAGTGCTCAAGAAATGTCAAGACGATCTGCAGTTTATTGCCAAAAAATTATTGTGTTCGAACAACACCCGACAGACACATAGATATCAGACTTAATGACGGGATGCTTATGTTTTTGTAGTTGCGGTCACTCAAAATATTTACTTCTACCATAAACCGGCAATTATATTTTTGGAATGCAATCATTTCGGCTTTACATACTTCGTATATGATTAGAAACTATAAACGAAATAATGCTATCGAGAGGTGAGACGAGTAATCTGCATCAGCATCCGGAAAAATTGGAGGATATTGGACGACCTTGATTTGAAGATACTACTTTGGGAAGCATGCAATTTTTAGTATTGTTAGACATATCGGGCGTAAATAAGTTCGACGGATATAAATAATATTCCTCGCATAATTAGTTAGTAACGATTTTTTAGACATAAACCTGAGGCGAACTGTTAATTGTGGTTGTCATGGAGGGTCTTAAGCTTCGTTGTGTCGACATGCTGGTATCTCCAGTCATAAAGAAACCCAGTCTACGCATCTCCTTGCTCCTAGCTTTGAAGCTAGGAGCAAGGAGATGCTTTGTAGCTAGGAGCAAGGAGATACGTAGCTAATATCACGGTAATCTTGTTTACTAAGTGTCGGTTATTCTATCATGGTGCGACGCTCACGCGTAATTAGAAATATAAATTCAGTTTCACCGCCTCCAAATATTTTAGAATCCTTAATAAGGAGCATTTATATGACCGCGTGCAGAAATTCAGTCGTGGCTCGCTCCTAATATAGTATTGAGCAATGTTAGGGTTTTCACAAATAGGTATTCCAAACTGGGACCATACTACATAATGGCTTACGTTAGATAGTATGTTTTACTTTTAATTACGTTTGAAGCTTAAATCGGGCAGCCTCGGCAAGGATTCCACAATGTGCTATCGTTTGGTTGGCGAGTTCAGGGTAGATCCTTAATACATCCAGTGAGATTTTCACTAAAAATCATAGATTACAAAACAAAATCCACTCTGCCTTATTTAAGAGGTCGTGGATACAATTATGCACTAATCTGCAGAATGAAGTTGAATATCCAACTAAAAGTGAAAGATACACAGATTAAATAAGCTCAAATAATTACTGTTTATTGTATTTATTGTTTAATTCAGCAGGGACTTTGGGGACGTCTTTAAGAAAATGGCTCGACTTTTAAGCGTGGTCAGACCAATCGGAGTATCCTGAGATTCCCTCACCGGACTCCTAATACAATTGTATTTCTATTTGTATTTGTATTTATTATCGTACACAAGACTGGGTTCCCTACGAACGTAAAACATAGTAGGCAATACATTAGAGGTATAGAGAGCATCCAGAGAGATAATCGTGATTCGATATAAATTCATACATAATGTACAGAGTAAAGTTGTAAAGAATGAGTCAATATAAAGCAAAAATCGATGAAAGGCGATAGAGACAACAGACGAAAGCAGATGGCAGCGGTGTATATATGTTAGACACGGGTCTCAAGAGCTAGCAGATGCTGGCAGACCAGCTTCTTAAAGATAGTGGGTGATGAAGCGCATTTTGTGGTAGCCCAGAGTGCGTTCCAGAAAGTAACCCCAGCTATGGGAAAAGGGTTTCAATAGGTGGAGGTGTTCACGCGTGGAACGCTGAAGTACGGCGCATGCCGGGTATTATGCTATCTACCAGCATTAGGAGAGCGGGTGAATAGAGATCGCAGATATCCAGGTTCAGCGTGATGCAACAGAGAAAAAACCAAATTTCCAAGGAACAACCGCCTCTAAAATGGTCGACTGTTAGCCATCCAAGCCGTCGTCTGGCGTCAGAGAAACGATTATGCCAGCTCAGTATTGCAAAGCGGAAGCAAGCGTTGAAGGCACGCTGGAGGCAAAAACGAGTGTACTTCGGGCATGTTAACTTAGACAACGGCACAATCGACGAAATGCGGAGTAAACACGGAATTCAGTAGCCCACTTTTCGCATTGACGACGAATAGATTACCGTTTAATTTATGAAGCCGCAATACATGCGAAGCAGCGCTACAAATCCAGTCGGTATTAGCCGACCAAGATAACATATCCTGAAGTATGATTTCCAAGTAGCGGAGAGAGCGGACATATTTAATCGATTGTCCAGTAACTCAAATAGCAGACAGCGATGAAAGATCAAGTCCGCTGACACGCTTAGACCTACCTAAGATCATGGTCTCACTTTTGCTGGCATTGAGACGCAGACGGTTAATTGTGACCCAGCCTGAGATTTCTGACATATCTTCATTGACTTTTCGTACCGCCTGGACAATTACACAAAATCTACATTGTAGGTATATAATGAGGTCACGAGTATAGAGAAGGCGATTGCAGTGATTGAGGCAAGATGGCAAAGTCGTTCCCGAAGAGGCTGAATAATAGTGATTCAACAATACTACATTCGTTTTGATGACCGGAACCGGGTGAGTGTGGAAGTTGAAGAAGCTGAACGCAGCCGAGCTTATGGAGTAAGATATCATGATCGGCGAGATCAAATGCTTTTGAAAAGTTAAAGAATACCGCAACAGTAACTACACCTTCGTCAATCCCAAGATCCAGATCCTCACAAAATTTTAGCATGGCAGATAGGTGGAGTTCTGTGACCCCACCTGAAGGCTGTCTGATACGGGTCAAGGATATCGAGTTTCTCTAACAAAGTAGCCCGTGAGATTTTAGTCTGTCAATTGCGGCGAACTAAAAAGATCCAATTAAAAGCCCTAATTAAATTTTCTTCTGAACCGGAATCACGGCATAATTGGCCGTATACCGAACGCTTATTTTTGAGTCGCGTTACATGAAGCTCCTATAGCCGTCTTTTTGTGCCACGCAGTCCACACCGCTTGATTTTTTGTTTGTTTTTGTATTATTTTCTTCTATGGAATTCGGGATCTGCGAATTGAGAGGAGTGCTGGAGAATAGGAATTTTAAAACCTGGTCGGCTAATATTTCGGCGAGAGCTCTTGTCAAAGTTCTCCTACCAACATCGTCGCAGCTGACCGGTCGGCGACAGCACCGTAGTCGTCTGCCGAAACAAAGCTACATGTCACTCCAAAAACTACGATTCCCGAGGAAGCACGTCGCTATAGCATCCCGGGAGCTCTTGAACGCATTGACTACTAATTCCGTCTCTCAAACTCTCATAAGCAGCGTAATAGCGATCACCTATTGTTTATAATCATTGTTTGGATCGACCGCGAACATCAAGCATTCACGCTATCTTATAAGCAATTGCCAAGACACGTATTCCTCCGCAAAATTAGGGAAAAGGACCCGATTGTCCCACTTCCAAATATGTTGGTAATGGGCAAGACTTCAGCAATAGATGAGCGTCAAAAAATATGCGTCGTACTTTGCTATTGAGCGTACGGCGGCCTTCGTAACGGTGGTCAGGCGAGATGGACTTGTATGCTTCGTGTCGTCTAATAACGGGGGCTTGTAAGGTGAGCCTCTTACATCGTTATTTTTATTTTTTTTGGAAACTTGTATTTACTTTTACCGGGAAATGAATAACGAAAGCGTGGTCGTATCGTTCGGCTACATCCCGGGGATTCGAAAAGGTCGATTATTAGTGTTGTACGGAAATCTATTCGGGACAAACGCATTACAAAAACGCCTTCTATTAAATAGTTTCGGTAGCGGAGATTTTTTGTGATCGGTACTTGGAGTGATTGCAGTGTATCGAAATCTGTCGCTATTTTCGGGCGCACCAGGAATGTTACGCGATAATTATCAACCTTTTAGTTGCGCACGAATTCCGTTCACTACAATTACGCCCCTAAACATCGCGTAAAGCGAGTATTTTTCAATTAGTAGGATTGTGTTTTGGAGTTATTGTTATTTTTCGTGTTAGTTTCCCACGATCGTAAAACTGAATCATGAATTGTTTCGCTTACTGCGCGAGCCTGTCTAGCGACCCAAATAAAAAAATTACTGTACGAGGAATAAGTTTTGCAGCGCAGTGTTTTCCGGGTAATGTGAGTATTTTGGCGTTACAACACAAGTTTTGCGATGTTAGATTGCCATGAATTCATGCATCTCAATAGTCTCGTTTCACCATCTAGAATTATGCATGAGTATTGTAATTCTCAGCCACTGGTATATCCAGGGATACCCCGAGCTGATATTTCATATCAAACAATTCAAATAATTAAGCTCTTAATGTTTTCAGTCAACCTGCTGTATACCCCACCTGAATTACGGTAAATTAGAAACTCGTGACTGGAGTATCTGTAGGAGGTATGTTATAATACAGTAGATGGTTTCATAACTCTCCCGGCAGCCTTATCCTCGCAGAGACCCTTTCGTTTATGCATCAAGAAATGGTTTCGATGAAAAATACCATATGTGTGGTAGAACCTGTCGCCGATTTCTAGTGCAAGAAGACTACAACGAGATTCTGGAAAAACTAATATATGTTTTCAAGAGTTATTTGTTTGCCTTCTCCCTCACCTCAGAAGGAGAAGGGCGTAAGACGCCGCCTCTAGAATTCGAAGGGGTTAATAACCCCCCCCCCCAATTTAAAGTTATGGATTTCTTTGCTTTGACGGTTAATTCTTCATTGGATTTTTGAGATCGATCTTAAGTCTGAAGTTTCGTCCAAGCGCGCAATGGAGATCGGCCTTGTATCCAAAAATTCGACCCTAAATCTCCCTAGCATCTTTCCCCAGACTCTGATGTGCCAACCAAATGTGATTGTGTGAGGAAATATTCAACTATGAATAACTCGGTACTATGATGTAGTCGATAGCGTGCTTGCCTCTAGACCAGATAATCGGTAGATCGAGAATGTGAGTTCCGCTGAAAATTGAATATTCGGACTCCAGTGTACCATATATTTGTATACTCTGCAGTGCGAGTGTTTACATTTTCAGCGAAACGCGAATAGCTACGGCAGCGCGAAGGGAACTTGAGACCGACGTCTATTGACGAAGGTTTTCTGCAGTTTCCCCTCTGGCCTCTGGTCGCCACCCAGAGGCAAATCCGATACGGTAGGGGAAGTTGGCTGCAACCGCAATTGGCCGGTCTGGATACTGATCCGGGCCGACACTGCGGTAGGCGAGATACTTCTCCGGAATTGCGAATAAAAAAAAACTTGTTTATTGGATGGTATACATTCTCGACATACATTTGAATGAATTTGAAAGCCAAACAAAAACTGTTATCAAGGGTATATATTGTTTTGGGTTGAATAAGAATTTTATCTTCCCCAATTTTTTTTTACAGGTTTGACTAAAAACCAAACCTTCAAAACAAAATTTATTAATCGATTGCTTGTATTTGGGCACTAATGGAAGCACGCGAGACGTAATAACGAGATAGCATTCTTATAATACGATCCTTTGTAGTTTACATTTGGAAATTTTAACCTCCTAACCTCTCGAAGATAAACAAAACGATTCGGTCGTTGGCATGTTATATTATATTATATCAGCTTGTTTAAAATTTCTATGGAGTTTACGAAATTTTCCAATAACACCAGTGATGACATCGGTATATAACATTGACTTGTCAGTTTTAACCTCATGGTTTCGCAATTATTATCGGAACCTTTTCTCTGGAAAGCAAGTAAGTGTAAGTTACATGGGGTGTCTTCAGAATTTCAGACCCTGGTATATCGAGCGCTACGAAGTAGAGAACGAAGAATACGAGAACATTTTCTCAGCGGCTATGGTATCGATTGAGAAAGGACCTCGTCTTAAGTACACACTCCACTCCTCAATGTAGCATTAGGCTCCTTTCAAGGGTGTTCCGTTATAAAGTAAGTTTCGATTTCAAAGTTTATAATACCCCGTTGTTACGAGGTCAGGCCATAACACCACCGTCACGCCGGACATTCCTGTCGACAGCGAAAAAAAATATCGTGTTTCGTTGATTCATGGCTCTCCTGTGGGTTATTTTTTTACAGGCTGGTATGGTGAAACGCTGTTCGAACGGTCTCGTTTTTTCACTCGCAAACCATGAATATCTCTTCAATACCTTTCCAGCTATTACGAGAATTCCTACATTTGTGCACACCCGCACACAGACACGCACACCGACAGAACCGAGCCCTGAAAGCCTGTCTTTTTAGCTATACATCTTACATATATATATATATATAAATTTATGTTACATACCCTCCCTCATAATCGATTTTCAGTCTATTAGCACACCACTTAACCTTATATCTCATGATCTATATCGAGAATGCCCAAACTTTCCTGCTCTGTTTTTTAAAAGTCGTGGTAGAGTTGGTGACCAAAAAGAGGTGGAAATCGAATTATTCGACACCCATTTAATTCCATTTGAACTCGTGATATTCAAGATCGTCGAGAGACTAACATCTCCATTGATTATAGTAAGATTTAAAATAAGAAAGAAGAAAACTTTATCGGGTGTCTGCGGTGGCACGGCCTAATCTCACTGAAAAAAAGTCTCACGATATAATATCTCGTAAAAAAATGTCACACGGCAAAATCTTACATTGAGAAAATATCACAATTACAAAACGTCCTACGACCAAATACCACAGGTCGAAACATCACACCGACAAAATATCACACAGCGTTGAAATAACACATATTACTGTTTCTAATGTAGAAAAAACCGTATACTAAAATGACTACAGAGACAGTGACTAGGACGGGCACGGGGTCTAGGGACGGAACCCGTGGTGTGGAGTCGTGAGTTCGAAGCCTCGTAATTTTGCTGACAGTAAAATTATTATTTTTAATGTGCAAAAAATCGGACGGATAAATTTATATTATTCAATCAAGTGACGTCAAACACCTATTAAGATATAGTTTTAAATTAATATAGTTCTCGTAGTAAAAAGTAAATTATTTGATTTGTTTGTTTGATTTTGAAATTTAGTCTATTCGTCGTTTACATATTTACATTAAACAATTTCTGATAATTGATAGTAAACAATTTTTTATTGTGGTATTTTGTCGTGTGTTATTCTGCCCGTTATATTTTGTCGTGTGAAAATACATCATGGAACCCTTCCTGCATATCGGCAAATACTTCGTGTGATCACGTTTGAAAATAAATGGGAAAAGGCCTTACGCGGAGAGAATTTAATACTACACGTTTTTAGTCCGTGTATTCATTGAACTGTAAAAATAGACAAATATACTTAATAGTTGTTACTTAGATGTGTATAGGGTCTCAATTTCTTTCGTTTATTTGCTAGGTAACGAGCCATTATTCCAAATGGCTTTTCCATTATACTTAAAGATCTTCTATACTGCAGTTGCTTTGAGTATACCGTATAAAAAGCAGGTACGTTAGATTTGCAGTAGACCAATTTCGTGGTCCTCCAAGAGTCTGCCCACCGGGACGATTACAGAGAACAATATAGATTTCAAGAATGACGGTTAAGTCTGATGCAAGTCTACATAAGTCTATAATTTATGTGCACGTTCCAATTGTGGCCACGGTATCGTTTGTGGCCAGTCTCTCTATTAATGGTAAATATTAAGATTTATTGAGTTCAAAGCATAGTGCTAGGGTATCGTAGTGAGTTGAGAATTAGTTTGACAACACTCTTTTACGCTTTTGACTCATTTTTTAGCGACGCGGTGGAAAAATACGACAAAACATCTAGCACTTCGGAAATTCTGGATAAACCTTGCGAAAAAACGTTTATCAAACGGATGGTAAGCAAGCCTTTAATATTCACTTATTTCGCCTAGTTATCAATGCATTCATGTATACATTTTCAAAGTAAAGTTTGTTTTCTCGATTAAAATGTAAATTCGTAAAGAATAACTTATAATGTAGTGTAAAAACGATCTGGCTACAAATAGGGCAACAAAAGTATCGGTGTACTATTTCTGGCCACCCAGTGGCCAGATTTGGCGGCAGCTTTTATCATTCTTGTTGAGTCGTGTTCCTAGTGGTGGTTTTCGATCTAATATTATTATATAATGATATAAACTAAAATATTCTTAAATAAACGATTTATTTATTTATATTTAATAAATGGATTGAGATAATGCAGGTGAAAGATAAAGCAAAAAAAGGGTGCAAAGTAGAGCTTTACTACACATAGCATCCTCATGATCATTGAATGTTTACAAAGCTACCTCAATGTGCAAGTAGTTTTATCTATTTTGGCTTCCTCATAGAGGAAGCTTTGTAAAGATTCAAAAACCATGACGAAGCAATGTACAAAGTTTTACTTTGCATCCTCGTTATAAATAAATAAACAAATAATAAATATATCTCTACTCAAATTTTGTTGACCTAAGATAAAGGAAAATGTTAATTTTTTTTTATTCAAAATACCATAAAATCCGAACCCCTTTATCGATTATCACCAAATTTAGTACATAGCAGTGCATATTATTATTGTTCGTCTGTAAATAATTTCGCTTCATTTGGTGAGATTTAACGTGAATTAGAAAAAAAAACGAAAAATTTTCATCCCATAAAAACCGAACCTATTTGCCGATTTATCCCAAATTCAATACCAGTCGTCTTCTGACATAGCTTTAAAAAAAAAAACGATATAGTTCGATAGCTAAACATGTGCGGCAACTACAGTGCGAACAGACATTTTTCGGAAAATGCAAGTTTGAATAAAATTTGAACAGATGTTTGAATTCTTTTGAAAATTTGCGCAAACGAAGTTTCCAACTGCGCCATATATGTGCCAAATTTCAGCCCGATTGTTAAAGCGATTCTTGAGATATGAAGGTTTGCATGCCGGCCATACACACATCCATCCTGACATTTTTTGTAAACCACTTTTCTCAACGTTTTGGACCATTCTGACTGTCCTGACATGAAAATATCTGAATTTTTTTTTCACTAAAACAAAGCTTCCTCTCTGAGAAAGCAAAAGGCGAATAAAAAAAAAAGCAAATTAGAAAGGTGGAAACAATAGCGAGAATGGAATTAAATAAGAATAAAGTTGAAAAATTGCAGGAGACAACGAAAAAAAGCAGAAACAAAGAATAATAAATTTAATTAAAGGAGGAAATAATCGCGGCTTAGCTATTACCGACCGTTACCTAGTTCTCTGTCAGAATACATTTCACGTTGCGTTATCGATAGTTATATTTTTTTCATAAGAAAATATTCTTTCTTGCGTTAAATGTTTTCATGTTTCGAATAAAACATTATTTAGTAAGATGTGCAAACCTGTGGTGTTCCCAATAATTATTCTTATTTCAAGTAGCCAAAGGTTACCATGCTTGGGCACCATGGTTGGGAAAAAATAATACATTCATAGCCACAAACGGTAAAAACCGGTGTTTCTGATTAAGTAATGTTTCCTCGATTAATTACGATCAAAATAAAATTCTTTTCATAATAATTCTATTCCTTATAAACTTCGGATAACATTGATCAACCTTTAATGTGCTCATATGGATTTATTTACAATTTATTGTTAAATGAATAGTAGGGTTATGCTTAAAGTGGCCATAAATGACACGTCCACCCTAGTCTACAGTTCGCGACTTTAGTAGCACAGAATGCTAAGTCTACCTTCTATAGACTTCGATGTATATAGAGAACAATCTGTGGAGTTCCGCCAATATAGACCGAAATCCACAGTTTGAAGACTTTAAGTAGTACAAAGCGGAAAGTCTACGTACTGCAGACTTCGATCTATATAGACAAAAATTTGAATGAGGTAAACCTTGATAGTACGCAATGCACAAACTACTTACTATAGACTTCGATTTATAACCCCGACCATAGTCTATTGTAAGTAGACCAGATTGAATTCTGCAAAAACTATAAGCCTTATCTAGACATAATGTCAAGTTTACCTATAACTAGATGTTTCGATCTATACGGATAAGAATTAGGTTGACAGAGTACAAAGTCTACTTAAAAAGTTAGTGACTCGAGATATCTTGTAAATCTCAAAGTATCGCTACCGATTGTTACCGCTTTATTTGTGCTGTGATTGTTCGCCGCTGTCACACTGGTACTGGGACCAAATTCATATGTTGAAACTTTTTGTTTATGCCAAATGTCAAATCTGTCTGAAAGAAAAAGCGCCCACGTCCACTTAACCCTAATAGTCTTAGAAAATAATTCATAGAATTTAATTAAAATTTACATAAATTCTAAAAGTGAAAAGAACGCAGAAAGAGTACACGAGTGTGTTAAAAATTGCTACGCCAGGATGAACATTTCAAAGGTCAACTCCACATAGCGGATGAATTTTTTTCTTCTATTTACATAACTTCTCGTTATAGCTTTAGAGGAATAATGTGAATTTACACACGAGAAACGAATAATTCAAACACCAATTTCAATATTTCAAGCGAGATTTGATTAAAAATATTAAATAACGTAAACCGAATTATCGATGTATATAAAATTCAACCCCAAACGATCGTGGGGAGGCGTCATTGAGGTACAGGGCCGGCGGTAGTTCGTATATAAACGTAGCCCACTATATTATATGCATTCGTTTTTCATTAACTATACACAATATAAATTGAAGTTGGCATTTCGGGGATTACTTGAGTAATTGAATGGAAATTGATTAAAAATATTCTTTGATATAACTACTTATTATTTATTACTGTGAAAAATAATACGCACAGGCACAGGACGACATTCTGTCGTTAAAAGAGGGTTAGTCATTACAAAAGAAAATGATTTTCAGAGATTTATATTTTTAATGTAGTCATACAATCAATACGAAATAAATATATTCTTTCGGGATTAGAATAAACAACTTTTTGTCAGTATTAAAACCAGTTTTGTTGAATGATTCTATTGTGAATCATTCTTCAGGCTTTTTCAAATCTGCGCGTAATCCAGAATTAAGCACTTATGTGGTTCTAATCTATGGCGTCTCATTTTGTTTGTAACAACATTCTACACCAACTAAGCGGGGAAATTTTTTCTAAAGGTTCCCAGACCAAAAATATCGACTGACATACAAATTCCGAAAATAATGTTGTCTTTTACAGGCATGGGCCTTAGTAGTAGTAGTAAGTAGTAGTAGTTAGTAGCAGTTGTTAGTAGTAGTAGTTAGTAGTAGTAGTTAGTAGTAGTAGTTAGTAGTAGTAGTTAGTAGTAATAGTTAGTAGTAATAGTTAGTAGTAATAGTTAGTAGTAATAGTTAGTAGTAATAGTTAGTAGTAATAGTTAGTAGTAATAGTTAGTAGTAATAGTTAGTAGTAATAGTTAGTAGTAATAGTTAGTAGTAATAGTTAGTAGTAATAGTTAGTAGTAATAGTTAGTAGTAATAGTTAGTAGTAATAGTTAGTAGTAATAGTTAGTAGTAATAGTTAGTAGTAATAGTTAGTAGTAATAGTTAGTAGTAATAGTTAGTAGTAATAGTGCACACTTTGCTGGTACAGAGTACACTGAAGAATGGGAAAATGCTTATCGCTGCTGTTTTCTGAGCGTCTCAACACGTCGAACACATATACATATACTTATAGTTCACACGCTAGCCAGCTGTGCCATGCACCACCTCTATTCGAGTGTCCAACTACCGGGCGCTTGCACAGCAAATGGACTCATGAAGGGAGAACTCACGCAAGCAATACTATGCTATACACGCTCATGAGAAAAGCACAATTCTATATCTATATATGTCGTGTACGAGTTATACTCGAGGGGACGATGCTTTCTTTTCCACGATTCAATTATCTTTAGGGGATGCTACCGGCAGGATATTCCGCGAACGAGATAGCTATATGTATAGAGGAAGCGGTGGTTGGTATATGCAGCCCAACGGAAAATATTTGAAAATATATTCGTAAAATGAATAACATTCGGCAAAACATTTTTCCTTATTTTCTTTATGATATAGATAGGCAAACATCGTTTTTGTTCAGGACACACAGGGGCTGGATAATATAAAAACATCTGTAAAATACATTTTTACAAACAAAAAAAGACTTCTTTATCTCGATTGTAACTTGCGCAAATTAATTCTACCACATAAAAAAAGGATTTTCTGTTCTATCTGCGTCAAAAAAGTAACTTTCTGCTGCAGCTGCCTGTGCAGAAAATTAGTTGGTGCTCCTACTTCGTCCTAGCTTGGGTAATTCGATTAGGGGCCCAGTATGGAAATGTAAGTACAGCTCTATTAGGCTGATCACGTTTGAATGTACGGAGCCTTTATGTATTTGCTTGTTAAGGCATTGTAGTCACTTTTTACTCACTTATAAGGCGAGTTTTACCATGGCAATGAAATGTGAAAAAAATACGCTTGCAAGTGTGTTAAAAGTAACTATGTCCTAGTATGTTGTTCCCATTGCGAAGGATTGGGAACAACATACTAGGCAAAACTCTCTTCTCTCATTACTGAGCCTAGAATGGTATTAGGGAAGCCTATATGGTTTGTAAAGTGGCTATGGTATTGAATCTCTATCGTGGAAGACCTGACAAAATTTAAAAAGGTCCTGAACTCTTTTAGGATCGCCCAATTAAATTTGTGTACCGAAGTGCGCATACATCGGTATCTTCTTAGAGATTGAAGCTGGTATCGAAAGTCGAACTTTTAACAGCAGATTGATGTACAGAAAATACGATGTGGGCACGGGCATAAGGGAAGTTCTTGAATTTCCTTCTTATGCTCTTGCCATAACAATAATTACTGTAAGGTCAACAAGTAATGTAAGTAATAGTGTGCAGTAATTTATTATGGATATAATACGCTGCCAACAATTTGTACTACTATCAAGCTGAAAAAGTAAACTAGTTAGCAAGTGTTTAAATAACAATAGCATAGCCTCTTTTTCTAATAAACAGAAACTTAAAATATACATATTTTTTAGTAATTGGGAATTGCAACAGCCAGCACTGATGTTGACGCTGCTGGTGCGGTTCTGGGGTATACTGTCTGATGTACTCGCAAACTATTTGCTGTTACTACTGTAGGGAATTTACTACTACGTACAACACGCCTTCCGAATTGCTGCTAGGGGACTCGTTTCTTTCGATTATCAATTTTGTAGTATTTTCGGTGTCATTCGTCCCAGCTGTAAGTTGACGGGTGTGTGTTATAACACGAGAAAAGCAAACATATCAAAATAATCGAAAGTATGTGGAATAAGGACGAAAGTGCGTGGCACTAAAATTGATAGTTATACTGTTGCATGGGATCTAGGAAAAACGGTGAGCTGAAAAAATGGTGGATGAAAAAGAGGCTGATGGAAAAGGACCGGTGGTGAAAAGGCGACTGAATAGAGTCTGATAAAAAATTACCGAAACAAACAAATATAAAGATGTTTTGAATAAGTACTTCATTCTTATAACTGAATCACAATATGAAATATTTATACCAAGTTCTACAAAACAAATATATAATTTACTTTTTCATAATAATTTTCTACAAATTATATTACAAAAAAAAGTTGTGTCGTAGATGGGGTTCTTCGCCTCTCCGAGAGCCTCTGACGAGGGGCTCCGTTCCTCGAGCCCGCCGAGAACTGCGCCTCCAGACGCCCCTTTCCAGAGTATTCATCGTAGCTTTTGGTTCGTTTACATTTAAAAAATTGAGGTTAAGCAAGGACATGCTAACATATCAACTTCAGTCGCACCCTTTAATTAACTGTTTTATCTAAATCGTCCTACGTAAATGTTGATGTAGGCCTTTTTTCCACGCACAGCCATTTTTCGCCGATCATTATTTCCGTCGCTTTGATTTTCCACGACCATTTTCAGCTGATAACCGTTTAGTTAATACAATAAATGGATTCCTGTTGACTTTCTTGTAAGAAATGTTATTTAACATCAAGAAAATTTTAGTGCAAGATTTCGTTCTTGATTTGGTGTCATACTATTGTTTATGGAAATGGATCCGAGGAATTTAACTGGAAAGAGTTGCATTGAAGGTACACTATATAGGTATATTTCAACAGCAGGGTCGAGTACAATCTACTAATTTATTGTTGTTGAGCTTGTTCCGGTGTGTCAGAGTTATCACCTAGTAGATTCCTCGGTTATACAATAGAACTCTCGCGTGGCTGGGCATGTAACCGCAGAATTACGGCACCGCCTATACGTTGCGAAGAGGACCGTGTAACAGAACGCTTCACCGACAGTGCGTAAACTCTGTCGCGTGATGCATATAGAGAAACGCATGGTTTGCAATACTTCGGCAATGGAAACGCTCCTCGAATGGCACTTCCCATTCCATGTATAGATAAAAGAGAAGTGTCGAAAACTCGTCGTAATGCGGTACTTCGATAAATGGAGAGTAAACTTTGATAACATGATCCCAAAAGCTAGGATTCGTTTTTTTCGAATTTTGTTTGTTGTATTATTGCCAAAAAATAACGATCTTTCACTCGCATTTTTATTACTAATATGACTTTTATTGGTGAAGAAGAAAAGCGTAAAACGTTTGAATAATAAAATGTAAAGCAGGCTATTTTATTCTAAATTGTCAACAAATAATTTTTTTTTTTTCATTGACATTTAATTTTAGAAAAAAAAATCACAACATTTATCCACGTAGTCGATTTTTTTTAAATTTGCATATGCACTTTTTTATAGTCTGACTCGCTGTATAATAGTTTATACAACCATTAAAGTTGTAATTTTCTGTAGCATCATGACATCTCCTAGAACTGGATTGGTATAGAAGAATTTGCGAATTCGATTGCGCGCACGATATTCGCTAACAATGCTGACGATTTCTTTGTTGTGCCGTTCAATACAACATCCATGAACGTCTCCAAAGGTACATTTGAAATGCGAAATATTGAGCTATTCTTATATAGTCAAGGATTGTACGAGAGATCAGAGTATTAAAGATCTGGCACAATTTTAATGACAGCAACAAATCACAATCCAGGAAGGGAATAAGCCAGTTCTTTTCAGAACTTGCCTATAGAAGAGTCTCAAGTCAAATCGATAAAAATCGACATTTCGTATTCTGGATTTTGCAAAAAAAAATGTCTTTATAAGCCAGTAACGTAATTTACGAAGATAACTGTAAGATTATTTATTTATTTACAACTTCAATAGTAATGCGAGTCAGACTATGAAAATTAACATAAACAAAAGTTGAAAAAAAAATAAACGCATGAGCAAATGCTGTGTTTTTCAGTTCAACATTTTTTTATCTCATTAAAAATATTATCTGACTACATAGTACAAATCATTTTTAAAAAGCAACAAAAACAGTTGCTCATAGCGTTATTGCAACACGTGACTTTCTTATCAAGATTGATACTGGCGTGATGATACTGTTATAATGGTACTTGGTATTGAGAATGAAGTTATGAAAAACTAAATAGAATAATTGTCAATTCTTTTCTGCACACATTTTTTCGTCTCTGTGTTGTTGAATAAAATCGTAATTTCACTAAAATGTATGTTTTTGTATAGATTAGGGTAACTGATATCGAATTTGAAAATTCAAATTTCGAAAGTAAAAACTTGAAATGGTTGTTAAAAAATCCGATAATCGTTTTTTGTAAATTTGACAATTGTCTGGGCTGAACCAGCCGTATTGGAAGAGCAGGGTAGATGACATTTTTTTTTCCTCGATAGCGATATGCTTAACTAAAGTATACCCAGTAAATTTTAAATTTTTATGTACTATATTTAGTCGGCCGCTAAAAGTTATGGCGAAAGAAGTTCAAAAACACATCTATTTTAAAAGGGAAACTTCAACCCCTGCGAACAAAGAGTAAATATGTTTTTATTTTGAAAAAATTATGGTGTGTGTTTGAATTATTTGAAACCGATTTCGGGTGGTGAAGTGCTTTGAATTGAAGTCGATTTGACCCCGTTTAAGGACCACCCTAGTGACCACATATTTTTGGAGTGGGGATTCTTCTGCTTAGGCGCCTGGACTAAATGCGAGTTCCTCAAAAGTAGAGTAAATATTGCCAAATATGGACCTCGGCAAATAGATGGAAGGGTTTTCGTTAAATACCGGATGCTGGTCAAATAGATGAGAATGTACTGATTTCGAATGAAGAACATTATTTGGTCCCATAACCCCGTCGCGTCATAAGCATGTTGAGCGCCTTCCGCTAGTTAGTATACTGGCCAATGAATCTTTGTCGATCTGAGAAAATAGTTATAACTATGGTTTGATATAATAACGTGGATACTATATTATTATAATGGTCCCACAAAATTCTAAATTACCGTGAGATATATCCGAATAAGGTATAAAAGAACTAGATAAGGTTTTAATCCTTCGTTTGTTTACAATCCCCACCCGCTTCTTTTTTCTGGAAAGTGGGTGCGCGCAATGAGTATATAAAAGCGGCCGCAGATACTAAGTGAATAAGCGAAAGGGATTCTCGGATATTTTGGAGATTCCGCTTTCTTTCCAGTCTAAGTACAAACGGTACAAAAACGTTTTGTATTTCCTGAGTGCAAAGCTAACATTGAGGGATAATCCGCTTATAATATGTTATTAACTCAGTCGACGGAAAAGCTCGTGATTATCCGTTTCAAACCCCAACAAATCGTTTGAAAGTTTCCGCCATATTCATTACATTCAACTATTCCAAGCATGTCTTATACATTCAATTGAAATGAAATTTAAGATCTCCCATAAGCTGGTTATGTAGAGTATCTTAAGGACGCGTACGCTTGTACGCGTATCTATCCAAACTATTTTGTATAACTTGCCGCTCACGTACGTTACGGAATTCCCAGTACATACGCCACAACCTCGTTACCAAAGTACAGACTTTTGACGTGCGGACACGCCTTCGAGACTTCCAACATGCATCACCATCATGCATTGCTAGGCGAAGGGGCTGGAAACTTGTGAACTCCATGAAGCGTTGACGTAAGCCGCACCTGTTTTCCTTGACGCTGGCGAAATCGCTAATGCAGAGGTGGCCAGACACACATATGTATGCATCGTATGCATCGGTGTAGCCGAATCTAATCGAGCGTAGACTCGAGTGGTTCCGAGGTTTAGGTTAATGGCCTGAAACGGAACGCACTGCTACTGGTTCTCTGCGGTTGGTTATGATCCAAATATTGGACGAACTACAAACAGGCAGCAGACAAAGTTTGTCTTGCCCCGAGCGTTCACTAAATCAAACGCGGTTTCACAAAGCCACTCCTTTCTTCTTAACAATTAGTCTAATTAATTATTCCGAAGGAACGATCCAAACCGTAGGGGAGACCGCGGCATGTAGCGACACTTTTCGTTCGCCATTTTTTAAAAAACTCTTTGCGTTAAGCAATTGCAATATTATTATGGAGGTTATATTACATGATCGATTGGGAATATACTGTCCAATTTTGAACATTATATATGGCTCCGGCTGTTTGTGGTGGCGAACAATACGAAGGTATTCAAAGTGGCCCGACCTGCCCTCTAGCGGGACAACAAGGGACAAAAATGCATAAAACCGCAGCAGAAATATTATTATTATTTGCGTGAGTAAAAATTTATATTTTATTTCAGCAATAAATTATAATTTTATGTTATACTACAAGTTTAATTTCCATTTTTCCCTTTCTTTTCTTACGAGGGGAGGAATCACAATTTTTGCACTGGAAAAATTTGTTGCCTTCAGATGTGCAGTCTTCATCAGCCCATTAGCAGCACTTTGGGCATTGTACCCATTCCTCGGCCGCCGACGATCGTGGCCATGTCCCGTTGCAATATATGCAACAGCCGCGGTAATATAGGTGAACTACTACATCTCTCCAGAATGCAATTCAAAATTGCTTTACAGTTGCTAAACACATTTAACATAGTGAGAATTGCGTAAAGTAGGCCTTTTTTATGTTCCAACTTGCCCCGTCGAAAGTGTCCCATCGTATAGTCTGTGACTCAATGCACAGCCTCTCGGAGTGAGATGCACTAAATGACTTCCAATTAGGTTTAAATTGTAAGTAATACAATAAGCTTTAAAGTCTAAAAGGTTTTAAAGAGCTCCTTTCAATGGTCGCCGCGCAGAACCTTTTTTACTAAGATGATAAAAGCGTACTTTTAAACCAGTAAACTAGATTTTTACATGTAGCTATTTGAAACTTGACTGAATCCACCTGTAAGTTCACTATAAGTTGTATTTCAGAGTAATGCTTAAGGCCTTAGAGTGAAAAAAAATTTCCATCGAAACCGGTCTCCCATATATGTATATTGCAATGTACAAAGATACTCTGTTTTCACCCATAATTTCAAGTCGTGACAACAGCTTCAAAAGTGTCATATTTTAGTTTGCATCAGTTAAGATATGAATACAACATCGTCGATCGCAAGAATTCATAAGTTTCGTGTTTAGCGACTGATGAGGTTCACCGCAGTGAATATGCTTCGGTATGAGACAGGCATATTTCGTGCGAAATCAATATTGTGTCTTAACAATAAGCTGTTTACAGTAACTGCCGTAAAATGAACGACGAAAATTTTCAGATAACTCGCAGCTGTTTCAATCCACCTTCTGAAGAGTCAACTTACTGATATTACTTCGAAATTCCGATTTCAAAATTTCTAACCTATTGTTGCTGTTTTGCTTGCTCATCGAGAAAGCTTTGTTTTCATGAAATTGTTTTTTTTTCGAGATTTTTCTGTATACTTAGAATGGTCCAAAACGTCGAGAAAAGTTGTTCAGAATAAATATCCGCGTGCGCGTGAGTCTATGCACGTGTGCAGGTACGATGATTGGTACGAGGTTTGGTCACGATCTGTAACTTGGTTCTGATTTTGGAGATTCTCGATTTTTCAATGTTCTCTTACACACATTTTATAAAAAGTCATTCATCTTATATTTTAATCCGCAGTAGTACGTTGATCTCTTAAGTATGTCATGAAGTATGTTGTCGTAGAGATAACAGGGACTCCCTTTTGCTTTATTTCATTCAGATAAGATCGTTTGTTAGGAATTTACAACTCAGAGGGCAAACAACGGAGTAAAAAATGGAATAAAAATGGTTATGCACATCGACTGTCTAGTCGCTGTTGGAATTGATCGAGTTTCCTCGAGTGTGAAAACCTGTTAGATGAACAGAGTTCTTTGAAAAAAAAACCACAAAAATATGCGATGGGGAAGCAGGTAATTGTATACTGAGTCGATATTTCAATAATAACTCATGCAATCGAATATAAACTTCGCCTGGAAGGTGGCTAAATTCATGGTATTTATCGGTACTAGCTTGCTTCACCATCCGAAAACATCAATCGAACTTCGGGCACGCTCCAAGAGAGGATTTCGATATTACTCTCTTCCTCTCAGGGAGGGATAATGCCTGCGTGTGGTGACTCGAAACAAGGACGACGAGTTCTTGAGCCGGTTGGTTCAGGCTTTGGCTAGGCTGTGAGACGTCTGATATATATACGCCACATGTGCACCTAACACGAACCAACAATAATTACGAAAGTTCCTGCAAATCCGGTCGTCGTGACTGAGGCCGAGTTTAACGGATGAAATCAACGAAATAGACGATACGGAGACCGTAATGTTCCGTTTCAAACTACTCCTCAGTTCAAATAATGGAAGATATGGAAGATATACTCGGGAAAGTACACTTAATTCAGTGGAATGGCTAGAATGTAAAGACAACGAATGACATAAGAGATGGCATTTTTTATTTCTCTTGCAAGTTATTTTCTCATCACGCACAAATTGTGTAGATAAAGAGAGATAGTATAGCAACTATTAAAAATCGACTCTCAGATTGTGTTGTAAATTCCTGTTTTGGGTGGTCCTGAGTTGGATGGTAATTTTTCGGTATGTACTGAAAACTGGTGTTCAGAAAAGATGTCAAAGAAAAAAAATCCGCGAAAAAAGTCAATGAAGAAAAATCTAATGAAAAAAACACCGAAGAAATGTAATTTTTCTTCTTCTCCGGTCGGTTTAAACTTCAATACGCATAAAGATACAAAGCGTTTGTGTTGCTTAGGGTGGTCCATTTTAGATTGATATTTTTTTCGTTTGGCACCCCCTGAGAGTCTTTACTTTGACGAAAAAATAAACGTGAATTTTTTTCAGAGTTATAAAAATATATTTTGAAGTGTTTCGAGGCTCTCTTAAAAAAAAGACATGTCCGAAATATCTCGAAATATATTGAAATCGTGAAACCAATTTATAAGCCTGTTGATTGGTCGGTATGTCGCATAGCCAACTTTACCCGTTTATCCTAGACGGCGCTGCAAAGCTATATGGATCGCGTGCGCAGCGCGTACGATATATCGCGGCCAAATTGAACCGTATATCATTTGCCGTGTACTGTAGCTTTCTTTTTGTATAATAATAGAATAACATGCGGCAGTTAAATAAGTTCACAGTCTACATGCAAAACAGTCAACATAGAGCGCGCGCAGCGCGCACGTTATTGCTGGTTTAATGTAAAATGTCAATTTTATTTATTATCACATTTTGTCTTTGTCGAATTCGATTACAATCACGTTAGGTGCACTGTACAATTGTTACTTACTACAACCTCTAGAAAATATCGATTTTTTATTGCAATTAGTACATTTTTGTAGGTGCTGCTGTAGAACTTGCAACAAATGATTTTCATTTTTAGTCATAATCTATTGGACTCGTCGATCGATGCAACGCCTATTTCAGCAACATCGTTTACGGCATGCGATCCCTTCACAATGCTTAGTTGTTTTTGTTAATCTTCTCTCTGATCCCAAGTCGCAGGATTGTGGTTGTGATTATGATTACCTTGGAAAGTTTGGGCATGGAGAGTTTTGCCGTGGAGAGCTTTGGCTTGAAGAGTTTTGCCGTTGGGCGTTTTGGCTTCGGGAGTTTCGTCGTGGAAAATTTTCCCGTGGAGAGATATGCGTGGAGAGTTTTGGCTCGGAGAGATTTGTCGTGGAGAGTTTTGCCTTGGATAGTTTTGCCGTGGAGAGTTGGTGTTGTATTGAGTTGGTGTGGTGTTGAGTTGGTGATGTGAGTTGGTGATGTGTACAGTTGAAAGAATCCAACTCTACACAACACCTACAGAAATAGAGTCTGCGTATTGCACGACCTCCCGTTCCTCTGGTCTGGAGGCGAGCACGCTAACCACTAGACCATAGTACCGGTTTTGATTTTTCGCATGTATTTTCTACCGCTGTGGCATATTCGATATGTCTCTCCGATTTGGACTACTACTGGTACGAGGTCCTTTAATGTCTGGCACGTCACAAACTAGCAGAAAGTCGTACAGCTTTTTATCCAAAATATTAAAACAAATAATTGTGGATCCCATGTCTTTCGGAGATTCGTTTGCACGTTTTCAGCAAATTTGTTGTGCACTTGTTGATAAGAGAGAAAATTGCTTTTGAGATGTCAATATGATATGATTTTCATCAGTTGAGAGAGATATGTCTGCAACTTCAACCAATAGATTTATGTAAAACTATGTAGTTACAACAGAAGATTTGTCGCCAGGAATCTACAGAAACTTTCTAGTTTTTAGATTCACAAAAAAAGTATTATGTGTAAAAAATTGTCTTTCCCGGATGGTGTCCCGGAAGAGTCTCGGCTGGAGTTTGGAACAGAGTCCCGGCTGAATTCTGTATTGTGACGTATTTTTCGGTAACAGAATAATTAATTATTCTACCAATTCGGTAACACTCAAACCACGAACGAGAACACAAAAAGTAATTACTAAACGAGAACACATCGGGATGACGTCACCTTCGGCCGTCCACCCTCGCTATTGCACTCGCAAAACCTGGTGAGCGCCAGCTAATTTTTGTTTCACCGGTATTAACGAACCGGTATGCCCTGGAGTTTGAGTGGAACTACTCTCGAACTTCGCAACAAAAAGAAAGAAACTTACCAATTTTTGTTTCACCGGAATTAGTAAACCGGTATACCCTGAGTGTATCAACGAGAGCGACGGTGGCGAAAATGCACGGCCGCTTAGGCTGTAGGTTGTGGTAGAGGGGTCGGGATCGGTTGTCAGTAAAAGACACTGCTCTTAAGGGTATGTGAAACATATACCACGTGACACGTCAGTGCGAGAGGGATAGCTGCAATTTTCGAAACAACGCCATTCCAAGGCTATTGTTATACTGTTTCGAAAATCAAAATTCTGACTAATTCATTCACGAGATTCACATTACTGGCGTCCGTATTTCAATTTTCGCTTCGATCCATTCATAATTCGAGAAAAATGGCACTTCCGAACTTTTGAGGTGCAAAGTCGGTATTTCACATGCCCTTAACGATAGCACGAGATTAGAGTCTCAAGAACTCTAATCTCCACGAGAGATAAAAGATCGCGAAAGCAAAATTAATTTGTTGGCTAAAAGGCCGCGAGATCATGCGAAAATGCATCGAAAGAGGAATCGATTGAGATTCCCGATATCATGGGCATAGCTGAAGCACCAGCGCTGCAACAACAGCGGTAGCAGTAACAGCGCATTGCTGACATAGCGAGAGCAATACTAATTCGAAATAAATTTATTCTCATTTATTCCGGATGGAATATTTACGGAAAACTCACCAAATTGATGGGAGATAATCCACGTGAATGTAAGAGCTATCTCCTCGAGAAAACAGTGCACTAAACTGCACAAATTAGCGACACGAGAACACACAGATTTTGTTTTATAAAAATCCTGAAGCACGAGAAACGAAACTCACGCGAAACACGCGTAACGCACGAGCACGACGTCGCGAGAACCACGCTATACGCGCTTACGGGAACGGACAGAAAAACTGTCAATACGGGAGCGTGCAATTAACTCGAGACGTCTCGTGGACGTCTCGAGGCAGACTGATTATTACACGTAATTCTCTATAGCGAAACATTATGATTATTTCCGAAATCCGAAATTACTCGATCCGATAGCTACAGCCCTCTGACTCGAGCCACCTCCGAACTTTAAAGGGAACGAATACACGTAAATCGGTAGCATCTAACTGTGAGTGTAATCCTCCACGATCGTTTCTCTAGTGCATCGGGCGAGAACAGAGCATACACAACACAACAACATATCGAAGGGGTTCCTCCCTTGACTGCAACGCAAACTCTACTTTTGCTCGTTCTCCAGCCCTCTACATCTCCTCTGAGGGCGGCGGGATTTCAGCCGTACTGTTGCCGATTTCGTGGAGGGGTCTCGTCGGGTGCTCTCCTCTGTCGGGCAACTCGTTTCGTCGAGACTTTCTCCTCTCGACAGATTTGAGTACTCCGACCTTAACTTAATCTCAAGAACTAAAACGATACAAATTTTTCTTCAGCTATATGGTAACAAAACGGAAGGGTGACTCGAGAGAGTCATTTAACGGGAACTACAACAAATGCACTACGATACATTTTGTGACCGTGAATTTGAAAAAAAATCACATCACGGTATAGACTGCGAGAAAGAGTTCCAGATAGAATCCGGGCAGTTCTGGCGGGAGTCCCGTAATCCATCCAGGACTCCTTACCGGACTCCATCCCGAACTACTTTTTGCTGCGGTGGATAATTCGCTATATGAAACTTTGATGTATTGTCCAGTACAAGTAAAAAGCGAAGAATTACACTAGTGCGGTAATAAATATACGTGAACAATACGCCTACACACCGCTAGATAGGTCTCAGCGTCACTCATGCATACACCTCAGTAATTTGTTGACTCAAATTAGCTTCACAATAGTATTATGACGGGAAAAACGATCCTGAAAAGAAAGACACATTTCGCGATTACGGTATTCACAACATTTTTTTTCAGAGCCTAGTTTTAAAGTACATCATGGGTGAGAGCGCTTTTACAACGGCGACGTGACAAAGGCGTGGTACGTTACCGTTATATATGTTATATACCCGCTATAATGTGGGTATATTCCACAGCCTCTATTCTCTCGAAGTATCTCATAATCGTAACCTTCAATTTCATCAACGTAAAAAATGACTCATTCAGTGGATTTCATGTGTTTTACGCGAACTTTAAATGACAGTTGTTCATGAGGCTTTTGTCACTATATGCTCGTACCAGACAGAGCTCGCCGAATCAGATATCATATTTAACCGCTGATCTTCATAGTAGTATATTTAAATATCATATATATATATATATTTCCTAAGACGTTTTTTCGCTCTAAGGCCGTAAGCTATTCCGGAATACGACATATAATGAACTTACAAATCGATTCTGTCAGTTTTCGAAAAGTTCTATGTAAAAAACTAGTTTAGTGGTGTAAAAGTACACTTTGATCATCGCAGTAAAGAAGGTTCTACGGAACGCCCATTGAAAGGAGCTCCTTGAAACCTTTAAGACTATAAAATTTATTATATTACTTAAAATTGAAGGCTAATGGGAAATAAAATATAAATTTCTACTTGCGCAAATAAATATGAGATTTCTGCTGCGTTTTTATGCATTTTTAACCCGCCCCAACTTGCCCCACTACAGTGCAAGCCGGGGCACTTTGCGGACCTTCGCCGTGTTCGCCACCACACATAGCCGTACTCATACACGATGTTCAAAATTGGACAGAATGTAACCTAATCGATCATGGAACACAATTACTATAACACTATTGCAATTCATTAACGCAAAATATTTTTAACAAATGCCCAACGAAAAATGACCCTACATGCCCGGTCTCCCCTAGTGAACAAAAATTCAAAGCACGGGGAATGCGTTAGAGTGAAATGGGCGTTAAGTATTTTCGTGGTAAGCGGGGTATTTGACAGGAATGCAATAAAGAATTTTCATTCCTCCACCACGAATCGTAAAGAGGTGGATAATACGAATGCGATTTCATCCTGCGAGAACTCGTTAATAATACGCAAAGTACCGGTAGACGTTGGATACCAGATTGAGTGTAGTCGTCCTTTCATTGTTTTATGAGACGCAACCATTGGTTGTTTCTCTCCTCTCAATTCTCTCCTTATTCATTCCAAATGATAGGGTCGTGAAGCACATATATCGACGGTAACGAGCTAGTGCTTTTGGGTAGAGGGTGTGAGCCATACACTCGGATCGATCACTGATTAAGAATGAATGAGACATTCCCTTATCGCTGCAGCTGTACCTCTCTTACTCTACAAAGATATATCTACTTCGTTTGCGGAAGTTGATGCAAGCGCGAAAATATTGTCACAACCCAAAAAAACCTAACGGATGAAGAGAATCCAGTAGTAGACTGGGATATAATAAACTACTGCCTAGTGCGTGCAAACACCTTTCCATCGAAACCGTTTTATTTGCGATCATGGTCACGATGTATGTCATTGCGAGATCGATTGGACGTAGACGCTGCGGTCGACGCGGGCGCAGGCAAGGGTATGAACGTTGACACGAAAATCGACGCCGCACATACTCACACTTCTCGCCAGTTATATGCCATATACTACAGACTTCGTAGAACCGTGAAGGGTGGAAGTAGCGTCTGTAGAAGGGAAGAACATTGTACAGTGGAAGACTAAACATAAGAAAAAAAAATCCATCTATATTTTAGTTCTGCAACTAAAATTATTATAGGAGATCCGATCAAGCCGTCGGAATTGAAAGATTTTGAATGGGATCCTATTGTATACTTTTTAAGATCTAAAATCATAAAGTTCAAAATCTTTACACGAATTTTTGTCGAATGGAAAAACCAGATTAACATTTCACTGTGTACACATTTTTACATACTCTAAAACCAAGACAAATGTCGCAGAAACAGAAATTTATATATTTTGAACGTCTATGAATACGAAAAAATAAAAAACACGTTTCCGCAGATTAAGGAGGAAATATCGGTTTAAAGTTCTCATTAAACACTACGACAATAGACGGCTTCTGGTATATCATAGTTACTCTTGAGTCTATGTGCATCTTGTGTATGCCCCTTTAGTTGCGGATAGGTTACGTGAAAAAGTTAATAATTGCATCAGCAGTACTTTCGGTTACGACCGGAGATTCTACAAGCCTAGTTAATTAGACTAGTATTCTTAATAGTTCTACAATGATTTTGTCTTAGGTGGTTGAATCATCAGAAAAGCCATAGTTTTACTGTTTCTTTGTATAAAGATGAAGTCACGATAAAGGTAAAAGGCCTAATCTCGGAATATACTGACATCACAGAAGGCGTACTTCAGGCTGAATTTCAGGGTCCACTGCTTCTTGCTCGGTTAATTAGCGACGTCGAGAAATTTCTAACAATAAGTTCTACTGGTTGCAGGAGGGTTGCCATTAACCACCGAACAGAAGTAATGTCGCTTGCTTACGATAGTACTGCTCGGTACCATATTTCCATATTTCCAGCACTTAAAGCACTTAGTAGGTCTTATCTGCTCTTTGATACGGCAGACCGCCCAACCGATTTTCACCTTTCCGACTGAAATGACTTTCTTTGCAGTCTCCGTCGGGAGTCTGAGGAGCGCCGTCAGGGTACCTCCGTGCGTTTTTCGAATGGAATTCACTGTGCTGACCTCTATTGCGCCCTCATTCCCGAGCTGTTTATCTATGGCCAGGCAAATTTCCCGATGTGCTGTGCCCGTTGCAGTCCCGGCGTGGTCTGCGTTGACATAACTCCCTTCTTTGGCGAAGTTCCTCCCTGGCATCGCTACTGGGCAATTACTGTATCCAGTTGCTCTACCTTACTGAAAGAACTTCCCATCGTCGCTACCAATCGACGTATATCGCCGTGGACGTTGTTTTTTCCTTCGATGAAGTCGGCAAGCTCCGTGAGCTTGTCACCCAGTCTGTTCAGGGCTGCCGATCTGCTACACTCGTTCTGACGTGTAGCGTTTCCGGCCAAGTGGTCCACCTTTTTACTGTTTTTGCAGTCGCTTGTTGATGATGTCCTGGAGCCTGCATTCGCGTTCGCAGTAGACGCAGATACTGGGGATCCGGACCCCTACACCGTATTCGTTTTAACTGTAGTCGTAACTTCCATAGTGATTTGTTGAAGGGGTTTCTTCCCCCGTCTGTTTGGTCCGCGGGAGGTATTTTAATAGCCCCCAACCCTCTATATCTAGAGAGCCTTCCCCTATCCGCCACCTGGGGACGCACCACGTTGGGGTTTGCAGACATCCCCCCGTTGTGTGCGTGTGCGTGTGCGTGTGCGTGTGCGTGTGCGTGTGTTTCAAGGACACAAAATTCAATCGTCCATAACTCACGAACGGCACGATGGCTCAAGCTCAAATTTGGCACGACAGTAGAGCAGTAACTCCTCTTTAATTAGTGTGATTTTTAATAAAATCTATCCATATATATAGAGTTTATAGAATTTTTAATTTTTTGAAAAAATGGCGTGATCGCTCTAACTGCCGTAAAAGTTCGACGGTTTAGCTAAATAGTTCTTCATAACTGAAGACAGGTTCAATGTTGTTTGGTATTGAATTTCGACGTAATCGGTAAAGTGGTTCGGATTTTATACGATTTTGAATTTTTCGAAAAAAAAATAATTTTGCTCTAAGTCACGTCGAATCTCAATAAATGTACTCAAATGTTCTGCAGACGAAAAATAACATACAGCGCTGCTACGTACCAAAATTTTCGATGATCGGTAGAGTCATTTGGATTTTAGGCCATTTTGAATTTTTCAAAGAATTTAAATTTTCGCTCTGACTTTCGCAAAAGTTAAGAAAGTAAGTCAGAACTTTGTACTAGATGGAAATATGATGCAACGATATTTTTAACTTTTAATTTGTGTTGTTGCACAAACAACTACCAAAAGTATAGAGGTAATGATATTTAAAAAATGCTAATTAAAATGAAAAATGATGCAAAGTAGAACTTTTGCACGTTGCTTTCTCATTAAATCTCATTTTTCGCAAAGCTTCCTCTATGAGGAAGCCAAAATTAATAAATAAACTTCCTCATAGAGGTAGCTTTAAGAAAAATAAGATTTAATGAGGAAGCAACGTGCAAGGTCCTACTTTGCATCATTTTTTTGATTAACTAGATATCTCTTTTGAAAAGAATGTGGTTTTTTTACAGAATCTCCCTCAACAGCATTAAAACGTGGTTTATCAATATTCTGCATTTTTAAGGATGTGCGAGCGCTAAAGCGGGTGTTAGATGAGCCGCTCAAAATATGGCGGTGCTGGGATGCCGACAGACAATCCTATGTTACAGACTGTGAAGTCAAGTAAGCGACGAAAACGCGAAAGTATTCACAAAAATACTTAATTCATCTTATTATCGATTTCTAAATTACTTGCTTACTTTCAAATAAAATTTGAGTAAGTATGAGTGTTCTCTTTTTTGCCGCATCACGTAGAAAAAGAGACCCTCCTTAATAATTTGTAATACGTTTATCGAAATTTGTAGGACAAGATTATCGAAACAGCATTTTTTGAAAATAAAAATATAGAAAAACTAGATTTTGTATATTCGGACCTAAGATTTTCTTTACAGAACTCTGTTATGAAAAATAGATCACATGAGATATTTTACAATTTTTTTTTACTGCAAAATCCATATATCTTTTTGACCCCCCCTCTCCCCCCCAAGTTTACTTTATCACTCGGAAACACGTCTTTGTCTAATGATGAGGAATTAGAAGAAATAACAAGACACCCGAAAACGATGATCGGTATTAATAATTGAACATGGTGGTGAGGCGGTTGTTGATTTTTGCCCGTATCCTGTTTATAGAGTAATTTGTGCAAATTCCAATCTTTTCGACCAACGTATGGCCCCCCATTGAAATTTTGACCGCACAAACCGTTAAACTCCACGTATTGAATATAGGAAACTTCAACCCGTATTCTTTTCAGAAGCGATAATTCATAGAATACTCCGAGGATAGGGGTTGTTATTTTTTTCCCGTATGGTAATGCATATATATAGAATTATTTGTGCATATTTCAAACTTTGTAACCAATAAATAGACCAATAATGAACTGTTGATTGCTTAAAACCGATAAACCCATTGAAAAACTTTAGCTCTCGTCTTGTTCAGAAGCGAAAATCTATTACAAAATATGAGGGTAGGGGGTTCGTTATTTTTTCTCGTATAGTAATATGTTCATAGCGTAATTAGTGTGAATTGAGGTTTTTCGATCGACGGATAGTCACGCAATAAAATATTGACTGTGAAGAGCAAGAAACCCCATGTATTTTAAATGGAAAACTTTAACCCCCGTAGGGGAGGGTTAAATGTGGGATAAAAAATCTAAAAAAAATTGAGGATTGTTTTTTATTTATTTCAAACCGATCTGGGGGGCGGGACGATTGAAATTCAAAAATACCGCTTTTAAGAACCACCCTAACGTGTATGTATGCATGTGTTATTAATTTAAGATTTTTGTGTTCAACAATAATGGCTACAATTATATATTTTTTTATTGAAAACTCATTTAGAGATTTGTATATTATATATACATATGTTTTTAAATTTTCAAAATCTTTGTTAAAATAAAGAAAAAGCCTTTTGTTTAATAAACTCGTATGTTGTACGTCATTACTTTTATCGTGCCATGATTTCATTTAGTATGTCGGTTTTTGGATTAATTGTTTTGTACGGTTTATTCATTACATATCTGCGTCACTGTGTTTCTATAATTGCCCATATATTTATTAGTATCAATACAACCACAGTATAATTATTATCTGAACTTTTATTAAATATAACCTTCCTATTATTCAGAGGTCAAAATTTGCGATTTATGGTTTATTACACTCTTAACTACCACTCAGCGATTTTTCAAATTTTTTGATATATCACTTGAGGAATAGGTGCGCAAGGAATAAGAGGATCTAAACAAAATGAAAAAATATATTTTTTATTTCGGGTGATTCCGACCCTAGGGTTATGAAAAAACGTTGTACATTGAGACAAAAACTTTTTCTTCGTAAGTTTTCACCCGGCGCGGCCTGGGTCAAGGGCTGCCGGGGCTCTGAATTTAACAATTAAACAATTAAATAATTAGTTGGACGCCAGTTAGTTTTAAAGATCTAACAACTTGTTAATTTCCTCGAAACACGTTTTGGCTAGCTCAGACACAATAGACAACACAGGCGGGGTATTCGAGGGACCCGTCAATAATTGTACAGCAAAAGAGAGAGAGAACTATTCCAAGCAATGAAAGAAGATTCAAACGTACTTACAGTTTCAATAATACCAAATACGACAATTCCAGTATTATAATGACAATTCCTTTATTCCTTTGACAAATTTCACGATTCCATAGATTTCCGATTGACAATTTCCTTCGAATGCGGTTACAATAAACCGTAACGACGTATGTTTGTCAAGGACACGCTAGCTGCTACAATAAGCCACATCTGGCGTTCCTTTGCTAGCACCTCGAGAGCTTCACAAGATTTCGTCCCTACGCAAGTGGACAAAATGCAGACCTCGCGTTACACGGCCCTTCGACAATCCTTGACCGAGTCTATTGCTCGAGTGTGTGATTTTCGTACTTGGATCTACAACCGAAATCCATTGTCTAGCGCATGCGCTTTGATTCTTGTCGCCTCTGTCTTTCTAAAGGTCGAGATCGTGCGTCACTCTCTTTGTCGACTAATAACTGGAGGTGGTCTATCGCTGTCCTTGTTCCGCTAGTACGTCGATTGTATCTTTCGCCTTTTTCTTTTACAGGGTGGACAATATTATTCACTATCGACGTTATTGCGCGCGGATAATAATCGCAGGGCTCATTCCTTATATATAATACGCATTTTAACAGGTTTATTCTGCGATTAGCCTTCGAGGTGAAAATCTGGCGTGTGACGTCGAGGGAAATACTTAAATTAAATTCTCCTGTCACAATATACTTTTTTGCCCAACAAACTGGTTGAGAAGTTACATAGGCGAAAAAAAGAAGGCACACCAATGGAGAGCTGTAAATAATAATATTCAGAGGTGACTTACGCAATTTGTAATCTCCCATTTAATATGGGACATACGTTTTTGCGTATTCAGACTTCTATACTCCTTAGTGACAACTGTAATGGAGTAATTTTGCAACATGTCTCTATAGAAAATGTAGCGTTCTACAAAAAAAGGAATTTGCAAAAAAATCGTAAATCCAACGATTTGAAAGTTATTAAATTTCAAAATTATATTTACATAAAATTTTACCGTTTTTCAACTATCACAGCAAAACTACTACTTTTACCATAACAATAAAAAAAAAATTTGCAGAGCATTTAATTCTCAACAAATCGACTCTTGAGAAGAATTTACCAATGACATAAATTGGCAAGTGTAGGTCTATGGAAAAAAATTACAAAAAAAACTCATTTTAAATGGGTTTCATGTTTGTACAAAAGTTACTTCTCAACCAGTTAGTTGGGCAACAAAAAAATATAAAGTTTTTTTTTTAATCGCCCTAGTCGACCACCCTAATCAAACAGCTCTAAGTAATTAAGACATATTTTACTACGCAAATATGAATATCTATGATGTTAATATTGACAACTCAATACATTTTAATTTGACTACATTACCATTACGTTTACGAATAGAAATCGTAAACCTGTATAAAATCAGTCACACGGTATAACCTTTTTGATGGTTATCTGAATTTGATTGTACCGACCCTATACGTTGGACTATTTGTCGGCACTCTACCCGCATCATACATCCGGTATCGAATTTGCGGGATACCCAGCTGTCCGAGTAAAAGCCGCTTTTGCGTAAAGCTATTCGACATCTGAGCATCTACGTGCTCGGTTACGGTAAAATGCGCAAGCAATACTGCTTTCCAATAAAGCTTTTCCTTCTCTCTCTACTCACCTCTATTCTATCTTTCAATTGAGCCGGTATTTCGGGCGATAAAATCGCAGTGGACGAGATAATAGCCCGTTCCTGGATCCGACCCATACCGTGCACCAAGGACCAATGGTGAGCACAGAACGCTGATGTTTGATCTATTTTCTCGCACGATTGAAAATTTCAAGAGGCCGTTTGAAACATCCTGGATTTATTGGAAACCGAATAGAGTTGTGGAACAAAAGCTCCATAGAGCTTTTCGAGATTCTATCGGTTATATAAGAGGGATCGATAAATCATCGTGATACGTGCAGAAATTCATTTGATGTACAGCTCAAACACGTAACCGAATCGTGTGAAGGCATTAACTGAAAATGAGCAGAGAAGCAGGAGGTTTAAAGATCCAGACCCTGCTTACATTCAACTATACACATTTTATTAACAAAATACGCTTTGAGCTAAAATCAGTACTGTATTGCGTGAGAAGGTCCGAAAGTTGCCGATTGCGACGAGTATGAAATTTCACACGGGTCGTCAATTATCCAACTCTTAAGTGGATTTTACGAAAGATGAGTAATACAGTTGGAGGAGATTTTCGTAAGTACAGATGTGCGAATCGCTTTAGCACACTGTAATATTTTACGATTTACAGTATTAGAATTTTGAAGTTTTATAGTTGTGCAGTTGAGTGACCTGTTTTAGGACTACAGTACGTTAATATGTAATGCATTACAGCTTTAAGGATGGAAGTTTTGCATTGTAGGCTTCTGCTTCGATCAATTGCAGAAAACAGCACCCACTATTTACGACATAACTTGAGAGACGCGCTTGTAATGTAACACAAGCGCACCGTCGATATCGGCCATGCAAATATTTTACGAGGACAAGTCGATACCAATCGCATGATTGTGGAGTACCGGGATGTGTCGTAAAGACCTTGTGGATCATGAAAAGTGGAGTAAAGAGATTGTCAAGAATCTAAAATTTGTACAAACTGAAATGTGTAGTAGGAGCGAACGGGACATGTCGGGCCGCGGGTCACGTAGGGACAAACGACTTTAAAAATTGACGTTTCGATGCGAATTTCTTTTACTCTAAGGCCTTATGCACTACTCCGAAATAGAACATATAGTAAACTTACATATGGATTGGGTCAAATTTCGAATAGCTACATGCAAAAAAACCAGTTCACTGGTGTAAAAGTACACTTTTATCATCGTAGTAAAAATGGTTCTGCGCGGCGACCATTGGAAGGAGCTCCTTAAAACCTTTTTGACTTTAAAGCTTATATTATATTATCTAATATTTAAACCTAATTGGAAGTCATTTGGTGCCTCACACGTCGATAGGTTATGCATTGAGTCACAGACTATATCATGGGGTACAATGGGACACTCTCGACAGGGCAAGCTGAGAGATTAAAAAGGCCTATTTTGCGCAATTATCAGTATCTTAAGTGTGTTTGGCAAATGTGAAGCAATTTTGAATTGCATTCTGGAGTGGTGTAATTCACCTATATTGTCGCTGCTGTTGCACGTATTACGACGACACTTGGCTGGGATCATCGGCGGGAGAGGAATGGGTGCAATGCATGGTGACACCCAATTTTTCCAGTGCAAAAATTGCGTCTCATCCCTTCATAAGAAAATAATATAAAATAAAAAATAAAATGATAATTAAACTAGTACGTATGAAATAAATTGATAATTTATTGTCGAAATAAAATGTAAATTCCTACTCACGCACATAAATATGATATTTCTGCTGCGTTTTTATACTTTTTTAAGCGATCCTAACTTGCCTCGCCACAGGGTAGGTCAAGACACTTTGCGGACCTTCGTATTATCTGCCACCACAAATAGCCGGAGCCATATAGGATGTTCAAAATTGTACAGAATGTACCCAATCGATCTTGGAACACAACCTCCATGACAATATTGTAATTCATTAACGCGACAAATTTTTAAAAAATGCTGAACGAAAAGGGCCCTTTCATGCCTTTGTCTCCCCTATGGGGATGTGTAGTACCGAGGTTGTTGAGAATCTAATGTAGACACTCGGATTGTATCGAGAGTGTATATAGTATCGACCAGACCTGGGCAAAGTAGTGAGAAGTACTTCAAGTACAAAGTGCGGTTAGTATTCTAGGTACATGAGTACTTGTCACAAGTACTTTTTCAAGTACCCTTTATAAATCGTCTTGTTACACCGTAAGAAGGTTATGCGGCTAAAAATTACATACACAACATCCACAGAGAACAATGAGTAATCATTATTAAGAATTATGCATCTAAAAATTGAAGAATAACATAGGACTTTCTTATCAAAGTTTATTATTGCGTATAACAAATGTGACAAAGAAGATATAAGACAGACCGCCTACAGCTGCTCCTAGTCTCCGAGTGAGGAAAGTTTTTTTTCCACAAACACAAAGCGTGGGGTAGTACTTCAAGCTACCCTTGAAGTACTACCCCATGAAGAAGTTTAATTATCAGTAACTTTCGACATTATCATTATTCAAAATCCTCAGCAAGTCCAAAATGGGCGATATTTTTTCAGATTTTCTTATTTTATAAAAGTACTTGGTACTTGATGCGACAAAAAAAGTATTTGGCAAAATTAAATGCAAATACTACAAGTTTTTTGTGGTATTTGAAAATTTAAGTACAAATATTTAAAGTACTTTAGTGGTATTGGGTATTTCAGGTACTCCTAAAGAACCGAGTACTTGAAGTACCCGGTTCTGGTATTGACACAGACTAGATTCGGAAACATACTTTTGAAGAATGTGTGACACGCGTTACAGAACCATACCTTGTTAGGGGTATGTTCAGGTATATCGAGGATATGTTCTACAACCGTAGAGCATACCTTTGTTTCGCAAGTGGAGTATGTAGTATCCAATGTACAATATCAAGTTATGTGGTAAAAGGGGCTGCCCAGAAAATGCCGTGAAGAATTACGGGTGTAGAGTAATAATGTGTAAAATTGGGGTGTACTCTACAATTCATTATACTGCATGGATGACCAACCCAATAAGCCGCCATAAACAGTAAACATCAGAGCTAGTATTCTATAATATATTACCATATGTAATGTATATCGGGACGCTGTAAATAATTGAAGCATGGAAGCCAATAGCTATTCGACATGCACTGTACCAACGCATTCCTGTTCCTGCTCCTTCCGTGTTGCCTGTGGTAACCCTGGTCTAGCCGGCAAGCCGTGACACGGCCCTGGATAGCGGAAAAAATTACCAACCATAGAGCAAACTATGAAGTCCTATGTTAGATCAACTGGACAACTGGGAAAATACAGAGAATTAAAATTAATTCTGTTTTTTACTTATTTTGTTGGCGAGCCCTCACAGACTAGCGAGAGAAGAACGCGCAACGATTCGACGGTCTGCCTTCCACCCACCCGGCTCCACATTTCTGGGCGCAACGCGTTACGCGAGGAATTTGGAGGAATTAGTCATTATCATCTTCTAAAACAATCTATTAAAGATCATGGCAACATCTGTGATAACGAACATAAAGATGTTGTATACCCGAATTTATTCTGTTTTATAAGAATATTACCTAGCAAACGCGGCGAACGTGAAATGGCCCTAACAAACGACTGGTCGTTTTGTGCAGAAAATCACCGAACAAGCGACCGTAAAATGACGACCATCTATATTCTGAACGGGTCGTTTTTCAATTAAAAAAGCGTTAGTACGGTCATTTTTTTAACGATCTGTAACGACGAAGCGGAGATTTTGAGGTTGTGTAGGTATTGGTAGTGACGATATTCAAACGAAGTATCGAAGAGAGAATATATATGGTGACTATCAGAAACCGAACCCGGATTATCCTGGTACTAACATAAGTAAGAGCGCTAACCACAACGCTAATGTTATCTATATATTGCCCTCATTCGAATCGTCTTATATGAAATGTAGTGCAGAGCCGTCAGAGACCGAGAAACCGTGGAAACCGTGGGAACCGAACATCCCGAAACTTTAAATTTGCTCGTAGTTTTACAATTAGAGAATGTTAAACGACACGACCGATCTTATACATCCACATATATCCTACAATCTATTTGACGAGAATCTTTTAATTTATAGAGATATACGCATTGTAACCACTTTGTTTTCCTGTAGCTCGAGGTATCCTTAGAGTGTTCGAATATCGTTAATTGCTTAACGTTCCAAGATCACTGTGCAGCGTAGAAGACAATAGTGTCAGCCCATTGTACATGGAGTATTGCGCTCAAGTGAATAAACATTGGAACGCGACATCATCGTACTTATTTGCATAGAAATGGTTTGACAATAGTCATGGCTCGATAGTGAGAAACGCTCAGGTTATTTACCATCTGACAGGCACGATACTTAAAGCTCTGATATTTGTCAAATATATGAAAGACTATACATATGGATATATAAGATCGGTCGTTTTACAGTCACTAATAGAAAAACGACCAACCAACTAGATATTTCTGGACGGTCGCTTTTAATGGTCGTTAAAAAAAAAACGACCATAATATCAACTCTCACGGTTGTTTTCGGTTACTATTTGAAGAATGAAAAACGCCCTGGTCAAAATCAGTGATGGTTTTGCGGTTAACTGTTGGCAGAAAACGACCGATCGTTTGTTTAGTCGATTTATGGTCGACTTCAAGTTTCCTTGGTTAGCTAGGGTTTGCCAGAATGTTGCAGTAGTTTTCATGTACTAGAAACGAGTGGTACTTACTACCAAATATATAGCAATTTTCATCACATCACTTCTTCGTGTATACAAAATTGAAATTGTACACTCATTCTTGACCGTGGGTTCGAATGAAGACTTTTATTAACGTCGACACAACATACGTCAAGAAATCATGTAGTGAAAAGCAGCTGTCTAAAGCTCACTAGCGTGTCGTGTAAACGTATCAGGAAGTATGAATGGTCCTAGATGCAACACGCGATCCGTGTCGAACCAAGCACAGCACGTAAAATGAGATAGTCGGAGAGACGCGAGTGGAATGTTCCAGTCACGTGCGTGATAAGACCGTGGGTGCTGGATGAAAGCCTTGGGTACGGTGCGGGGGGGGGGGGGGGGGGGGGGGGGGGGGGGAGCAAGTGGCATCCTAAGAGCGTTTATTCGTTCCATTATGCGATAATTGCAAATTGATGTCTATCGGTAACGGGCAACACGTATTTCAACGAAACGGTCATCCTGAAAAGGGACGTTTACAACATCGACCTCACGTTATGTCCTCCCAACAGTTGCTTCGGCAACTACAGTTATATTTGCCAGCCCGAGAACCACATGTACCCTTTGTGTAGAATATACTGGGACATGAAGTTGTATACTTTGTATAGATCTACGTTGTCTTGACTTGGAAAAATGCCAGAATTCGAACTACGCAAAATGCTGCAGTTCTCATACTATACTATCTACTCCAGTTGGATTTCCAGAAAGGTCCGGAATCCAATGACGACGCATTCGTATCCTCACACAGTACTGGAATGTTATCGTTATCTTTAGATGCTGAGAAGTTCGGTGGTTAGGTAGTCTAAATCGGATGTTAGGAATCACCGAATTATTTCCATCATCTAAAGGCAGCCTATAATAGCATCTAAAAAGGGTTCGGGCAGTTACATTACTCCTTATTTATCGTTCTACCTGCGGAAGATCATCGTAGAACAATGATCATTGCTGTCACCAGTTTGCTTGCATTTGGAAGCTAACCCAGCACGGATTTAAGTTCAATGAATCAGGTCAATGTCATATGAAATGGTTCGTCCGAAAGGTTTTTGATTCAGTCTACAGCTTAATGGAGCGCACACTGTAACCTATTAGCGTAGGCAGCAAAATTCTGATGTGGATCTCGGATTACTTAGTCGGTCGCTCGGGTTTTGTTAGGTATAAGAGTTTCTACTGGCGCGGCAGCAGTGTTCCATGGACAAGAGGTTCCCCCAAAGGGCCCTTACTGTACTTGGTCTTCGTTAATGATATCTCAACTGCTTTATTCACACAAGGTTTCCTTCTGTGCGCGTATAACCTTAAAGTATATCGAGTAATTAATGGGACTGGGGACTGCTTAATTGATAGGACTGCGGTCTGTGATAGGGTGTACATGGATTTCGACAATCTATTTGACTGGTGTTCCTGGAACTGTCTTTCTCCTAATTAGGGACGAGTACATTAAGTTACTTCTTGAGGGGACGCAAAGCGTGACGAATTCCATTGGCGACCACAATGTAGCTGGTACTGTTGTCATTAGGGACCTATATATATTATATGATGTCAGCCTTAGTTCGCCCTGTTCGTCGTTATAGCCTTATGTGTAGGTTTTCGCAAGAATTTCAGATAGGTGCTACTGTCAGGTATATCTCTTTACATAGCGCTTGTACGTCCTATTTTTAAGTTTGCGGCCGAGGTCTTGACAGGGTATGATGCGAAACGTACATACTAGTGTTTTTCGGTCCGCTAGGTGACGCGACCGTTTAAATTTCTCGCTTTGAAGATTATTTAATAACGCTTTGATGCTAGGTCAGTCTTCACGATGTTTTCAAGTGAGTGGCGATGATGTCTTAGCCATCCTAGCGATAAGAGAATCTCTCTCCAAGCTTCTCAAATATCTCTTTGATCAATGGAGCTCTCTGACGATAAATGTATATTAACAGCGGTGTGGAGCAGCAGTGCAAGAACGATGTTATAGCTGCTCGGGTTCTTTCTCAAAGGTAACTGTAGCAGGTCAGGCAACGTGCAAAATCATGCCTACGCTGGCCCATCTGAGAAACTGAAAAATAAAGACTAGTCTTTAACCCTTGCATGACTTTTGGTACATGTCGTTTCTATGTAATTTGCTGGAACTAGGGATTGCCAACATCTTTGTTATACTTTTTCGCTTCATGTTTCGACCTGATACACTCATTTCACACGTTTGTCATCAGAAGCATCTTCTTGTCTTGGGCTGCGTTAGTGAGGATCTTGCCACTAGAGATTGGACGACATTGTTTTCAGCAGTACGTTGTTTCATCAGAAAAAGTGACTTAGGTTGGTGACGCGAACCACATATCACCGACACAATACAACTGTTTCTTCACAACACCAACTCTACATGATACTCGACTCTAACATAAGCACCAACTCCACACTGTAATCGGAACACGAGTATAATCGCTAGTGGCAAAATCACCTCTTATCGTAGAGTGGCTCCATATGTACAGATGGTACTGTAGCGTAGCGTCGATGACATGAAAAAGAGTCAAATTTTTTAGAAACGACATTCCGCCTGAATTATTTGGAGTCTCTCTTTTGGAATTATAAGAGTGTTTGGCGGTGCTGATCTCGAGTTCAGCTATCTCGGTATGTCTGTGGCGGCAATGGTACGTCCTAGAGCTTAATTGTAATATCGATTAACGTGTTATTTATTAACTATGATAATTGTTCCCTTCATTCGCGGACATTTGCCTACGCAGGAAAAATGTAATTATAATAAATTGCAATGCGTTTGCCATAAAGATTTTTTACTGTAATATCGCACGCTCGTCATTTGGCGTCTGCGCGACCATCGCCAATTCATTAAATATTGCAGGTATTATGAAAGTACGTGGCACGTATGTAACTCGCGTGACAAGAGCACTGTTATGTCTTGTGCCCTGTCATTCCCCATGAACTGGCAATTATATTTACATATAGAGCCGTTTTTTTCTTCGACGGCTATCTGAAATTTTCGGATGAGGATATCCCTCATAAAATTTTAGGAAGCTTGTAATTATTGGAATTATACCAACATTAATGTTGCCCCGTGATCAAATACAACGACCTTTTTATACAAATAAATAGTCGTGATATTTATTATTTTTCTTAATGAAATAATTTACTTGGAAACAAGAATAATAACATATTATCAAAATAATGAACGTCTGAAACACAAAATAAATACAAGGTTTAATTTTCGTGGATCAATAAATAAATAAATGAATAAACAAAAATGTAATGCATGCAATCATGACTAATGTAAGTCTTTTTATAGACTAATTAAAAAAAAAAGCATTTATAGAATACGTGGTAAATTTAAAGGATAAGTAAACAAAAAACTACCCCTCGGGAGTTTGACGTAGACCTCTGGATAATGGACGATCCTAATGACTTCATTGCGTGATCGGCTATCTTTCAATTTGCGGCACTTCGCGCTTCGTTCAAGCTGGGCATGCCGTTTTGTAATCAGTCAATCGCTATATCGTTTGCCTTATCCCACATCGGGCAGTATTATATATAACGGTGGAGGAGACCCACATTCCTCTTGCAGGGCCACCTATTCTCGAAATGCAGGACAGCACGAATTGCCTATGAAATGCGAGTTACCGGTATCGATTCCTATCTCTGCGCGACTCCTCTCAATGTACCACGAGTCAGTGGGTGAACTAGAATAGAGGAAACGAAAGATCCAAATAGGATCCGTTACATGCCAGATTTAATTTGAGATTGTGAGCGTTACGAGCTTGATCTTATCCAAGGGAGAGAGTGAACGTGCGTAGCGTGAATTCGCTCACTAAGCTTCGCTACAAGTGTGTACCACGGTATGCAGATAAGCGCGAACACGTTTCTACCATTTCTTCAGATGGACGACTCGAGCAGTAATTTATTTAGGGTGTATGGTGTTAGATGAGGGCTATATCAGGTATCAGTACGGCTTGCCTGATAAGGCATACCAGATTTAAGCCCGTTCTGGATCAGATCTGGCATTGGTACTACTTGCTTGATCAAACTCACGAGATTTTTTTTTTTCGTGGCATTGCAGGTCTGTGCTGCACATTTAGCTAACCAAATTGCACCAAAAAAAATGCAGAATTAATTGGGCAATTTCAGGCAACATTTTACGGCAATAGCAGACAGTAAAATTCATTCCTTATTTTTCAATATGATCTATTGTGAGTGTAATACATATCAGGGAAACTTATGGCATGGCGAAATAAATGCCGGTACCTGTGCAGAAAAAAATTGTCCGGGGTGGAATCCTGGATGAAATCGGAGATGGAATTCTGGATGGAATCCACAATGAAGTCCCGGAAAAAGTCCGGGATCGAGTTCGGAATGTTCTTCGGGAGGCTCAAATGCCAAAGTCCATCCGAGAATCTATCCGGGACTCCCCCCAAAACTGCTCGGACTCCAACCGGTACTATTTTTTTCTGCACCGGTGTATAATATTACCACTCACAATTTCCGTCTAAACTCAGAGGAAAGAAGCAAAAACATCGCAATTGTAGTTATTCATAAGCGCGTACTATATCGAAGTGCCTCTGTCACTGATACGAATTTTAAGAGCTTGAAGACCACAGTAGAGTTGGCTTCTACGATTACGAAGGTTCGTTATTTTATGGAATACTGTAAAAAGACGACGACCTCATTTTGTGGACTCTATCACTCCGCATGGCTGTATCCGTGCAAACGGATCGTCTTGGGTCTGACTCATTCCAATTCGAATCAATATCCATTCCATTTAAGCGTCATTTGACTTTATGAGCTTCTAGGCGTCAGATACCATGCTGAATCTCTTGGTAATGAAGCAATGTGCGATAGTGACACACTACAAGTCCAACTAACATGACGAATAAGAAAGACTCGCGATGTAGAAAAACAAAGATGTCGCAGGAGCAAGAGACCTGAGTCTGAAATGCGCATCCTCCATTTCTTTTCGTAATCCGAAGAACCAGTAGTTGCTACGAGTTGCCTTGTCCGAGTATCTTCACAGCCATTACTTTCTTACTCGGACAGCTTAAGCTGAAGGGAAGATACGAGTAGATTAAGGAGAATACGTTGTGTGCACCACTCTGCACCGCACTGTGTTCTTTCAGTCTTAACTCCAGTTAGTAATACATTCACTTCTAACTAAAGTTGCCAAGAACAAACCAAAGTTTTCAGAAACGCGTGGCTCGCAGTCGTCTACTTAAGACGAGAGCCAGGTAAATTCCGAATGGGTTCATTGTAGATAATCATACGTTGCCGGCGGCTTCGAGGAAAATATCTGAGTCGTAATTACAGAATTACGTGCTCTCTTATCCGTATGTGCAGTCTTTTTACCACATAAAAAAATGGTTGTTAAACTAACTCTCGTGCTTCGATTTCACCGTCTGCAATTCTGTACTCGTAAATAAATAATGAGTTTTTCATAAAAATTCTGAGAAATATTCTTTTGATGACATGAAAATGAGAATACTAATACGTTTCTGGAATCATGAAATCATATTGCACTCTAAGTCGTTTAAACCTTACACCTCTCACAGCTATCTGATTCGCCATAGTGGAATCAGTGTGTGCCACAAGTAATTAGCATCGACATCTGGCAGGTGATGAACGACAACGGAGCTATAACCACCAGATATAACCTTGCATAACCGAGGATGTCAATTATCCGCTAATATTAATGATCCATTATCATCAGTGACCCAACCTTCCACCCCATCCTCTCGCCCGAAAATCTAACGCTCAATCGTAGACGCCTGATTTACATGAAGGCTTGGATTTCCATTTGAGCGCTGTATCAGGTCGAGAGAGTTGCCGAGCATCAGATGTGTTCTCGATACGCTCGGATAGTGCGATTCGCATCACGAATTCCCGCTCCCTCACCATCGATTCCTCTCGCAAATTGCCATCTACACCACCTGGGGCCCCCCACGACGTGCTTCATGATCGATTCTATCAGACACTCTCCGTATATGCGCCCATTTCCAACTCTCAATTAAGCAACACTCGTGATTCAGGCTTTAGTAAGTATACGACATTATCGTCGTCAAAGGAATTATATCCGTCGGTGCCCATTGATGAAGCGTTGAAGCACAACTTCAGCATGCGTTGAATGTCGCTTTCGATCTCTTCCTTGACGCCCACCACAAATCAAAGTTGCACTTGACCGCTATCCAGAATTACACCGATTTACTGGAAGTGTTTGATTTTATCAAAGTACCTCGGCTGCCGGATGCCGAGAGCACGTGTCAAGCATGAAACCATAACAATTACCTGTACGGTATTCAATAGCAGTAAAGCTAGAGAACATTAGCAAGGTCTGTTGCCACCGGTGGTCGGGACATTTTCAAGTGTGCCACCGAACTTGACGTCCTTTGGCCGATGGCAAAGCCTTTCCCGGGGACAAATACAAACCGCCTCCACCCACGAACGTACTCTATTCAAGTCTACCCACTTGGGATTATCCTACATCCACTCGCCAACTCTCTTCGTTCACTTACTCCCACAAGTTTAGAACTTAAAAGCAATCTGTGTAACGTTTGATCTCGTCACTGTGAAATGAGCTACGCGACTATCGTTATATACTGAGAACCTTGTTTCCATCCTTGGAGAATCAGCTTTGAGTTCATACGCATTTCGGGTATTTGTCTATCCACTAATCCTCATAAATGCTTTCACCACCCGAATAATGAATTACTTGGGTGAAACCAAGATATAATCAACCTTAAAAGCAATAAACGGCTGAACAAAAGTCCTAAAAAAAACAATGTGTAAAAGATTTGAGATAAGTACTTTTACATTAGTGGCATTATATATATTCAAAAAGTTATGAAACAAGCTGAAAACACTGGTAACATGATACATGTGTGTTAAATATTTATGTAAATTGGGACAGTCTGTTATAAACCTGAAGAAAAAAAACCTTACACTTGGAGGTAAAATTTTTTTATTGAAAAATAGAAACAAAGAATAATAAAAATAATTTACTAATTTTATTGCAAAAAAAATTAGACCTTAGTACTTAGCAAGTTAATATGGTTCCATTAACATTAAATAATTAACATAATTGACTACATTTCACAAATTCACCAAGTACTAAGGTCTAATTCTTTTTTGCAATTACTAAATTATTTAAATATTATTTGTTCCTATTTTTAATAACAACATTTTTACCCCCAAATGTAAGATATTTTTCTTCAGGCTTATAACATACTGTACCCATATGCATTTATATTTAACACAAATGTACTTGACAATACATGCTACCAGTGTTTTCAGTTTATTGTATAACTTTTTGTACATAGAATGCCAGTAATGTGAATGTATTACTCTCAAATTTTTTATACACTGTGTGTTTTTTTGTAGTATCAAAATCAGTGGAATTTTGGGTTTAATAATTAATTCACTCCTTTTTCTATTTGATCTTAATTCATCTTTGGTGATAGGCTAATATACAATTTGAGTCTACCACTAAATTTTAATTGCGTAAAAGTAGCGTACAAAAAACAAAGATGAGTGCTCTGTTTAAAAAAAATAATAATAATGTATATTACAAAAGTCACTCCACTTCTTTCTGATCCAAATAATTTATCTCAATATAATTTGACTCTTTTGCTGGATAATTTTGAGAGATTGCACGTTGCAAAAAGTGGAGTGCACAAATCTGAGTTATGCACTGAATAGCCACAGACTATTACATTTTTATTAAAATAGACTTATTAAGCATATACATTCAAGAACACCTTATTATTTCTGTGTCAATTCTGATGATTAAAGAACACTTAATTTTGTCGGTATCAGTTCTGATGATAATTTATTTCATCAAGAGCCGCAGCATTTATTTGTTTCATCAAGAGATACAGCATTTATGTCAGATGAATTTGGGAGACTACACAGAAAACCGGTAGTTTGGGTGATTGATGTTGAGCCCGCAGATTGCATAAAAAACTGGAGTACGCATAACTCAATTAACCACTGACTTACCACTAATTTTATTGAATTTATTTAAAAATGAAGCTTGTTACGTATATAAATAAATTATAGAACAATTTATTATTTCGATCTCAGTTGTGATAATTCATTTCAAGAAGGGGCGCAGTATTTTACTAGATGACAGTGGAATCTTGGTAGTCAATCGTAACAGAGCGAATAAAAGCCACTAAGTCATAAAAATAATCACGTATAGGAAATAAAAAATTCTCTTGTTCTATTTATTTCTGTTTCATTATAATAAAATTGTCATTAAAAAAACGGGGTACATGACATTGTAAGGTTAGGATATAGGTATCAATCATGAGACCGAACAATAAATAAAAATCATTGAATTTATTAAAGCATAAAAATCATCACTTAAGCAAAATGAAAAACACTTTATATTCTTCGTTTTCAATAACATTTTTTGCAATCACTTTTTACATAAAAAATTCACTGCTGTGCGAAAGTCAGTTTGATCTGATCAACCACTAAAACTGAGTGAATATAATCACTGAATTATTCATTAGAGCTTACTGGTTGCGAATCATGGAATGCGAAAGATGGGTGTGCTAATTATGAGTGTACGAAAGATCTGACGATTGAATTTTTACGTTAAATATTTCAGACAAGATTCTAGGTTCAAATCACGATATCAGTGCAATGACTAAAGGTACGAAGGTCGTTTTGGTCTTAAACGAAACATTTTTAGTCGTAGTGTCGGATTATACCTGAAAAACGGTTGAAAATGCTATCACTTTATCATTCTAACATATGTAACCTCAAAAAGAAGTGGCTAAAATGAGTTACTTCGAGTGAGAGAGTCTGCGATAGTATCTCGTTGTTCGGTAAGGTAGAGAGAGAAATTTACTTGTCTCGAGGCGCTACCACGTATCTTGTTAACTCAGCCAATTTCCAACTGACAATTACACGTTTCAACATAAAATATATATTCAGAAGTTTATAAAAAAGTGAAGCTTATCAGTCAAGGTCATTCGTATTTGAAAACTTAACGGCAATACAATAATTTTCGCGAAGACTAATGATATTATATACGATATATATACGAATGATATTTGGGAAAGCCTCGAACATTATAAAGATTTTCCTTTCATTTTTATATTTTGGGACTTAAGCGTTCATTATTTTATGTCATCTTTCAAACAAATTTATGGTAGTATATACTTTCTATTGCTCTAAGCATTTAAATACATATAACCCACTAATTAGCTTCAAAGTGTATTTTTTATGACCCTTATGTGTACACATAAGGGACAAAAACACTGTCTTCTGGAGGGAGGTGTTCTGCATAGCCCATATGTGGCTACAACGGTACGATGTTGCGAGCGTTGACGTAGTCGTGTCGTGCTCGTAAAGAATGGTTTAAAATTGTAAATCGCGAGCCAAAGGTGACGGAAAATAACATGGCATTATGCGACATCAGAATTTTATTAGTAATTTGCGTAAACGTATTCTATACCAGGAGTATGAGATGCATACATGGACATGTGATACAGTAGAACGTTCCATCAGTTAAGGGGACATATATATAAGTAGCGAATTAATTAATGGGATAAATATATAAGGAGTACGTGCCATTAATTAGCAGGTTGAAATGCATCATTTGTTGTTAGCCCACCTGAATCTCTTTGAGTTGTGTAACACCTTTTTTCAACGTGCCTTAAGAAAAAACACGTGAGATATAAGTCTGTTGCGTATGATATTTTATTATTATTTTGTATAGGCTGAAAAAGTAAAAATGTCAACAATTGTCGAAACTGGCGCATTGGTATTAAGAGGGATATATTTCGTGTGATACATCGAAATATATTTCAACCAATTTCGGCGAGGTAAGAATTGTGCGGGTCACTGCTAACCACCGCTAGGTGGCACGGCGTGCTACTGCAGCGCGTTTACATAGCCTTCGCTATGCATTCTCATCTGGCCATCCAGCTGTGGTGCTTCTCTCTAGATTTAGGTTATGTCGTAGCTGGTAAAATAAGAGCAACACGAGACACTTTGATTAACAAGATAACAACGATTAAATATCTTTATTGAGTCTACAAACAATACGTGTAGTTCGACTCTCGTCTCGCGTAATACTAATGACTTGGTAATCGGAGAAGAAAGCGGAAATGCCGTCGATCGAGGCGCCACGCTAAGCGCGTGGGGAACGCCAATCGACATTGTTCTAAATTATGATTGGATCCTCGTAGAAATAGTCCAAAGAGAAGGAAGTAGGTGGAAATGGAATGTACGCGCGATATAAGCGAAAATGTATACGCGGCGCAAGTGGGGATGCCACACAGCTATCGTCGCTAGCGCGATCTTCCGGATGTCGCTCAACTATGTTTTTAGTCAAATTGACAAGTCTCCGACATGTTTTGGTAAAGAAATTTTGAAAACTGTTTACACCGTCGCTACTGCATCGATTTGAATGAAACAACGCTCAAACGGTGCGTTGTGCAGTTGTGCATGGGCTAAGCTCTTAGAGTTACGATCCGATAAGAATAACGCAAGTAGTTTAGTAATTTTTCCTGGGGTAATTGAAACTATAAAAATTGTATCACATTTTCGAAAAACCAAATGTTAGCCCAATTGTGACGTTATATTGTATTTATGTTCAAAATTTCATTGCCATTGGATGCTTCGTTTAGAAGAAAATAGCTTTCAAAATGTTGACGAAGTGAGGGAAGCGGTTCCACAGAGGAGTGGGGGAAATATCACTGCCGCTTAAATGTGAAATTCAGATTTTTATTCACGATAACCACAACTCCAGGGAAATGGAAAGTACGAAAATAGAAATTCCCTTAGATTATTTAAAAACTAGAAAAGATTATCAAAGAAATTATGAAGTGGATTCGAAAAAGTATATTCTAGGCAGAAAACTAGAACGAAGAATGCTTTCCCTTTTTTTCAATATAATTATTGTTCTCTTTTGAAGAAATATTTTGATAGAAAAAGATCTAACCATGCGTACGTATTTACGTCTTACGTACGTATTTCTTCTATTAATTGTTGGAACGGGGTTTACGGTATCATATGTATTATTTGGACCAATAGAGACTGAAAATTGAAACTTATACCCTTTAAGGAATGACTAGTCCATATGTAGTTCGCTATGTTCCAGGAAATGCTCGACTTGAACAGACTTTGTTTTTATTTTTCTTCTGTTGCAGCTTTCTTCTAAACGGCAAAATTAGTAATACGCGCGATTGCAATCGACCGCGAATGAAAAAATTAGTTGCGACGGCCAATTCAGAACGTTATATACACTCCAAACGACTAAAATTGTTGGACAAAACAATTCCAGCTTCTCAACTCGGCAGTAATTGGATTAACAGACATGTTATTCCGTTCGGCAAATTATAAAATCGATACTTTTGTCTCGATCACTTCACATAGTTACAACTCGTTGATTGGGGCAACCAATATTTTTATTCAGCTAATTGCGAGGTTTTGGTTGTCAGAGCTAATCGACTATGTTGGCCCCGTTAACTGATTTGGTGGATGAACCAGTTATATTTATTAATGTGACGGTAGTAAGCCGCATAGCAACCTAAATCGAGAAGTGGTTTCCTGCAGATAAATGGAAGATTCGCCGGTGAAATAAAAACGAGATGTATATTTTTTTTAATTGAATGTATTTGTTATAAAACATGCATTGTTCTGGTGTGTATCTGAAATAAAGAATTAGTATGACGTGTGCATGTAGAACAGTTGATACAAATGTAACATCCCTTTATTTATTTATACTTATTTTTACTTAAACCTATTATAAACAATTATAAAGAAAAAGTTGGAGCTTCGAACTGCTGACCGTTTCCCACTTGATGGAAAATACATACGAAAAGAGTTAGAAGTGTGGATAGTTATTAAAACTCAGACTTATTAATTGTTACGTGGATGGGCAATGGATCGAACTGAGAAAATGTTCACAAGTTATAATGCAAATTAAACTTTATTATCGTGTACAATATGGATTTTTGTGCAAGTGTCGTGATGAGACGTTCTCAAAGTCGGCCATCCTTTTTTACATTAACTGCCGGAGATTGGTTACAGTCGAAACTCTTGCCGTAATACTAGTAGCGCCAAAAGTTACGCGGAGACTGTACGTACTACAATATCATATTTCCAATACGGATCATAATACTAAGTTTGTGAAAGCAGTTGGAAGCACATACCCTGTCATCCTGGTAATGTATCTTTGATTCCAACCTAACGATAACAATAATGAATGAAATTATGAATCCAATTTAATTTTTAAGTTTATGCATCCAAACTATATAGTTAGTAAAGATAAAAGATTATTCGTGCAGTAATGGCTGAGTATATCCTTTTCAAATTCCATTAATTTTCAGTTGGTCCTGTAAAACTGCAGTAAAACCGTTACCTGCACACTCATTGCAAATTAGGGGTAGTAGTAGGTTAGTTCGTAATTTATGAAATCAGCGATCTCGGCTAGCTATGCAATGAATATTATTTTTTTTTTATTAATTGATAATGCAAATCTCAACTTTGAATTTGGGGATCAGCTCGGGAAACCCGATTTGCCTCAGCAGCTCATCAATGCCCATCCCTCGATCTATATGTTAGGCCACAAATCTACAAAGAAACAATAGAGTTAGCAAATAGAACTACAATCTCTTGAACAATAATAAATAGTAAATTTTTTTCTAGCATTCGGTTGTCAATAAATCGCGTTGTGCGAAGGCACATAACTCTACTTTATCAACGCTGTACACGTCACAACATTGATCCTACTTTATAACTATGGTTAAGAATGATAATAGATTTGTATATTCTTGCGAATATGCACGATTTACATTTTTCGAGGTTCACGTTTCTTTAAATTCACTGCGTGAAAATTGACGTAATCAATAAAGTAGTTGGTAGATAATAATTTGACAGTACATCCGATTTATCTCTTTGCTTGAGATAACGCACACGCACATCCGGGCGCCGGCTAAAAATTGTATTACTCGAACGTTTTAGACTATTTTAAGTATGTTGATATTAAAGTCTCGAAAAAAATGTTTCATGAAAATATAGCTTCTTCTATGAGGAAGCAAAGTAGTTATTTAGGAATACGAAAATAAAAATCTATCCTACTCAATTAATAATTAAAAATCTGTACGGTATGCGGTTTTATAATCTCCATTATTTGCTAGTAAAGCTGTGCAGATAGTATAATAGTACATTGTGATACTAGTACGAGAAAGTGGATATTCCGCGAAGGTTAGGAAGCGGCGCATGAGCCGAATCGAGCGCTACAGTGACACGAGGCGAAGCCGAGTGTTGCTCGTAGCGCGAGAGAAAGCGACCTTTTTCATACATGTACCACACACTATTTTTTTTAACGAATGAACGTTATGTACGGTGTTTCGTGCCTGTAAAGTGTGAGCGAAAGCCAGAGGGGAGAAGAGTGAAATAATAAAGGAATGTGTGAAATGATGAAGGAATGAGTGAAATAATGTAGAAAATTGAGGATCTGCGGATGCGCAAGAATATTATTTCTCGCCTTACTACAATATGCTACTTCGCGAACGCTTTGCAGGCACGAAAAGCGGGTCATTCCGTGATTTTGTATTAATGCATATAGAGTACGCATATTGCTTCAATTATTATCCCGTTAATTGGCAAAATTTGGTATGTCAATGATGCCTTTATCGTTTTCTTGTTCTTTCTTTAATATTCAGAATTATTTACTTACCTGTACTGATATTTTTCGATGCTGTATCTTAGAAGAATAACCTAAAACTGTTAATCAGCTACGTCGATGAATTATTTTTAAACCCGTTCACAGAAGCGGAATTGTTTGTTCTTTTCGTCGAAAGACGACGGTCGTAACTGATGAATTGTAGCCCTAGGCTAGTTGCAGTTGTTCAAAGTAAAGTGGGCTTTTCGGAGGCAGGAGAAATTTTGTCCTACATTGTAATGAATTAGCTGGCTGTCGAAAAACTAATCAATGAATCACAAACTACAATAGCAGTTCTCATCAATACAATTCTGCGATCAACTTTCAATTATTTAAGTTTCAAATAACATAAAATAGAAGTTAACGTGGCGCAAAATACCAGGAAAACTCTCTTTTTCCATTATTCTTTATCGTACTTCTTTATTCACTCTATACTGACAGGAAATAGTGGAGCTCATATGATTTTGTCGAAAAATCATTTAGGCGATATGTATGTAATTATGCATGTTATAAAAATTTCTTTTTAGTGTTCGTAAAGTCTGGGCATCATGCTCTGAATCTTAAAATGTTCATAATAAATGCTCTATTTTAACTCCCGACGGCCCCCGAGCAAAAGACAGGAGTTATGCGATTAGCGACGATCGAAAGATCTCACCTCGAATCTTCGAAATGCATGTTTGTCGAAACGACAAAAAGTGTCTTGACAAGTTTTGATACAGAGCTTCTATAGCTGGAAGGTTTGCCATAAGTCCATGGATTTTTGAGATCCATAGTGCCTCCGCATAGTAATTATTCCGCAATTCGTAAATATCGCCTTGACCACTACATTCTCATGACTACTGCATACGTGTGAGCCTAGCCTGACATGGCGTCGATTGGTTGAAGCTAAGGCCAGCTGAGGCGCTGTCGTCCGGCCGTGTTGTTGATATAAAAAGTGTGAAATAAAAAAAAATTAATTTTTTTTAAACTCCCGACTGCAAAAAAAATTACAAAAATATTCTTCAAGAAAAAATGAATATTCAATTAAAAATTATTTATCAAAAAATGAATATTCAATAAAGAATTGTACATAAAAAAAGTCTGAAATAATTCATAAGATTTATAGGAGGATTACTCTCTAATTTTTAAATTACAATTGTAACAATAGATTTCAATTATTTGTTTGTAATTATTCAACTCACAGGTATTTTTTTTACAACTGTCGGAAGACGTCAAAGTAGAAGTGCCAAAGTCACTGGTCGTTTTACATAATGAACAAGTTAACGACATCAGAAAAGACGTCGTCCGACTGCTGTAAAAAAAGACCCATGAGTTGAATAATTACAAACAAATAATTGAAATCTATTGGTACAATTGTAATAAAAAAATTAGGGAGTTATCCTCCTATAAACGTTATGAATTATTTCAGACTTTTTTGATAGATAATCTTCTATTGAATACTCATTTTTTGATAAATAATTTTTTATTGAATATTCATTTTTTCATAAATAATTTTTTATTGCATATTCATTTTTTCATAATTATGTAAAAATCGAGAGCCACAACAATTATAACACATCCGGCGAAAAATCGATTTTTTCGTTCAGAAACGAAAAAACGCGATTATGCATACTGACAAAAAAAAAATCATAACTCGTAATTGTACATTCTGGGCATCATGTCCCAGATCTCAAAATTACCGTAACGGATGCTCTTTTTTTATAGTAAAATTGAGAACGAAAAAAAATCAAGACATACTGTACGAAAAATCGATCATTTAAGTTGAATAACGAAAAAATAAATATTGTTGAGTTGCTAAATTTGTAAAATAATTTTTTCCTGAAACTTCGATTCAATCCGAATATTTTTGTTCGATGACATTCTTTTATTTGGGGGGGGGGGGGGGGGGGGCAAAATTTGCGGTACGCTTCGTCCAAAAAACGTAACTTTGAAAAAAAAGATTCCATCGAAAAAATCTGAAAACATTTCGAACTGTACTTATGATCTGATAGAATCTTAGAAAAATGTAGTACTAAATTCGGAGGTGTAAGGTCCGATCTCGGTCGAGTTCAGCTGGAATTACCTGGTCTCAGCTGGAATTATCTGGGTTACCCCATAGGTAACCTGAACTTGTCCGAACGAGTCGAAACATTGTAATCTCCATATATGGCCTCTCGAGAGAATGCCGTAGTGCGGTTGATAAAACTGCACACTGCATGAAGTGTGGGAAAGGGGGGCACAAAATCATGAACTGTGAGGAGAAACCTCACTGTGTGCTCTGCGAGGAGAAAGGCATCAGAGAATGCGGGCACGTAGCTGGTAGCAGTAGGTGCCCAGCCTACACACAGGCACTACAGGCGCTTATCCGAAAGAGAACATGAGATTTTTGCAGCTAAATCTGAACTACTGCGAGGCAGCACAAGATCTTAATGAACAGACCGTGCGAGAATTAAGACCGGATATTGCAATCCTCTCCGAGCCATACAGATACCTAAACAGAGTGCAATGGGAAGCTGACAGAACGGGCAAGGCCGCTATCTGGACTTGTGGCAAATCCAACTTCAAGGAAAGGATACAGAAATCGGAAACGGGTTTTGTACGGGCTAAGGTGAACTGCGTACATGTGTACAGGTACTATGCACCTCCCAGCGTCAAAATAGAGGAATTCGAGGGCCTTCTGGACAGACTTGTCGGGGACGCCAGGAATCGAAGCCCGGTCGTAATAGATAGAGACTTCAATGTCTGGGCAGTGGATTGGGGAAATGTGAGGACCGCCAGGAAAGGACAAGCTGTCCTGGAGGCCCTATCACCACTTGACCTGGTCCTGCTCAACACTGGTACATCGTCTACATTAGGCAGAGGAGCGGCAAGCTCTATAGTGAACCTGACATTCATCAGTAGCTGCCTGGCACGAGACAGTGATAACTGGAAGGTAACAGATATCTGCACGCTGAGCGATCATCGTGCCATCCTATGGAATGTACGATGCAAGCAAAAACGGCGCGGACCTACACCGAAGAAGTTAAACGCAACTGGTTAGAAAGTGGATACGTTTGATGAAGACGTGTTCCGTTTAGCCATAGAGGATGCGGTTATCGAGGAGGGCAATGCGATGAAAAAAATGGAGTCGCTCATGGCAAAGGTCATAGACGCGTATGACGTTACCATGCCAAGAAAACGGGAGAACAACCAACACCCTCCACTATACTGGTGGAATGATAGGATAGCCACACTTCGTGGGGAATACCACAAGGCAAGAAGGAAACCCCAACGAGCCTGCGGAAAGAGCACACACGCGGCATTAGCACAGAAGTATAAGGAAGCTAGTTCTAAGCTGAGCAAAGCCATCAAGAACAACAAAAGCAGTGCTGGAATGAGTTACTAAGCATAGTGGATGACGACTCGTGGTGTAGACCATACAAAGTGGTCATGACACGGTTGAAAGGCCAGCCAATGTCAACACCGACTGACCCGCAAGTACTCCGGAATATTGTTTCGACGCTGTTCCCGCAGCATCAGGAACATGTTTACCATATAGAGGAGGTAGAAGGAGAAATAATCCCTCCTATCACTGGAGAGGATCTGGCCAAGGCTGCCAGTAAAACTAAAAGTAGAAAAGCACCCGGACTAGCTCGCCATCAAGACGGCTATCAGGGAAGTACCAGAGGTGTTCGTCGACCTGTACAATTGATGTCTCAAGGATGGAACCTTCCCGGAGAGATGGAAAAAGCAGAGGCTAGTACTACTCCGGAAACCGGAGAAACCGGCGGACGACCCTTCATCATTCCGTCCTCTCTGCATGCTGGACACTGGCGAAAAAGTCCTGGAACGCATCGTCCACAATAGAATTGAGGCTGCCATCGAGGACGCCCTAGCAGACGACCTATATGGCTTTAGGAAGTCCCGCTCGACACTCGACGCAGTAAACCTGGTCGTAAACACTGCTAAAAATGCCACATCAGGTGCACTGCTTAGTTGCCACCCTCGACATGAAGAATGCCTTCAATTCGTCAAGATGGGACTGTATCTGGGATGCGCTAAACAGATTGAGCGTGCCACAGTACCTCAAGAGAATAGTCATGAACTATCTCAGCGACAGGATACTGATATATGGCACAGAGGAGGGGCCTCAAGAGTATAAGGTCACTGGAAGAGTTCCCCAAGGCTCAGTACATTCCATGGGACCGCTACTGTGGAATATCATGTATGATGGGCTTCTGAAACTGGCAATACCAGACGGAGTCAAGCTAGTGGCCTTTGCGGACGATGTTGCAGTTGTCATCACTGCGAAATATCTGGAAGAAGTGAACAGCATCTTCGAGGAAACCCTCGTGCAGATCCAACGCTGGATGAGTACGGTCGGCTTAAAGTTAGCTGAACACAAAAGAGAAGCGGTTCTGATAACGAGCAGGAAGATTAGAGAAACCATCTCTCTCTCGGTAGGCGAACACACCATCACATCGCAACCTTACATCAGGTATCTCGGGGTGTTGATAGATGCAAGACTCAGCTTTAAACAGCATGTCGAGCGCGCCATCAACAAAGCGGCAAATGTGGCCGTAGTGTTATCACGGCTTATTCCGAACGTGGGCGGACCAGGACAAAAGAGGAGAACATTGCTCGCATCAGTGATCACATCGGTAATGGCTTATGTCATAGCCATCTGGTCGGAGGCCATGAAAATAGAGGAGTACCGCAAGAAGGCAGCAGCAGTAAGCAGACTCAGCACATTGAGGGTGTCCTGCGCTTTTCGAACGGTATCCGAAGACCCATTGAGGTACTGGCAGAAGAGCGACGAGCTTTGTATCAGCAAGGACGACTGCCTCTAGCGAGCCAGGGGAATCTGGACCAAAGGAAGGTGGACATTCCGGCTGATACCACAACTAGACAAATGGGTGAATCGGCCCCATGGGGAAGTCAACTACTACCTGACACAACTGATCTCTGGACACGGGTGCGTCCGAGCGTATCTTCATAAATACAAATATGAGGACTCACCGGAGTGCACGACCTGTCGCGAGGAGGAAGAGGACGCGGAACACGTCTTCTTCAGGTGCCCACGTTTTAGCGTGTCCCGTAGGGAAATGGAGGACGCACTGAACACTCAGGTAACTCCAGAAAACCCGGTAGAAGGAATGCTGGCATCTCCGACATGATGGGAAGCAGTCAGTTCATTCGCTGCGGAAGTCCTGAAAGAGTTACGACGAGAAGAGAGAGCCAAAAACCCAATATGACGAACGAAAAGTTACAAGAACCCCTAATCTCATGTATACCATGGTAATGAGGATGGGGGATATACGGTAACTGAGAAAACGAGGAAGAGCTGCGGCTGAGGCCTCCCCCGCGAAGTAGTGCCTAACGGTGGTCTCGCGGGGGTGAAGGTTTCGAAAGAAACCGGAAAGGTCAAAGATGCCAAGGAGGTAGGGTTTTAACTGGTAGAAGTTCCGATAGGGACCTGAGTCCAGCACACGAGGAAGTCTGCTACTTCCCATGAAAATCTCGAAAAAAAAAAAAATTTTCACGAAAACAAGGCTTCCTGTATGAGGAAGCAAAATAATAATTGTGATAATTAATAAAAAAAAAATTATCAGGTGTTGGTGATTTTTTCCCGTATGATAGTATATTTATAGAGTTATTTGTACAAATTTCAATTGGTGACGATTGGTTGAAAAATCCAGTTTATACCAAATTTTCATTTTTATTTTGATTATTATTTTCTATGTGAACGGATTATGAACGGATTAGTCTTTGGAACGCTTTTACAACAAAAAAAAATTACTCGTTTTGCTTTCTCATAAAGGATATCTTGTTGATATTTATAATTTACAAAGCTTCCTCTATGAGGAAGCCAACCCCAAACCAATGTACTTCGTCGAGCAATGCTCTATGGGCAATCTTGAATAATGAGGAAGCAAAATACAAATTCAGTTGCACCCTTTTCTCATATAGTAATATGTTCATAGTAAATCCGGTGCGGTGGTCTAGTGGTTAGAGTACTATAGTTAGTATGTCTAGTCCAGAGTATCGGTAGGTCGCGGGTTTGAATCCCGGTGCCGTCGATTTTCGTCGAAAATGTAAATACAGACTCGATTGAAGCTCCAGATGTATACGTGGGACCCACACAGGTATCTGTACCTGTGGGGGTCACATGTCCGTGTTAACGTTGTTGACGAAACGTGACGTAGCTTCGGTGACGGGAGGCGAACTCGAGACCGGCTATATCAGCATAGGTTTTCCGCAGTTTTCCTATGCCCATAGCAAGAAATGCTATGGCGAATGCGATATAGAGGGGGAACTCGGATGCGGCCGTATGGGGGCCTGGTTACAGATCCAAACCAGACCCCAGGGGGGACTGGCTACTGACCCGGGCCGACCCTGTAATAGGCGTAATGCCTGCAGACGGGTGGAAATGCAACATTAAAAAAAAAAAATATATGTTCATAGAATAATTGGTGCAAATTCCAGATTTTTCGATCGACGAATAGTCCTGCAATAAGATATTGACTGTGAAGACCGAAAAACCCCACGTAATTTAAATGGAAAACTGCAACCCCCGGGGGGAGGGTTAAATGTGGGATAAAAAATCTGAAAAAAATTGAGGATTGTTTTTTATTTATTTCGAACCGATCTGGGCGGCACGATAGAAATTCGAAAATACCCCCTTTAAGGACCACCCTAATGCACACCCAGACATCATGAAACGGTCATATTTTTATTTTTTCATTCTTTATTAGCTACCGCGTTTCAGTCATAGCATTTATTCGTTTGGTATCGAAATTCTTGCGAAAAGTCAACCACTTATTAATTATAATAATCATAATTTTACTCGTCTGTTTTTTAATAGATTTATGGAATTTCCCTTTTTTAATGATGCTCTTCCAGGCCTGGATATGAGAGTCTTCCGCTTACAGATGGGACGTCTCGAATATTTCGTACGGTACAATTATATATTGATAGATGTTAGTACTGTGACGGCCGGACGATCAATGATCAAGCGCACCGATTTCGGGGTTTCTTCGACCACTATAGATTTTCAAAACTGGCGAATCATTACCGCCTCGTTCGACACTCTATTCTGTTAGCGGGAAATACAAAAGTACAAAATTTCTCTACAAGAGATTTTTAAAAAATTGATTTTATTTTTTATTTTTTATGTTCAGTTTTTTTTTCGTGTGGCGCTATTTGCCTCGTAATGTATAAAAAATCGTCTTTTAAACGCAGATCTATATCGTTTTACAATATATACATTTGATTTAGATTAGACGTTAGATTTCTAGAACTTATATCAAGTTATAATTGATACACTTTCACCTATCGGCACAGCGGTGAATTAAGTGAGGTTTGCGAGTCAGGGAATATTTATATGTACCCGCATCGTCTGCAGGCAGTGGAAGCACCTTGGATGCCTCTTGTGTCGCAGTGTAGTACTAATTGTAAGTCCGACGAGATTTGTTATATGCCGAGTTCAGAAACTATAGTCGGGTAACTGTGTGTAACAAGCTTGTCTCTCTCTGACACCTTATCCCGTGAATGCCGGGAACAGTTTCTGAACGAGCCCTTGTGTGTGACAGATAGTGATAGTTTATTTATCCGCGTGTGTAATTGTTTTATATCAATCTATCAGCAGAGCGGTATTAATACTTTTTTAAGTGAGGGGAGGCAGTGGCACAGTGGATAGAGTCGCGGCCTCACACGCTGTGGGTCCCGGGTTCGATTCCCGGCCGGGCACCAATGGAATTTTTCTATGTGCTTGTTCTGCGACTCCCCGGTGGTTCGGAACCCACCATAAAAAGTAGGTCCTCTCCCGACGCTGTAGGCCTCGTCCGGTGGACAGAACCGAAGCATCGGCAGGTTGACGGTTTGAATATCCGTGGCGCCGTAGTCTCGCTGTGTGCTATACTTGAACGTGACTAGCTCCAGACGTATAGGTCGACATATACGTCTGTAGTTCAGTCTTTACACACGGCGGGCGCGACATAGCTCCGGCGCTGGGAAAAAGAACCCGATACCGACTGTATCGGCACAGGTTTTCCGCAGTTTCCCTGGGCCCTCGAGCAAATGCGATACAGGGAGAGGGGAGTCGGCTGCGGCCGCAGGGGATAGTGGGGTTAAATTGGAAGCAAGAAGGGAATGTAAAAGGCTGAATAAGCCATACAATGGAAAATAAAGACTCACAACTGATACTTTTTTAAGTGACCTGGTGAATTATCCGCAAAATCATTTCTAAAAACCCCAAAATTCATGTCTTTTTTTAATGTTTACCCCGAGTGGGTCCCATGTCATACGCAGTCGTTCTTGAGATGTAATCTTTTTTCCATATAACAATGAAAAATAAAACCGGTATTTTTTAAAACTATATTAATGTAGTTACGTCGCGAAAGCAACCTTAACAGATGCGGCTGAATTTTGAATACCTTATTGTAGTTTGAGTATTCATCTTTTATTTGCGAGGATTTGCCAGATATTTTACCGGATGTCGAAAAGAGTAAATAAACTTTTAAAAGTAGAGTTTTGTACATAGAGTTGATATGAAAAATTCATGGAAATTGTGAGCTGTTTTATATAGTTCGTATATATATATATATATATATATATGAGGGTTTGAACGTTTCGGCGCTGCGATCATCGAACATTCTCGTAACGGATGTGACGTCTTGGTTCGAAGGATCTAGAACTTAAGTCTAGAGCCATGTACGCGAAAAGGTACCGGAAGGTACGCCCGTCGTTAATAATCACGCAAATGAGTCGGGTCTGCTATCGACCGTTAATAAAGACCATTATATACCGAGTTATCATGTGTCATTTATTTCGTCGTGTCCTACAGATAACAATACCTTACAAAATTGAACTTTAACCAGAGAAAAAAGCATCACAGATATGATATACAAAACGTATAAAGAACTCTACGTTTTCGTTAGACCTTCAAGTAACCGATGCGACACATAAAAAGTAGTAGTCACCGGACACTTCAGCGACTTATTCGAATAAATTGCGCCGAAGTTTGAGAATGTTGCACATCATATATATACACAATAGCTACCATTGATCTGCACATACTGATTGTGTTCTGAAATAAAAATCGCTCGGATCCGAAATTCGACATGATTAATCTTAATTGAACAAAATGATTCGAATAAAACGCAAATATTCCTTCTCAATGCATTTGTTGTTGCTATAATGCTCTCGATCCACAGTTTTCTTTTCCGCGTAATAAATTGGCCTTTCCTCTTTCCGCGATCAGCTCGAACGTTATGTATTTTTTTCGGATCATTGGACAGGATCGATCAGGTATACAATACAAACGTTTCAAACCCTGACTAGCATCCGCACCGAAAGCCTACGATTCCGATCGATCAGCCGATCGATATTGCGGTCTTGCCACGATGTGTCGTGTGCTTATAGAGCTAATAGCAACCGAGTCAAATCCGTTTTCGTAACATAATTATATTAATTACGCACGTGAAAACAATCACGTAATATGGTTGATTGAAACTTTTTTATTTATTTATTAATTTATTTTTGGGATATTCCGATGGATGAATAAATTTGTTCTTCGATGATGATAGTCGCTAGTTTATATGATTCACAATCAGGCGTATTGACACCGTATTGACAACCAATCAGGCGTATTAACATTAGAACGTCTCCATCGATTATCGCCAAGTTTAACACCAATCATGGTTTAATGTTAGTTCATTTGTGTACAAAATTTCAACCTCGTAATTTACGAAAGTTATAGCGTAAAATGACTTTTCGAGATTTTCAGAATGCTATGCTATAAATGCTATAAAATGTCGAAAAAGATTGCAAAGTAGCTTCCCCATAATTTTCCATCTTGCACAAAGCTTCGTCTATGAGGAGACCAAATCTGATAGCATACTTCCTCCTATACTATACAGTCATATAGCATACTTCCTCCTCAAAGGTAGCTTTGGAAATATTCGAAAATAATGAGGAAACAAATATATGTGCAAAGTTCTACTCTGCATCCGCTTTTTTTTACTACATTCGTGTCATTTCGCTCGATTGGTTTTTGTCGTGATCTTGCAGGAAGCAGTTTCAATGTAGAACAGGTCCTTGTCAAGATACATGGAGTATCGTTCGAGGCAGTGAGCCGGAAAGCTTCCGATATTTCACGATATTTCGAAACGTTAACACCCTTACTGGTACCGCACCGCGCTACGTAGTGTATGCAACGTAAAATAGATGTTCAGCATCGATAAAACGTATTCTGTCATACCAAAGTGTCTGGTGTGGAGCTTACGAGGCAGAAACATGACCTGACTCAGGTTACATAAAGGGTCATTCACAAGAATATTGCATGAGGCGGGTACGACGAAGCTTTTCTGTACAAATATCATCGACGAAGACACGACACGTTCTATATTGCATTCACCACTTATCAGTGGAACATATCAATGTGAAATGCATTTATGGCCTACCATGAACTTCTTATATATAATTAGGGTTAGTATCCTTCTGTCAGTTTTGATATTTGACATAAGCAAAAAGATTCCATACATGAACTTGGTCCCGTGTATCTGACGATATCGGCGACCAATCACAGACCGAATAAATCGACAACAATACCGTGTTACTCACCAACTGTATAGAATAAGAAAATATCCGCGTAAAAATGATAACGAGTATCGAGAATTGCACATCCTGAGAAAATGACAAGAGATCAATGCACGAAGAAGACATTATATACATTTTTATATATCTATAGAAGGTCAACTCTTCTGATTTGTTGCCATCAAGTATGCCATCAGTCGGCCAAGTTCGCAGTAAAAGATAGAGCCGTTCATGATTGAGCCACATGGTCAGTCTGGTAGGTTCATCGGATGGGATGTTTTTGTCTTGGACATCCAACATTCTAATTATCCTCAAGATTACAAAAAGGAAAAAATATCGATAGTTTACGTTTCAATAATTTACCCGAGAATAAATTTTGGTTCAGAAACTTTCAAATTTCTAATATGAGCTGAAAAATTAAAAATGGAGTCACGTACTATTGGACATGAAACCAATTTTTTTATAACCTTACGAGGAATTTTTAAAAAATGGTAATCGCTGTCTCGTAGATCCAGTACACATATTTTCTATTACATTATATCTCATAAAGTGCAGCAAGCATCATTGACATGCAAGTTGCATTACACGTTCTATTTACTCATATATACGTGAGTCTGGGGAATTACGATTCAACGTGACGAGAGTGTGCTCCGAGCATCCGATGGAAATAACCTGAGTACCACTGTGACATGAGAATCTACGAATGCAAAATGCAAAAGGAGAAGCAAGTTACGCCAAGACGAAGATGGAACCCGATATTCCATTACCACCGGAGATGCGAGTGCAAATATATCCAATGCAGAAGTGAATGAAAATTTTTAATGGATTACGAAAGCAAAATTCCTGAGATTGATCATTTTTATCTTTCTCTTTAACAAGAAATTCATCCTCTTCATATTCTCAGTGTTATGGTCACCATTGACTTTCGACCTGACCCAGCAGCAGTTAAATATTGATGTGAAAGCGAGGGTGATAAAGCAGATTTGCAATGCAAACGATAATTCTCGTCGGATCAGGTGCAGTTTGCAAGTGTCGGCTGCTTTGCAGATACAGAAAGACCTGATCGTATATACTATAACTAGCAACAACGCGCACTCTATATTTTTTGTGTTTTGCAGACTTTTTGTAGACTATAAACTCATTTAAATATGTAAGCTTATTCCGATTCAATTTGGTCGCCAGAGATCGAATGCGCTACACGCGCGATTTATCGCCGTGCGACGTAAACTGAGATAGGATGAACCGCAGAGACGTTCGTGATTGGCCCTAATAGCGACTTCACTTTTTGATATTTCGATTTTCGAAATGTCTTCGTCATGTCTTTTTTAAGTGAGGATATTAGACGCAATGGCCAGTTTATATATATTTATTAAACGGTTCCAACATTAGTAGGACTAAGTGAAAATTAAAGTTCGATACTGTAGTCGAAACATGTGATTTTACTCAAAACTCACCCTCGCATTTTCATAAACGTGCGTTAAAATAGTACAATCAAAGATTTAGTTCGCTACCAGCTACAACATTAATTATACGACAATTTACAATACAATCCTTACACGCGTACAATGGAAAACTCGTCTTATGCGGCGTTTAAGAGCATGATCGTAGCGAGCGAAATCCGTCCGGGTTTAATAGTACTTTTTTTAACTCATGCACAGAAAGTCCCGCTTTCCGAAACTGTAGAGCGTGGCGAAAGTAGCGCATTCCCGTACGGAGTAAAGAAGTGTTCTGTGCATGCGCACATCAGCTACATTCTTTCTTTTTTATACGCACAGTTGTTTTTCTTTACGCTCCTGTCACCTTTCCACACGGCAGACGAACCAGCTTTGCAACCTATGGCGAAATTGGCGATGGTGGCAAGTGCGAGGTTTGCCATCCGAGCGAAACAAGGGTGGCAATCTCACGAGTTTGGCACTAGTTGCATAATATACTATTGTAATAGTAAATGCGCAAAAAGTCACGCTTCTTGTGCCTGTAAAGGATGTGCGGGAAAGTAGGTACAGTGTGAGATAAGTGTGTGAAAAAATATTTATAAGGCCAAAAAGTATCTACATCGCTTGCGCGCATGCGAAGTATTATTCTCGCATGCCTCGCTATAAAGTGCCACTTTCGCCACGCTTTACAGGCACTGAAACTGGGACTATTCGTGCATAAATTACAAGAATAATATATTATCCGACAAGTGCGTAAAATCGCTTTTTACGCACGAGTGCTATTCGATCGCTACGAGTGCGTAAAATTTTACGCACATGTCGTATTCGATCTTTTTTTTTTTATACAAAATCGAATTTTACGTATACCAAGTCAAAAATATTTTTACATATCTCGATGTACAAGCTTCTTTTGGCACTTTAGCCGCTGCTGAGCACGCATGCGATAGATTCCAATGCACTACGATCTCACCAGGTACCGAACACAGTAAATTTTGGATGCCGCTATTATCAAATGAAAGTATTTTATGTAACGCGCTTGTCCCAGGTAAATTTCGACGTACAAAACTAACCTAAAATACACATATGACCCTTTCGCTTTTCCAAATTGAAGCTCATGATAGTATCACGTTACATTAGAATTCGTATTCCTCAAAAATAGCGTCATACAATAATAAGCGATGAGAGAGACTCATCTGTAAAATAGCTGATTACTTTGTCGACCCGAAATACGTGCTGGCCAATTCGCACTCATTAACCTGATCACCGTTCCAACATTATGTCCGGGGCTACACGAAACCCGCTTAGTTATATATGCGTCAGACGATTAATTGGTTAGAACAACATTATTTCGTTAGAACAAACAAGTTCTTGGATGGACCAACCAAGTACACTTAGTTGTGATTACATATAAATTGGTTAGTCTACCCAATTATCGGCTGACGCACGGGTAACCAACCGCTGTGTTGTCCTAACCAAGCCTTATTTTTAGGGTACACAACACAACCAAATGTGCGTTGTCGTAGATAATGGCTAAGTATAAAGTACACGCAGATTTTCTCGCGCTCGTCAAGGCCTCTATTCTCTTTCTCCAATAGCCGAAATATTTGCATGTAGAACGGTCGGGTCGTTTCGCCTTATTTCGCGAATCGTACGAATGAGGTGAACAATTGACACTAGCGTACAAGGTGAACAATGGATACCAGCGACCCATTAAAAAATAACGCAATTGCTTACGCTGGCAGAGGAGCTGCGTCTGAGAAAGAACTGGATGTAGCAAATGCGCTGGCGGTTAGAGAGAAACTCTGAAAGACATAGAGGCCTTTCATTCTCAGAGATCGTTACGTCCATATATAACTTTTCCACCGAATATCTGTCGCGCCAGGTATTATAATTATTATTCTTCGGTTTCCTTTTCGTCTTGTGAATTCGCATTTTTAAAATAGTGTACATGACAAAAATCGTAGCATTAGAAATAAACAATACCCGCGCAAAAAAAGTACTCCGGTATGGAGTTACGGATCGAGACCGGACAGTCCTGGCGGGAAACCCGGATGGATTCTCGGATGGACGTCGGCATTTGAGGCTCCCGAAGGACATCATTCCGGACTCTATCCTGGATATCCCTGACGTTCAAAATCCGGAACTCTTACATTCATTATCGATCTATTACTTTTCTTATAGTGACTCGTAACCGAGATTATGACGATTAAGATATTAAAGAACAAATCTACGTTTTTATTATAATTATTTCTTGAAAAAAATCTTCGAAAAACCTTGATATTATCCAGTAGGCACATTAATTATATAAAATTCCCATTACTTTAACGCTGAAATAATTCTTCATCATGATTATAATAAGGAAGCACAAATTTTTTCCACACAAGTCATTTATCACTGCACAGATTTGTAGATTAAACTACTATGATATTTATCAGTATTTTTATTACCACGCAATAATAATTCTTATTGGCCATTCTGGTTACACTTGAAGTGGGAAAACACAGGGATCAACAGTGGGAAAATCGGGTCATATCAGCTAACTGTCAAAGTCTGCTGAGATTCCACGAAGATTGTTGAAGATCAACCAAGTTCACTCGTCAACCATCATAGTGACTTTAACAATTCGCGGATTATGTCCTGAGTCGATAAACCGAGTTACTTTCTCTGCATTTTTTTAAATTTTGCGTTGTAATTGTAACTTTGCGTGCCAATGCTATAACTCGAGAACAATTCAAGCAACTGATATACATTTTTACATAAAGTTTAAATAGAATGTTTCGTTGTTTGATGTTGAATTTGGTGAGTATCCAATAAAGAGATTATAAATCAGAGAATATTTTTTTTTTTAAAAGGTTCCTCTACGAGGAAGCCTCATACAGGAAGATACAGGAGAATAGATCAACATACTACCTGGTAGAGGTATCTTTGTAAAAATTCAAAAACAATGAGGAAGCAATGTGCAAAATTTTGAAATCGTCTGAAACCTCGAGAAAAGTAATCTAGAAAAATCTCGATGTATGCGTATGTGTGTGTTTGATTATTTATTTATTTAGTTACATAAGGGATAATGACCAGGATCGAGTCCCGGATGGAGTCTAAGATAGAGTCCGGGAAGAAGTCCACCCAAGAATTCATCTGGGACTCCCACCAGGGCTGCCTGGACTCCATCCCGGACTACCTTTTTCTACCCTGGTTATCAATTGTAAATCACCACATAAAATCTCCTAGGGGTCTATAATCAAGCGAGGCGGAAGTCGTTCGTTTAAAAACCTGAAAACTGCGACGGTAATTATAACGCGCCTTAAAATTACACATTACATAAAAAGTCGATCAAAATGGTAAATCACTGTAAATTCTTTTCTAAACTAATTAAAAAAAAAAATTAAATTTAATCGTTTTGTTTTTTACGTACGTAATCAGATGAATCAAGACTCAACGTAAAATCAATGCTAAGTTCTATAAAATCAGCCTAACGAGTTCTATCCACTGGCCACAGTCGTCCGTTCTTCTCTTTTTATTGTTAGCAAGAATATGAGACCATCCCGTTGCTTAATACTTCGTACTAACGATATACATTTGGAATTTCCTCTGCTCATGATGGGTGGATGAAGGACTAGGATACTTTTATGACTGTGTTACATTATTGTATCTACATCTAAATTACATCTAAATTGGTGTATGTGAAGGATTATTGTATGAGAATTCAAGGAGTACTCACATTGAACTCTATTCTAACGATCACATGCATCTCATCTAAACTTTTAGATAAAAATCTGAGACCAATGTTACGTCCAGACGAACTTAATAAGAGTTCGTCTCATTGGAAACGTAACGACGGTCTCTATATCGTGTCAAGAAGTACGCCCTTTACGACGGGGGCGAAGACCTCGCCTTTTTCTGGCGGAATTTCAAGTAGTTGATAGAATATCTGTGATGCAGCGTGTCACAGACCGAGCAATACATGCATAAATAAAAGATACGAACTCGAATTTTTATCTTTCAGTTACTATAGTCTATTATAAGTTTCTTCGGTGTCTCTTCGATACTGCTGGTGTGAATATTATTACTTTTTACTCGAATAGCCGTGAAGGGTTATGGCAATGATTCTACTTTCAATGCGCAGAGCTTTGCTCGCTCTGGAGAAAATGTATTGTTATTGAATAATTACAGTGTAGTAGCAGGACGCTGGTCAGAGAATAACTAATTTTTTTGGCGATCTCTCGCGCTTTATATTCTAACTAGCTAGACCGGACGCGCTGCCGCGCGTCATCATTTTTCTGTGGGCGCTGCAGTGCTCTTTTGACTAAACGGACCAGGGCGCTGTAGCGCCCGGGTCACACCTTCTGTCAGTTTTGACATTTGACAAAAACAAAAAGATTCAATGTATGAACTTGGTCACGGTTCCGGTGTCTGACCACGACCAATAATAGCACGAATAAAACGGCTTCATATGAACATAGTTGACTGCCACCAACTTTTTAAAAGGGGATTGGGTCCTATACTATCCATAGATGGTATTATACTAACATCCATGGTTGGGGCGTCTGGTCGCAGTAAGTATAACGTCAACATTATCGGATAAAGAAGTCGTAAAATTCGTCAGAATGACACTTATAACGTATAGCCTAATTACTGGCGACAGGTATAGGCCTTTTGTTTGGTCTGATCTAATACGTGCAGCGTTAAAGCAAATACGTGCACGTTAGTGTATGTCATACCGTCTCGAGAAAACGCTTGCTAATAATGCATTTGGGTCGGTGGTCTAATTCAGTCTTTAATACAAAAGCTAATAATATTCTATATTTATTGTAGCAGTAACAAGTTACACATGATGTAACACGAAACAGTGTCGGATTACCTCCAACCCTTGAAAACTCGTCGTCATCGTTAGATCGTTGGGGCGACAGTCCTGAGATCTTATGCAAGTATGTACCGCGTAGCTTGACGCGAATGCTTCCATTTGTGCCTCAAAGGGTTTGAAGCTATCCCAGTGCATTATACCTAATACTTGTGTACTCACCTGACTAAATGGATTAGTTAACTTAAAGTGGCACAGCCGCGTGTTCGCTATGTGAATGAAGAAGTACGACACAGAGTTCTCGTTATAGGCGCTCTCTAATGTGTCTATCTCCTTTCATACTTCCCTCAACTCTACTCTCAACACCATATCTGTCTGCAAGCTCCAATGAATCATCTAGTTGATGCGCCTCTTGTGCTGCTGCAGCAGGTAAAAGAGCACCAGCGGGAACACCGTACCCAGCGTGAATTATTTCGTGAAACGAGAGTCTCGACTCTATTCCTCGGCTCTCATGTATTTCAGTACATATATATAACACATATAGCCTGCGCGCTCTTCTAGGGAAACGGGATTGACGAAAGGTATACAGCAAAATCGTTTCTCCCTTCTGTGCTAATTATATTATACCTAATTCAATAATAAATATGCATCTCTCCACTTCGCAGAATGAAAATCGATTATTACGGTGGTATGTTATCACGTTTCTCTTATTGGTGATATGCGATTGTCGCATACGTTCAATCGCTATATATGATATTTATTATTTCACGTGTTCACATATTTCTCGGCTACGCATTCAGCTTCAACTGACTGCCTCCGCTATTCAAAATATTTCCATAACAGAACTGTGAAATATTTTTTATATGAATTTTCAACAATTTTTTAATTTGCGCTACAAACCCTTGCACTGGATGCAATACTCATTTGAGTTTCGTTGAAATTGAATAAGCGGGCGCAACAAGCCGCTTAAAGCTGTATAGGTATATTGTACACAATATACCCCACAATATACACCACCACTGTACATCCCTAATACCACTAACGTTATATTACAGTATAATATGATTACAATGTACCAACCAAAGTTGAACTAATTTGACGCAACATCAAGGAAAATGTGTTGTGAGTCGGAATATACTTCGTCAACGACAATGTAAACTTTTTCTAGGTTACTTTATTTTATGTCCTTCTCCATTAATTTCATCTGTAATGGTATGCTGCTAGTGTATCCTAATTAAGCCAGTGTGCGATAAGGTCGGTTGAGGATCTCTTTTGCTTCCTCAAGAAGCATTGATTTCGTGAAAAATGTTTTTTTTCGAGATTTTCATGTAAACGTGTTAAGAATGTTCCAGAACGTCGTGAAATCACATTTAGAAAAAATGTCCGCGTGTGCGTGTGCGTGTGCGTGTGCGTGTGCGTGTGCGTGTGCGTGTGCGTGTGCGTGTGCGTGTGCGTGTGCGTGTGCGTGTGCGTGTGCGTGATAAAAAAGCAAAAAATTAAAGCGGTTAGTTACATTGGGTGCTAAACTGCGCATTTCTAACGAAGCAGGTCGTAGAGACGCAGCTCGATAGGGTCTGCTTGGAGCAAACGCAAGTTGATTATGCACCCACGCGGATGAGATACTTTATCGGTTTGAACTGTGTATAACATAATGTAGTAATGTAGTGGTACCCGTTACATATTCACATTATACTCCCTGACACTATAGCAACTACACAAAATTTGTACAACGCGAAGCTGTACACGAATTAAGAGACCCAGTAGCTTTTGGAAGCACATACATTTAACCGACCTAACAACTAGAAGTGGCAATTCTTGTATAGTTGACATAATTAATTTTAGCCACTTTTTTTAGAAGTACCAATGAAATTATATCTCTTATACGCGAATTTCGGGTCTAATTAGATAGTATAGCAAAAAATATTTCAGTTGGCACAAAACTGAATGTTGCTACCTCAGTCGTTTTAACAAAGTGGCAATTGCATTTTGAAACTCCTATGAAATGTTTCATTCAGTGGTCACCACGTACTTTTCGCAGAATCCCAAACTTCGTCCCTTTATTAATAACTGTCTTCCTATATGGCAGTCACTTTGTTTCCAGTGGTACTTGACTGATTCATATAAAAAGTATTTTTTTATATTGCATTTCCCCCCGTCTGCAGGCATTACGCCTATTACAGAGTCGGTCAGGGTCAGTAGCCAGTCCCCCTGGGGATCTGGTCCGGATCAGTAACCAGGCCCCCATTCTCGGCCGCATCTGACTTCCCTCTCTATATCGCATTCGCCATAGCATTTCTGCTATGGGCACAGGAAAACTGCGGAAAACCTATGCCGATATAGCCGGTCTCGAGTTCGCCTCCCGGCACCGGAGCTACGTCACGATTCGTCGAGAATGTAAACACGGGCTACAGCTATATACATGTGACCCCCACAGGTAGTGGGTCTCATGTATACATCTGGAGCTTCATCGCGCCCGTATTTATATTTTCGACGAAAATCGACGGCACCGGGATTCGAACCCGCGACTTACCGATGCTCTGGACTAGAGGCCAGTACTCTAACCACTAGACCACCGCACCGGATCATATAAAAGTATATTTTTTAGCTGGTACAGCCTTTGACAACTTATACTAGAAGTACTATTTGTGGCTACTTTAAGCATAATCCTAACATAATGATTAAATAAGTCGATATGAGCACGTTAAAAGTCGATCCATGTTATCCGAAAGTTAAGGAAACGAATTATTAGGAAAAGAATTTAATTTCGATCGAAATTAATCGAGAAAACATTAAATAATCAGCCGACCCCTGTTTTCACCGTTAGTGACCACGAATGTACTATTTTTGGTCAGCAATGGTGCTATTTGTGGCCATATGTACTAACAATAATTATTAAGAACAATATAAGTCAGCGAATCTAACAAAATAATGTTTTGTTCGAAACATGAAAACATTTAACGCAATATAGAAAAAAATATATCTTTGTATATCACAAAGCAAAAGGTATTCTGAATAGCTAAGCCGCGATTATTGCCTGCTCTTATTAAATTTATTAGTCTTCGTTTCTGTAGTTTCTGTTTTTTTTGGCCCTCCTCCAATTTTTCAACTTTAATCTTATTTAATTCCAAAAATGGTAATAGATGACACCAAACGTGACCACCGGGTAGCCACAAACAGTACAATCATACTTTTGTTGCCGCATTTGTAGCTAGATCTTGTTTACAGTATATTATAAGTTATTCTTTACGAATTTATATTTTAATCGACAAAGCAAACTTTACTTTGATAATTTATACATGATTGTCTTTCAGAATTACGCGAAATAAGTGAATATTAAAAGCTTACTTACCAACCGACTGCTAAACGTTTTTCGCAAGGATTAGTTAGAATTTCCGGGATGCTACATACTTTGTCATATTTTTCCGCCGTGTTTCTAAGACATGAGTCGAATGCGGGAAAAGTGTGACCAAACTAATATTCAATTCACTACGTTACCCTAGCAGTATGCTATGAACTCAAAGAATCTTAATATTTACCATTAATAGAGAGACTGGTCACAAACAGTATAGCCGACACAAATGGTACATCTACACGATATCAAGTTTTTAAAAATACATCGCAACAGTGGACACAATAACGACTGCGCACAAAATCTGTATACCACATAACAGTTGCTCAGGTAAACTGTACTTGTCTCGTGAGACTACTCTTAATGTTGAGGAAATTCTCCCCCCTCATAACATAGTGGTTCTATTATTATTATTTATTCTTTCTACTGTGCTCTCGTTCGTGGCTTTATCAAAGCTTCATATGCTGGTATTCAACTGTTATCAGCTTGTTGGCTTGCATCCAAAATCCTATAAGCTGTCAGCCATTGGTGCAGGCTCTGGTGCTACAAAATCTGCCCAGTATCTGTATCAGCATCAGCACTATTCGTAATCCTATTTTGTCCACCTTGCGGGTAATCTCCGAGCTTATTAAAGTTATCGGAGGTTTTGCTTGGGTATTGTTCTACATGATATCGATCAATTTTGGTGGTAAACAAAACTTCCAAATGAACTGCTAAATACAATTAAAATAGTTACATTTCATCATATCCCAGCTAAATAGGTGTGAATTATAATATCGAATCCTAAAATGCTAAAATTATCTCCTGGCTTTAATAATTATGTGAACTAAAATATTTCTTTTACGGTCCTAGCTGCAGTCTGGAGGTGTCTTTGTATCCTTCAGACACATAATTCATTCGCCCAGCACATTAAAAGATACAGCTTCAAGTCATCTTAACACTTCATAAGTCACAAAGTCCAAAAACATATATTAAAACATACTAAGGGAGGTCGAGATGTTTCATTGCGTTTGAACGCTAGACAAGTGAAGTGGCAATATTGATGCCACTTATAAAGGGTTAACCCACCTTGTTGCATTTACGACTGCCAAATTATTTAGACTTAAAATTACTAGTCAACTAACTGTATCTACACGATGATGGTATCTATTTCAGTCCACACCAAACATGCTGATACTCAGCGGTGCTCAGCTTATTATACCATGTTCTATGTTACCATGATACGGATACATGACACGGATGCGTGATTATCGTAACAGTATGCTGATTGTAGAATCAGTATGAAATCCTAACATCTTTCTAACGTCTTTATTTTGAATTGGAAATTACGGATCCAATGTGGCGGATTGAAATGCAAAAAGTTAGGTTCTCTTGTTCTGACTATGAATGAATTCATACCTTTAATCATCCCCAGATTTCCTTTACTTGGATACACCACTTGGTTTGGAATTTTTTTCATATAGATATTTGTTTATTTATTTATTTATAGGATCAATGAGAACCACCCCTCTTTTTTCGGAGTACAAATTTTAACTCAGAAAGAAGAGGGGTGGATCTCAGTCAACTTAAGTTGACTGTAGCTAACGCGAGCTGCTTATGCTGCGTCAAATTGTGGTCGCTTTTCGGTTGAATGTGCCTACTTTAGTTTGAAATGATTTTTGAGTACCTAAAGAACCTACGATCTTGAGTTAAATGCGATGACAGAAGGATAAGGACGTTCTCAGAAGATTCATCTAGATCGGTAGCAGCTGCAATGATGGTACAGAATAGTGGTGTGGATAATATAGCGGGAGGCTCCAGTATTGAACAGACTTGCTTGAAAACCTTGAACCCAATGCTTCGGGTACGTTGAACATTGTAACATTTGTTGCGCTCTTATTTTCGCCTTCTAGCTGAATGAGTATATTCTCATGATATAACTCAATTTGAGAATAATCAGCTTTATCTATAAGTCTGAAGACTCTGCATCGAACGTTCAATAGTATAGTCGCGTTGAACTAGATCAGCGCCTCGTGATATCGGTAGAGTTAAGCCGCCGTTAACCTGATCCGAATCGGATCTCATATAAGTATGCTATGCCGGATCCGGCTCGCCTGATATCTTCAAGATGTGGACCGGATCTGGTTTTATTCAGTCTTACCGGATCAGACACGGCTGATATTAACCATATTCGGCCCAGATCTAATTTCATTACTAATTATTATTAATCAAGAACTGTCAATTAACCTCTTAATTTCAATTTAACAGTTATGTTATAAATAAAAAGAACACCATCCAATACATGTACTTAATACATATATAAACATGACCGAGTATGCGCCAAATTCATCGAAGGATGACAGACAACTCAATTTAATTTCCATAAAACAATAACCGTACATTTATCATTAAGCAACGAAAATCGTAATCATATAAACGAATATAATCATAGCATGATAACCTGTTCATTTGCTCATACCACACTATAAATACGAATTTGAAACCATTTTCCTAAATAATCACAAGTGTTCCAGGATTGAATCCCGACATCACCAGAAAATTTGAAAATATTTTAACAGAGATAAATTTGTAACCTGCATCTTCTAGTGTTTATAATAGTTGTGTATATCTAATTTAAAGTGAAAATTAATTTCGATAAATCATTAAAAATCATTTTTAAAAAATGATGAAAGCGGTTTTTGAAATTGCCTACACAGTTTATAAACTGATTTTGAATTAGGGCCATATTTAAATTTCTGCTTGTAAAACATGCCGGTCATGTAACTTTTATTATGTCGAAATATGTAAATACGATTACGAAAAAATCTGAACAATATTATCACTTACGTAAATCATGTAAGTACAAATGAAAAGGATAACATATTCGCAGAGTTTGAAAGTAGTCGACGTAAACAACTGTAATATCGATTGGAGTACTTTGAATATTTTGGCTCCCGATCGGTTTCGTAACCCTCAAAAACCCACTTACCAAGTTGCATACAATTTAAGTAATTTTTTTTTGTCATCGTCAATTAGATTTAAAAGTGAATATACTGGTATTCCTTTGTCTCACTTTTATGTAATGTAATATTGGGATGGTCATCACTGGTTAGTTCGCTTTTAATATCGATACTGCAGTTATTACTCATCCTACCTGCCAGCAATATATATATGTCAAAACTACGTAACCGCGTAATTTTGCGACTGTAATTTACGCACCACATCCTAATAGGAATTCGGATATCGTGCATTGGGCCGCTTGCAACGCCACATATATCTCTTATCCTACCAACTAGTATATATGTGGTGGAGCTCGCCAAACTATAATTTGTCCATACATTATCGCACTCATTGTCAACATTGGCATTCAGTCAAGTTGAATTATGAAAGAAATACATGATGTATCGCGTTCAGGTATATCGAATTTAACCTTTCAACGTCGTAACAATTATATTATATTATGTTATACTACGCAGCAACAGATATCGGGCTTAGTTTCTAAAACGTGACAATGCGAATAAAGGGTGGATGAAATTGAAACATTCGGTAGTTATTTATACGTGCTTGAAGGACATTATGATAGAATAATCCGATAGCGTTAACCGAACGTGTGAGGCAGACTCACCACGATACACGAGACATATCAATTGCAAGCAGCCGTTGGAAATAAAGTTATGCTAGCAATCCTCGAGACCTCGGATTATCAACGGCTGTTTCTGATTGGTCTCCTCGATTGACGTGACGCGTGTCACGCTCTTCGTAGATTACCATAAGGTATGTATAATACCTTATGCTTTACTTGTTGTATAAGTTTGTAAGACAGAGGACATTATGGTTCACCGAATTCTCCTATCATTTACGGATGTTGGTATCCATCATGCCACAAGTGCACAATGCTGATCTTTGAATAATCATTATATTTATCTGCTTATGATGTTAAGGATCATGTCGAGCGGTCAAATGAACACATTGAATATGCATCCAAGATATACTACGACACAGATATTGCGACAATTGTTTGCAGATTGATGGTAGACAATATGGATGCAGAGACTCAAAGCTTATCGATCGCAAAGCGGAACGAGGGATTAGTGTGTTTCAAATATATCTGTATACCTGTCGGACTGGTCTGTCATGTCTATTTATTCTAGTACTCGTATGATATATGCGATCGTATGTGCTTTCATACGACGTCACAGAGAATGGAGAGATACTGACCGTTAGTCACAGACGCGTGTATACACGTCGTTACGTACAGAGAATTCAAGGCAATCAGAGTTGCAATTTCTATTCGGACCGAAGGCCGCGAGACGCCGGTGATGCGATATATATATGGGGCATTCCACCTGGTTTCGACCTGGGTCTGACACTTGACTCTTCCGATTGGGACCGCAATTTTTTATATGACTGATATAACTGTTTGAAGTTCTGAAAGCACTAGTTTAAAAAAAATGTACACATTATTGATTGTCTAGTATTTCTTAAAACAAATTATCGAACGACACATTTTAAAAATCTTTAAAAATTATAAAAAACTTTTTTGAAAAATAAATATTTTTGGGAACCAAGACGAAGTAGGCCCCATGATGCCATCACTCAATGTGATCTGCACGTACTATGTGTGTACACACATTGTAAAGATGTATAATACGTGCAGATCAAATTTATGGCCGATTTTTTTTTTCATGGACTTATTTTCCACGTTCATTATACACTTTAATGGGGAGAGAACAGTTGCTTTAAACTGAAAAATGAATTTTTTACTGTACTATAAAAGAGACAGGATAGCCAGAGTTTTTACCTTCTCGCTAATTTATTTTTATCTTTTATCTACCCGCGTGGAAAAAAGTAGTCCGGTATAGAGTCCGGATTGGAGTCCTGGATGATGTCTCGGCTGTAGTCCCGGATGGAATTTTCAGTCCCGGGGGTGCCGAATGGATTTTCAGATAGACTTCGGCTTTTAATCCGATCCCGAAGTCTATCCTGAAGTCAATCGATCCATCCGGTACTTCCAAAAAAAGTTAATCTGGATTTCATCCAGGACTCACGAAACTTTACCGGACACCATCCGGAACTCACAGATTCTCACCTGGATACTATCCTGTACCACCCGCGAGTCTCGGCAGTCCGAGGGCAGAGTCCGTTTTGAATTCTCACCTCGACTGTCCTGGATTCCATCGCGAACTCTGCCCTGGACTGTTCTAGATTCCATGCCGGATTTTATCCTGGACTCTGCTGAAAATCATCCCGGACAGTCCTAAATTCTATCCAGTAAATTCTAACAGTATTGTAAATTTTGCTAAAGCAAGAGCGAATTTTGTTCTTGCAGCAAGAATTAAGGAGCAATTTTTTGAAAAACTCAAAATCGCATAAATTCCGAATCGTTTTACCGATCATCGCAAAATTTGGTACACGGCGGCGCTAAACGTTTCTATTATAGAGAGTGGATTTGTTCAGATTTGGCGTGAGTTTGAGCAAAACGTACATTTATTGAAAAATTCAGAACCGCATAAAAACCGAACCGCTGTACTGATTTTCCCCAAATTTAATACCAAAGGTCACATCACTTTGTTCAGTTCTAATTCGAAGTTTCAGTCTGCTAGTTAATAATTTGTTCTAGTAGCTAGAGCGTTTACGAACATTTTTCAATATTTCAAAAATCTCATAAAGATGAAGTACGTGAAACGGGTTTTATAAAATTTATACCAATACTCGACCAATACTCTGTACATGGCATTAGAATTTGAGGTGATTCTGTCGAATAGTTCACGAGTTATGGTAACATGAATCGCACACGCACACGCACACGCGTGTGCGATGTGTTAACATTTTTAACACATCTACAGTAAATTGAACTGTTATCGGTCTGAAATTCGCCATTCAGACGGATCGCTTACTACCCTTTTATTGTGGTAAATTTAATTACACAATTCTGTATAGTATAAGCGGCCGCCAATGATAAACAATGATATTAGGGAAAGGAAGTAGAAAGTTTCCGTATTTAACGTTTCAATTCCATGTTTCGGACTCTTTTTCAGTATAATTATTCACGACTGCAGAGCGCTCCAAAAGAAAAACATTGTGTGTGATCACAATTTTAAAAAAGCCTGAAATATAGAACATTGCGAATTGCTTCCTCACTATATACTATCATTGACAAAGCTTTTTTTTTTAGAAAGCTACCTCTCCGAGGGAGTATGTTGATCAATAGTCTTGAATAATGAACATAATGCATAATGAACATACGTGAAAGGTTTCATTTTTTCAGGCTAATTTTGTTTGATTAATAGGAGCTTAATGTAAAAGTCATTATAGGATCCCACTATAAAACCTAGAGGAGCCTTATATTTTGAAACGTGATCAGTTAGACCGGCTATCCCATTCATAAATTTCTCCACGGAATAGGTGACTGAATATTATTTTCTTAATATGGTAATCAATGTGTGGGATCACGCGGTCGACTAATCATAAAGATTAAATAATCCAATTGCTTCGATGGTCGAAAAAGCCACCTGTAGCATATTGATTCTCCTTTCTCTCCCTCCCTCAGCTCCGCCGTTTCTGCGGTCGCATTGGATTTCCACTGGAAAAGCGCTCTCGTCCATTCACCTTTTGTTCTGCTTTATGGAAGGAAAATTGCTTTAAACCGTTTTACCTAGAGTGCCATTCATGAACACACGAGTAACTTAGTGATAGTAATATAGTTGTTGCGGTGTTACTCCTCTGTAGGATATCATGTTCTCCAAGCATTAAAAGCTTCTGAAACGTTAGTTCCGACAGAATCGCAAAACTGTCGCGAGAAAAGCCATTATGACTATAGCAATACGTATACAACGCTAGGTAACATTACACGAGCCCGCGTTGACAAGGAGTGTTTGTAGCTTAGAAACTCATTTTGGCTTAATGAATATAGTGGGGTAAGCCTATATGTATACTAAAAGGGATCGATAAGATCTTGTATCGCGAGTATATACTGCAGCGAGAGGTCGACTAAAGTCTCATTAAACACGCCCAAAGTGGACTTACTATATATTGTGATGTATATGACGCATTCCACATCAATTCAGTCAATGAAAAAAAAAAAAAATTCTCAAAAAAAATGTCTAAAAATCAGGTTCAGTGGTCTCAATAGATACTCGAAATTTCAAACTTGAAAAAAACTTGCCACCCGAATATGCCAATTTTTTCATTTTTTATTTAATCTGCGATATCTTAAGAACGATTAACCGTATCGGCAACTCTAAAAAATGAAAATGTGCGTTTTTTTCATGGCCCATAAGAAAACGAAATATTCAGAATTAATTGGGTAATTTCAGGCAACATTTTACGGTAAAACCGACGATTTTTCTACGGTTTGGACGTCAGATGTCGTCACGGGAATAATTGCTTCAAATTTCGTAAGTGTATGCCGAATTTTTTGTTTTTTTTATTTATGGAAAAATCAAGTGTTCATAGGTTACAGTAGACTGAAATTTATTTAAAAATCCATTTTTGAATGCCAGGACATTTGTCATTATCGACAATATCAATTGACTCATCATATTCTCCGTACAGACCAATATTTTGGATAAAACCCAATGTATAAAGAACACAATGTTCGGAATTTTATAGCAGTTTAAAGTCGATATTTTTTAGTTTGAGATGAAATTGAGTTGAAATTGAAGGTAAAAATGATATTTGTTAAAAGAGCGTTATAACTGCGTTCAAAATTTTATTGTGGACTTGACGAGGAAGGCTTAGACGTATTACTTATTTTCATATATTAAAGTTTAATCATTGTTTATCTACGTTATTTATGTTTTTGATTTTCTAAAAATATTTCAAGTTTTACTTTTTTTTCGTGTTTCTGAATTTTTTAAAGACTTTTCAAGACGACGTTGCATTAGGTAAAAATAACATACAGTCATTTACATCGACTGAAAAGAAAGTCAAAAACACTAATAACAATAGTACACGAAATATTTTCGGGAATTTTTTTAAACATTTGGAAATTGGCGTATCTACTGGAACCACTGAATCTGACTTTCAGAAATGTTACGAGTATTTTTTTGTGATTGAATTGATATGAAATGCCTCATATATATTATATGCAGCGATAAAGAATTCTGCAGGGATTTCGCCTCGAGGACATTATTAATACTCATGTTAGTGATCCTTTTTTGCCTTACTTTTAACAATTTTGCCGTCAGAAGACGCGCAACGAAACTCCCAAAGTCGGTTTATAAAATGTTTAAAATTCGAAATATCACCTACGCGAATGGAGTTTCATAGAGCTAGGAAATATTCGGTTCTAGTGAGTTTTCGCTGGAAAAAGGTCAAATATAATATTTGCATGTAAATCGAGATGCTGAACCACTCGTTTTCTCCACTGCAGTTCTGCATAAGTGGATTATTTCCGTGGATATATATACTGCCTTCAAAGCACGCGATCTTCAACCACAATTTCTACTTGTCCAATGGCGCTGAGTTATTCGGATTTGTCTCGCCTATAACCAGTAGAGAATTGTTCAACAGCAGACCTCACGGCACCCCGGAATCTCCGACATTATGTTGGGAACGTGTGAGGGGGTGCGAAGACCTGTCATCCCGTATAAATGGATGATGGACGCGCAGCTGCTAGTATGGGCAAGGTCTGCTCAATGTTCGATGCATATACATGTATACGACAACATACAAAGAAGCAGGTGAATTAATACAAATGCTGTATTGACGTCAGTTCTCGTTAATCTCAGGAATGCAACGTTTGAATAAAAACGTTTTTGAACTCCTAACTGCGACTCCATTTTTTGTCCTTCACTCCTGCATCCCTGAGACAAATTTTTTTTTTCTATTTTGCTACAAATAAAATGATTGACTGAATTTCGAAAAAAATAAATAAAAACGTTACACGCCAGTGATTTAGCGTTGTCAATAGAAAATAGTAGCATGTAATTTACGTACTGTAAAGTCCTTCGGTTATTTTTTCCACTAACATTCATATAAATCAACTTAAAATAAATCCACTATTATTATCAATGTCATCAAACTAAAGCAATTAGGTGCGAAAAACTAAGAAAATATAAAATAATTACTTTTCTCGACAACAAAATTTCTAGATTACCTTTCTTGAAGTTCCAGACAATTTCAATTTCAGAACTTTGCACATTGCTTCCTCATTATTTTTGAATTTCTACAAAGCTTACCTCTACCAGGAAGCATTTTGGTCTATTTTGGCTTCTTCAATGAGTAAGATTTGCAAAAATAAAATAAAAATTCTCTGAATTGTAAACTCTTTGTTGAATGCTCATCAAAGCTGTTCGAAACACATTGATGTTATTCTTCATTACCCTGTAGGTTATGAGAAAAGGGCAACACAACGATTGTCCACATAATTCACTCATCACCGCACAGATTTGTAGATTACACCACTGTTTCGCTTATTAGTATTATTACTACCAATAAAAACTAACAATATTAGTCGGCAATCGTAATAACATGCGAACTAAAAAAAATACAGAGGGGATAACTCGTTTTTACCGAATCCGGGCCATAGCAGCTAACTGTCAAAGTCTGCTGAGATTTCGCGAAAGCTATTGAAGATCGACCAAGTTCACTCTCGTTCGTCAATTGTCAAAGTGATACTGACACTTCGCGGATTATGTCCTGAGTCGGTCAACAGAGTCACTTTATCTGTATTTTTTATTTTGCGTGTAATTACGATTGCCGACTAAAATAATTAGCTATTAGTGGTAATAATAATACTAACAAGCGACATAGTGGTTTAATCTACAAATATGTGCGATCATGAGCGAAATGTGTGGAAAATTCCATGTTCCCGTTTTCTCATAAACCTTCAGCATAATGAAGAATATTTCAGCGTTAAATTTATCGAAAAAACTGTACAATTAATACGCCTACTGAATAAGATGAATGAATTTCGCAAATTGATTGACATACTTCCTTGTAGGCCGGGACGCTTTGCACAAGATGAAAAATAATGGTGAAGAAATTCGCCAGGTTTGACTTTTCTTTTTACTGTTGTCAGATTTTTCTGCTCTCTTTTCAGTTTGACCAAAAATAGTTTCAACCCGCTTACAATATGCATTTATCGAACACTACGAAAAATAAATAATTTGCTAATAAATATTTTTTGGATTGAAGTACTCTCTCTTTCACAAACCTTATATAGGATCAGAAAGTAATTTACTTTTTTGAAATCTAGAAAAACTACTAGATCACGGATTCTTATTTCAGCAATAATTTTATTACACTAGCAACAACGTGCGCGCTGCGCGCGCTCTATATTGATTATTTTGCGAGTAAACTCTATAAACTTATTTAAGAGCCGCATGTTATTGTATTGTAAAGACATTTGTTATACAAAATGAAAGCTATTATACACGGTAAAAGGTATGCGATTAAATTTGGCCGCCATATATCGAACGCGCTGCGCACGCGATCCATATGGCCGGCAGCGCCGTCCATGACAGACGCGTGAAGTTGGCTATGCAACATACCGACCAATCAACAGGCTTATAAACTGGCTTCACGATTTCGATACATTTCGAGATATTTAGGCCATGTCTTTTTTAAGAGGGGATTGCTTTTCAATAATTTCTTGTATTTCCTTTTTTATATGTTCTTAAATTGTGATAACAAATAATAGAGAAGAAGATAATAGAAAAGAAGAAGAATTACTCATGAAATAATTGAAGGTGTTTAAAATTCTTCAATTTCAGACAGATCACTTTCATTTTAAAGCAAGATTATAACAAAAATAACAGACAGTTAAAAAAAATAGAGGACAAAATACCCTTTTTAATTAAATAAACAACTTGATATTAGTCATGACCTGTAATATGCGGTCATTTTATATGTATTATAATTGAAGACCTTATTTATTTTTACTTTGATTTTACATAAAACCATATCTGATGTATTTTGGTTTACAAATATTAAGCGTGGTGGCCGTGATGAACCGATAACCGTATAAGCGTACAAACTCTTCGTACCACTAAAGTGTTAGTAAAACGATTCGAAATTATTCCCATTTAGAATAATTTTAACATATACTATTTACACTTGTCAATACCATATATTTACTTCAGCGTAGGGATGAGTCAGTAAGTCAATAATCCGCCACTTTGATCGAGTGGCTCTATAGTGCCTATAAAGCAAGCTATCGAGAGGTCTCGCATTCGATCCCCAGTACCGTATTTTCGCTGATGAAAAATATCCGAAGCGGACGAAGTTCCATATATAGAATGTACAACGTACAACTATATCTGTACACCGATGTCCAAATCGTCGGGACTCCGGTGTTGGGTAGCGTATCTGATACCGACTGAATGGATGACACAGGTTTTACTTTTTTTTTGCTCTGGGTCCGTCGGCGAATGGGATACGGCGGGGGGGGGGGGGGTTAGTCGATAACAACCGCAATACGGAGGACTATCTCAGTTCAACTAGTGACGAAAAGTGTTGACAAAACGAGTGAAAAGTAGAACCTTGCACAGTGCTTCCGCAATTTTTTGACCCGTTATCGACAACGCCTCCTCTATGTGAAAGTACGTTAATCAATGTTGGCCTCTACATAAAAGAAGTTCCGTGCATGGCAAAAATTGAAGAAGAAATTTGCGAAGATCTAATTTCCAACTTCCTCTTTAAACTTTGGTTTTTGTTTTAACTTTGAGTTGGAACTCGAAAATGGTTCAAGTTACTGATCTAAAATTTTGCATAAATCTAAAATACAAATTGTACTGTTATAGTATTTTCAAAAAAAGTAATAATAAGAATCAAATCTAGAACACTTTATCGATTTCGCCCAAATTTAATAACAAAGGTCGTATCACACCGACAAAGTTTTATGCTAAGTTTCACACGCACACGCTTTAGTGTGAACGAAAATGAAAATTTATGGTCGCGTTGAATGTTTAACAAAATAAACTGATATTATAAAGACGATACTAGACTGTAACATTTCTTAACTTCATGAAACACAGATATTTCATATCCAACCTTAAGTAAAATCCGTACTTAAAAATAATATATGCATTATCAATTATATTAATCTAACTGTAAAGGCTTATTTTCAAATACTTAATGATTACTTACATTATTATTATTATGAAGGACTTTACGTTTTTGTGTTATAAAGTCATCTTTGAAAACTATCATTTGCATTCTGGAACACTGCACACTCAATGAAAAAACAGATCGTAAAGAAATTGATTTGGGCGTGAAGTTATGAATATACATTTTTTATAAACAAAGACGTTGACATATAGCCTAAACGCCCGACTGTCTCAAATTGCATGCAAACATACTTCTGTATCATACTGGCGTATAATAAATTGATAATTTATACAAGTTTTTATTTGAAATAATTAAAATAACTTTTATTTTTATTTATTCTTTAAATATAATTTTTTAAATTAAGTGTCCAGTTATCTCTAGTGAATATTGTTGAATTCTTAAGCAGTTAAAAATTTCGATATATCCGTTTTCACGAAATGAAATTGCATGATATCGGCATCTAGTCGTCTTCCTACTATTTTCCTTTCCATCGAAAATCGATCGAAAGTGCAAATTTATTTTTCGAAACATTTATAATCCATGAGACATTCCACGGTTGGTTTCGACCTGGGTATGACCCTTGATCCTTCCGATTGGGTCCACAATATTTTATGTGATTGACATAACTCTAAATAGTACTAATTAAAAAAAATTAAATTTTAAAAATTATCTACGATTTTTTAAAACAAATTGTCGGACGACTCATTTTAAAAATCCTACCCGCACATTGCTAAGTTAACCTAATCCTCTATTTACGTCCGCAGCCGACTTAGCTACACTGTACTGCATTTGCCGTGGGCACGGGAAAAATACGGAAAACACATGCCGTAACGGGGCGCACTATTTTCTTCTGATTCCTCAGTGTATACCCGAAAGAAACAGTGTTACTTAAGTGTAAACATCAAAGGCTCAGAAAAAATGCCTCCCGCTCATTAGTCGATGTGCGAGACGATGCACGGCTAAGCTGTCGTCCATCCAAGTAGCGGTAGCACGAAATGCTGCTTAACTCGGGCGACCGCCGAAGCCGGATACCGACCGCATAACCCTCAGAGTCGGTTACAAATGTGTGTATAAAAAAATTAAATATAATTTATAAAAAATATTAAAATTATATGTTTTTTTACAAGTTTAGTCTGTTTTACATTTCTTGATATGTTTGTTAAATTATATGTGAATTATGAAGAAAACACACTTCTTCACAATTGTTTATTCAAAATTTATCGCGCTAACATTGCGCTTTCTAAAAAGTGACGTTCGAACCTGTCAAGTATGGTAATTTACCGTGAGTAAAAATGTGGCTCCATGCTGATCGGTCTCTCCGGTCCCAGTTTTACCAATTTTTAAACAAGATAAAATAAATATTCGACTAACATTGGACTAAAATTACACAGATAAAGACAACATTTACTATTAAGATATTTATCAATCATCCAAAAGCGCTTGTATATGGAATTATCGATAAATTCTAAAAATCGGTACATGCAGACTTAACCTCTCGGACGTGAGAGCCCGGTAAAAAAAAGGAAAATATTCCGAACAACAGAATCCAGATTTTTTCCAACAAATTTATGAAGGACCAACAAGAGATTAATTTCTATTGCCGACCAGCAATAAATAACAATCCTCTTATGAGGGGAATGGAAAAATATGAAAGAGTTTCTAATGTTTAAACCTGGGTAAGTAAGCAAACCATTTCACATTTAATGAATAAAACATAATGAATAACAGACGGGACATAACATACAATGTAACGAATAAAACAATACATGTAAAACAAACAAAATCTGTAAAAATAATAATAATTTCATATATTTTATACACAGATCTGAATGAAACGTAAAACATATGTCATATTTTATTGGGTCATCTTTCGCCGTAGCATCTCATTCTGTATTTTTTTATATACGACCAACGCTTCATTAAACCTTATTTATAATGCATTAGGGTTAGCGGGCCCGGGCGCTTTAGCGTCCGAGTCCGTTCATGTCAACTTTGACATCTGACATAAACAAATAATTTCAATAGGTGAACTTGATTCCGATTGTACAGTGTGTCTGACGACACCGACGACCCACGAATAAATCGCTAACAATGAGTTTCTCATTTGTCACTTATGAACTTTTTAAGGCAGTCCTCCTGCGAGGTTGATTATTAGATGGGCAAGTAAATTTAAAACATGTTAAACATACTGCAATAAGGGACACGCATGCAAAAGTTCTGGTGCGATTCCCGACTTTTTATATGAAATAAACACACTTAAAAGTTAGTAATTTTAACGTATTTCTTCATATCTCTTATGGGAAATCGCAACATTCGTACTTTCAATGAATAATTTACGTCCGTAGCGGTTAGATGTCTATATACACAAAAGCTTGAAATATTCCCTGGAATTTCCAGATTCTGTAGATTCCTCAAAAATCACCTCTTACCGGGCATTTTGCTTTTATATCTAAAGTTAAGGACGGTGTGAACTCTATCTCATACAAATAACCCTTCACTGTCATGGCGGCAAGATAGATGTGGCAACGCTGTTTGCAGCCAGCTGTTCCGTATGACACGAAACATGTAAACAAACCTGCTCGAATTCCTCCGACAGCAGACTAGCTGTTGTGGCATTGCCAAGTTCATCTGTACGTTATTAAAATGGCGACTGGTACGAATACATTGAGTTCAACCGCACTACTTTCGCGATGGTTTTCGTATCGATAAATAATTAAATATGATTATTTTATGAGTGTAAAATCCCAAGTTGTATTTTTATTATTATTGAGATGTTGGGATATCTCTATTATCAATGATTCCATAATGAACTGTCATTTAACTAGCTTCTGTAGGACTCCCTTAAGGTAGGATTTTTCGAAATAACTACTGTATAGAGCGGAAAGGAAGTCCACATTGAAAAAAATAAGAATTTGAAGAACATCAAGCACAGCACTCGCCACGCATATGCAGCTTCGTTTTGTATATGCTTCGTTATTCACAGTTCACTGATGTATACTCACTTTCTAATAATTCCGAATTAGTCGCCCAAGATATAAACAACATATTTTTTTTTTGTGCAGCAATGACGATTAATTCCGAAAACGAGGTAATGTCAAGCAATGAAAAAAATTCAGGACACAATAGAGACGAGAGAGTTGTACTTTTTTAACCGTGTCATTGACCACAGTGTCTACGTTTCTATCAAAAAGAAGTATAAATAGTTCTGAGCAATCGTGAGTTCCAACCAGGCAACGGTACTAGTGATCCTCCCCAAACGATCCCATATCACCACACTTATCGCGAGGACCTCCAAAAGGACAAGGGACAAGAGAAAAAAAACAAGAAAAGTAGTCTGGATGCCTTCGTGAAAGGTGGAGGGATCGCTGTGGATCACGTTGAAATACGCAGTTGGAGAGCTGGGACATTTCGAGATAGCACCGATGGGAGTCCTCACCTCGTTTTATCAATCCAACCCTCCGCTTCTACCCACTCGACCATACTTACTCTTTCTGTCTTCCTTTTATTTTTTGTTCCCTATAAAATTCACGAATGTCTTCACTCGTTTTATCTTCTTTATTCAACTAATACGAGTACCCTGATAAGAAACAAGATTTTTAGATTACACCAGCAAGTCGGTATACGCTTGTTATAATGTCTTGTTTCAAAGGGGGCTAACAAAGGTGATTAAAAAGTTTCATGAACGTGATACGCCGAGAGGGTAGCAGCTAAATAACGATATAATCTGTCGCGTGTTCGTGCCTTCTTGCAGCAACGTAATCGACTTTGATACGCGTTACAACCGGCTGTAATCGGTCACGTTAATCGCATTTCCAGTCAGGGTTGATGACGTAATGACCCCGGCGATCGGAACGGTAAATACTTGCCTTGTCCTTTGATATATATGGGGTATTCCAAGTGAATTCAGGCAGTCATTTCCCTCGATCCATCGGATGATAGTGATTTATACTTTATGGTTTTTTTGGGACAGAAAATAAAGCCCAATCTTTTTTCGAAATTTTCCCCCTTCTTCTTGTTGGTTTAGCATGCTCTTTTCGTTAAAATTGGATGTAACTCAAAATATATATAAATATTTGGGAAAGGTATATATATATATATATATATATATATATATATATATATACCTTTTGCCAAAATGTACATATATAAAATATATAAAAGGTATATATATATATATATATATATATATATGTTTGTCAGTGGGTACTTATTGGGACTTTTTTGAAGGGTCAGTTTTTATTGCATACATTGATCAAGGAGATGCTTCTTACCAAAATATAGCCGCCGTTTTGGTTTTGGGCCAGTTCTTCATGAGTATATAAGAAAATAGTCTGTAGTGGTAGTCGTCGGGACTTTCTCATTAATGGTATTTATTAGGACTTTGTCTGAATTAGTAGTTATCGGGACTTAAAAACACAAGCCCTCAGATCGCTTCACAAGGACGATCTTCAAGACAAAAACATTTCGAATACGATACATTCAGATCATATTAAGAATTGATTGATTTGATAAGCATTTAGATAAATACACTGAGCTATCTTGAATAATACCGATTAGATGATAGGTGGACTAGAAAGGTCCTGATAACTTTCGTTGAGTAGATGCAGTCCTTCTAACTGCCAAAAGTTGGGATTTTTTGATGGACGGAATGGCATTTCTCAGGACAACAATAGGCGTACTAAAACAGCCCTGAGAACTTTCTTTGTATATGTAGTGTCCCTTTAACCCCCAAAAGCTGGATTTGTTTTATGTACGGGAAGGCATTTCTCAGGACACTTATTTACAACCGAAATGAATTCTATACAAACAATTAAAAATTTTGGATTTAATTGTAAAAAGACGCTTCTTAATCTACGAATATCGGCAATGAATATTAAGATCATAGCGCTCCAGAGATCTATTGTCTCAATAATTTTCCAGCACTGCAATAAAAGTCTGACACGAAATATGTTGTTCCTTATCTTTTTTATGGTGATACGTTTTTACAAATTTAAAGTGGGTTATTTTTTACGCTTTCCGAATAAGGACTTTCTACACACTTTAAGTATATAAAAATACGTCACTACTGAAAAAATGAGAACCAACACTTAATAAAACACCTTTTCGCAGTAAAAAGGCTTGATAAACACCAATACGCTTAATGTCCGTGTCCCGACAAATGCCATTACTTGGAAGAATTATAGAAGTTATGGTATTCACAAAAATAATTTATTTTGTATAAACACGTTGGGGTTACGTAAAAACATCAATGCTGTCGCCCAGTCGCAACGCGTGATTGTTTGATCGTATTTTATCACGACAATGGGGTTGTCACGAGTCAGCGAGCGGGAAAAAATCCACGATTACCGCGGCGGACTTTGAAAAAATTAAAGGTTGCATGGAAATAATGTTTAAAAGATATAAGTATTTACGACCATTCAAACGAAAATAAAATGAATGAAAAAAAACTAGTCCATATATATTTCTCGTTGTCAGTTGACGTTATAAGATGTGTTAATGACCATATTGATAGATACACTGAGCTATCTTGAATAATATCGATTAGATGATAGGTGGACTAGAAAGGTCCTGATAACTTTCGTTGTGTACATGCAGTCCTTCTAACTGCCAAAAGTTGGGATTGTTTGATGGGCGGAATAGCATGTGTCAGGACTTACTATGCAAATTAATTCTATAAAAATGAATTACATTTTTGCATTTTATTTGCAAAAAGACGAGTTTCAAAAAATGTGAAAGTCTGTTGCGAAGTGTGTTATTCCTTATCTTTTCTGTAGTGACACGTTTTTATACACATTTACAGTGAGTTATTTTTTACGCGTAACGAATAAGCACTTTCTACACTATTTAAATATGTAAAAATACATCATCATTGAAAGGATAGGGAGCAACACACGTTGTACCACACTTTTTTTTTTGCTATATAAAGTCCAGTCCATGTAAGATTTGTATCCCGTTAAACGCCGTTACTTCAATGAAACGTAGAAGTTATAGCATTTAAAAATTAATCGATCAAACGAACTTACCTGTGAAGTTCGATCGAAATTATATTTAAGTTCTCGTTCGAGATGATTACCCCCCACCCATTATTCCCATTTAATATGGTACTCAAGCGGAAAGAACTTAGCAATAGTATTCAGGACATCACTGACGTCCCATATCTGTTCATATCTCGGCCTTGTTGGCCTTATCTTATATGCCGCCTTAAAAAACCGACTTACATCGGGTTCATACGCTTTTTTATTAATCGATATTAATGATATCGCCGACCGACTTGAATTCAGAGTTCCGTACGAGGCTCCAGAATTCAGTTTTTCGGTAAGAAAATCCAGAAAATCGAGTTAGTTGTAACGTAAACGTTGAATGTAAATATCGACGCAAGGATGTAAACAAGGTCACCGATAGAGTTTCAAGCGACGTACTGGTAGTTACGAGGACCTTCTTGCTTTTATTGTAATAAAGCACTATTAAAAACTAATTTTTCAAAAGTCTTCGCAACCGTTATTCGGGAATAAGGTTAATAGATAAACTGGCAAATTCAGATAGTGCTTACACTATCGGGAGCTACGGCGCAAAGAAAGATACCGATATAGTTACCAGCGACATACTGGCAGTTATCAGGACCATCTTAATTTGATTGTTATAAAGAATGGTTAAAAACTAATTTTCCGATCGAATTTTCTACCGAATCTATTAACGTTAGTCCCGAATAACGTCAATAGATAATCAGTTAAATAAGTTTTTCACAATGCTTTACTGCATTGAAATCAAAACGGTCCTGACAACTGCCAGTATGTTGCTTATAACTCGATCGGTGAAAGAATTATTACTATTATTTTTCGAAACAATTTGCTACCGTATCTATTATTATTTTCGAATAACGTAGAAGGTACGGTAACGAATTCTTCTGAAAAATTAATTTTTAATCACTCTTCATTGCAATCAAAGCAAAACGATTATTTGGATTTTGTTAAAAATGTACTTACCATTTCGTGCCAAAATAAGAGCAGGATACCTCCCACCGTCCGTATATTTTACCGTACATTCTGTTCCCTGCACGTTGCTTACACGATTTTCTCGACAAACGTAATGAATATCGTCTTCAAATCGCAGATCATTGTTGAATAATTTTCAATTTGTAGAGTTTTTAACATCAAAATGAGATGGATCTAAAATTCGTATTGTCAGGACTGTCCCGGTAGGCACCATTTGTTCTGGTAAAGTACTATACGGAAGTGAAGCGGCTCTGTCGAGCCCCCTATAAGAAATAAATATAAAAGCGACTAAACTACATTATAACAGTAATGCTAGTTAAATCTTACACGTTAATTGTACGATAATATATGGTTTCCCCTCAAAGTTTCAGTGTCCCAATAAGCGCCATACGCCCGGACAAAATATAATACGGATACGAAACAGCCCTGATAAGTATCCTATAGCAAATAAGTCGCAATGTAAGGTATAAGGTAAGACATTCAACGTTTAACATTTTCTAAAGTATTTTGCCATTAAAGTTTATTCGCCTATGTGACAAAGCGTCGTTATTCTAAAAATGTCATTAAAATAAAATACAATGCCTATGAATATTCGGTGTAATTTTCCGTCTTAGAGTACTTTCGAAATTGATTCGTGTAATTTTCAAATTTCATAGGTATTTTGTCAGGACAGTCCCAATAAACACCATATGTCTTCATTGTACGTGCTGCAGGCGTCGAAAAGACCTGAGAAGTACCCAATCATAAATAACGCCAATATTACCATCAGCCAAATAATTGTACAACCGTTCTTTAAAAAAATTTCAAACGTTCTTTAAAATACGTTGAATTTCCCGAGAATTAAGAATATGCTTATTTTCGATTTTCGACGATAATTAATTATCAGATTAGTAACGTATTATACTTTCTTGAAAACGTATTATAATAATGATTGTCGGGACTGTCCTATTAAACACCTTATGTTCGCAGGAACAAAAGATTATATATACGAAAATGCCGTTATTGATAATGTATGACTGTCAGGACTGTCCTGACAATCATTGAACGCTAGAAAGACGTACTGTTGCCAAGGAAAGGTATTTGTCGAGACATGTCCTGACATCATACAAATGTAATAAAAACTTATCAGGACCGTCCCGACAAGTACCATGTGTCTCGATAACATACAATCGGGGAGTAAAAAAGACCTGAGAAACACCCCCTGACATACATATAGGTATATATATATATACCTTTTGCCAAAATGCAAAAGGTATATAAAAGGTATTTTGCTTAAGGCAAAAGGTATATATATATATATATAGGTATATATATATATATACCTTTTGCCAAAATGTACAACGAGGGGATATTATTAAATCCAGGCGAGTGAGAAAAATCGAGGTTTTCGGGTGATGCGTCCTCAGTGAAGAAAGACTTTATACGAGCTTGTCGTTTGTCCTCATGCGCGTTCGAAGCGTGTGTAATGTAAGACGAGGGCAGCCGAGTGAAAGTCGTTTGTCATTGGAATAGGAAACAATACTTCAATGTTGCTCATTCACCGTATATCTCTGTGGGTCATCGCTATTAAGCGCACACATCGTGCCCAACTTGCTGTAGCTATGAAAGATATGTTCACGGTGGCTATATGCGCGAGGGCTATATACTAGCCATACTAGCTGCGATTCCAATGAAAAACAAAACTGCGATGCCGAACGAATTTTACCCCCGAGAGAATGTGGTGCATACCATATTTTTCCGCTTTTATCGCAATTTTTCCGGGATGCGGATACTCGCACCGTAGAGCAGTAAAATCATTGCTCGTATAACGTATAACCGAGTGTCCCGGATACCAGGTAGAGGCGACGAGGATGCCGCGCTATTAATAGAAAATTATTATCCGTATTATTGTTTTGCAGAATGACCGAGCGCGAAGGAGATATGTAGAGGTAATCATTTTTTTCTCTTCACGTTTGCAAGAGCTGTTTTTTTTTGTTCTTCAATGAAAGGTGTTCACAACAGTTCCTTCGTTGAAAGGAGCAACCGCCGGTGGACACTCGAAACCATAGAAGAACCGATTATAAACTTGAAATTCTATAGTCGTATAGTTGGGTTGGATCTCCCCTATCTATGTATCTTTGTCGTTTCCCCTCTTCGGTGTAACGACGATCGTGTATCTCTGTGTAGTTCAGCGCTGTTGAGTACTGTTGACTAAAGTTGGATGTACATATGTCCGTCATTGTTTCAAGACAATGAATGACTGGCGTTTCCCCGAACAATTTCAACTGGGCTATAGAAATTATTACAGCATGTGGAGAATTTACACACAATGGAAGACCTCAATAATCCCTTTTACAATGTCCGCTTTGTAGTAATTTCGTTAAAAAAAATTGCAACAACGTTGCTCATGGCATGATTGTAACACGTGACTTTCTCGTCAAGATTGTTACTGGCGTGAAGATAGTGTTCTCCTGACACTTGGTTATTAAGAGTGAAGTAATGCAGAACTAAAAAAGAATGAGGGGACTTGAAATTGTTAAATGAAACGGTACAACTGTCCATCTGTAAAAAAACTAACGAAAATGTCTGTCGTTAGAACGAATTTGTTGACCGTGTTAATCAAATCGTAAATCGTAGAAAAATAGTTGAGGCACCTCTACATTATTTTTTTTCAGGTCTCGAATTTAAACTGACATCGTTTGACTTCCAACATGAACGTTTAATGTTAGTTAATCGGGCTTTATCCAAAATATTGGTCTGTATGGAAAATACGATGAAATAATTGGTATTGACAAATGAACAATACGAACAATATAAACACTTGATTTTTCCATAAATAAAAAAATATTCACCATTCGGCATTCACTTACAGAGTTTAAAGAATTTTTCCGATGGCGGTGTCGGACGTCCAAGTCGTAAAAAAAAAAAATTCGTTTGTTTAACCGTAAAATGATACCTGAAATTACCCAATTAATTCTCAATATATTTTTTTCTTGTGAGCCATGAAAAAAAGCACATTTTGGCTTTTTAGAGTTGCCGATACGATTAATCGTTCCTAAGATATTATAGATTAAATAAAAAATGAAAAAATGGCATATTACGGCAGGAATTTTTTTTCTTCATAATTTGAAATTTAGTGTATTTATTGGAACCACAGAACCTTATTTTTAGAAATTTGATAGAGAATTTTTTTTTTGTCTGGCTGAATTGCTGTCGAATGCCTTATATATTATATATATATATTAGGGTGTGTCTAAAAAAAATGTTTTTTATACATGTACTCTCCGCCGGGCCTAGCCGGACGCGAGGATTGGCCAATTTTACATGAGGCACTCCTTTCTACCATAAAAGATTATCACATTGGACTCAAGAGTCGTGCGAGCGTCTGTTTAATCACTCTGTTGGTGAATGCTGGTATGTCGAGACATTACGTGTTTTTCCTGAAGAGTGCATTTTTATTGACTATAAGAAAACTTAAAAATAGTGTATATTGCGTCTATTTGCCAAATGTTAAATACGCTAGCACGTTGTCAGTTAGTACGTCCAGTGAACCGCGTGCAGGTTTATAACCCCTTTTTATGGTTGCCAGGTCGGAGAGAGATGCTCCGGCCTGTCCAACCTTCATAGGGCGACTCGCATGTGTGTGATGTTTTACAATTCTGTTAATCTTTTAGAAATAATAGTAGGGATGCTTAAAATTAATTATTGATTAAATATTAAATGTATACAACATTGCGTGCTATGCAAGCAACGAAGTCAATTAAGAAAATTATTCTATGTAAGTTTTTTTAGCGTCATTTATAGAAACCTACAAGTCTATATTATTATTTAATTTTCCGTTAGGTTAACAACATCGCACTTATTGAAATGAATTTTTACTGGTAAATCGCATGTTCTTATAATATTTCTTATTGTTAGTAAATTTTTATAAGAACGATTTCGAGCGTTAACTGAGCATGATACGAAGCATTTGTGCATATTGAGTATGTCGGGATCTCTCCAACAGGTCGGTACTAGAATATTTTCAAACCATTTATTTTGCCATTTCATTCCCGTAGAGTAGTATTTGCTAAGGAAACAAAACGTGAATTTTCATTCTTGTATACCTGGCGATATCCAGAGCATTTTCTTTTTGTCGTTGCTGCGGCTGCTCAAGCTCCACAGCGTTGTTACCTCTGACTGATGTCGAGTACCATGTTTCCGACAATGTTACGGCCATCCTCGTTAGTCACTGCTGCTAGAGCTCTAAAATCAAGACAAAGCACACTGCAAGGGGACCTGGCGAGACCCATACATTTGTCGTTATTACTCGCAAACATAGAACAATATAAACTATATGAGCCTAAGCATATAAAATCTTCATAGTTATCGACATGAGGTAGATCAGCGGTAGAAATTCAATTTCCTGTCAAAATACGGCGAGATAAATCAGTTTAGTTGTATAAGAAAATGAAGAAAAACTTCCTTGAAATTTGCATCAAACAATTCTCATGAAACTCGAAAGCTGCACATAATTAATTTAATTACTACTGAATTATGAATCAACTTAAATTGGAAGCTCTTTTTTCTAGTGAATTATTTTCGATTAAAATCTTCGAAATCCTGCACATGACTCCATACACGAAAAACTCGTTTAAGACCAAATAATTTGTTCCCGATATGCAATCGATGAAAGCACCTCACAACTCTCATACTATTCTGTGAATTTGAGCAACCGAAAAGGGGAATGGCATAGATAATGGTACACGTAGCCATTTGGGCGAAGAGTTTCGATTGGTTGCACGTAGAGAAGCCGTCGCAGCGAAGGTAGCGTGTAGTTCGGTTTTGGCAAATGGGCATAAAAGTCGCGTGATTCGATTTCGACGTAGCCAGAGTAGCAACCAGTGGAGAACTATATACCATAATAAGAAAGTGGGGGAAGTCGTCCCCGGCATAAAGTGATTGCTTGTACGCTCCACCCCGCGAATTTTATGTAATCTTTTCTCACGCGGATATCGTGTTTGGATCTCTTTTTGCCTAGCCGTAAGAAATTGAAGTACGAAAGTTAGTGATTTATAGTATTACCGCCTGGCACGTCTTGCCACCTTGTTCATTGGGAATATAAGTATGAGTACAAATAAAAAGTTGTGTCGTTCGAGTATTACGAGGGCTCTAGTGTTCGAATCACAGAACAGAAAACTCCAGTATAGTATGATGCTAGAAGCAGAAACAAATTGAATATGGGGCATTCCATACCAATTTGACCTGGGTCTAAGCCTCGATCTCTCCGATTTATTATCTCATTGCCCTCAACTCTATGTGGCAACTAGAATATTTATTAGATTTTTTAAAACATTTAATACACTTTTGATTATTTAAAACCACCATATTGTTAGCCGGAATTTAAAAATCTGAAAAAATCTCAGAAATCCTATATCAGATTTCAATATTTTTAAGCTTAGACCCAAAGTGGGACGGATATCGATCCTATTTTTTTCAAAAAGAAAGTTCTTAAAAAATTGTAAAATAGTCGCTTTCAAGAAAATCTGAAAAGATTCTCAACAGTCTTGACTTATATATAGAAATATCGAAGCAACACTCCACAGTAGACTGATTTATGCATAATATTTTCTAAATTTAGTTTTTGAAAAAAAGAAATGGAAAAAATAGGGGTTGTAAAACAATCGGTATGTAAGAAGCTGATCCCCCAGGCACGAATTTCTCTAAGTCCCCCATGCCCCCCCCCCCCCACCTCCACACCAAGATTCTTCAAAGGATAGTGGGGTTCCGTTCCAAAAGAGAATCTCACTTTTTCTTTTTTTACATACTCTTAAAATTCTTTAGGTTCTTTAGGCTGCGATGACATGAGATTATTTCAGGACAAAAGAAAAACATTTTATCAAGTATATAATAAAATCGCTATCCTATTAAGGCGGTTTTTTCAGAAACAATTATATTTAAATTTAATAAATACATTTAATGGCCCGCTAAAAAGATCTATTTAATGCAACTATATTTTATTTGATTCAAACAAAGTTCTATTCAATTAAAATAAACTTCCATATTTGATTCAAGTAGGTCCATTTACCATTTCCCTTGGTCTGGAATATTTTATCAAAGTACTCATTATTTGTGCTACACTTCTCGTATAAATTGTAACTTTTATATGGATACACGTTAGAATTATTACGTTTATATATTAGAATTATTGCATAGATTTAATAATTAGTGTATACTCACACTAACTCTGTGGTGTATATTTCTGTGAGAACTCAGAACCCATAAAAATCATTGGTTATTTAATTAAACTTACGTTTTGTCCGCTAATAAGATAATGGGTACGTACCTTCTGGTTTAAACCCTGTAGTTTTTATGTGCAAATTCAAAATTAATAATTCTGACATAGGTGTTACGAAACGGATAATTCTGATTAATTCTTATAATAAATCTTGGAAATTTCTACAATAATTGCTATTTTTCTCTCTGCATTTACGTTCACGTGTTAGTACACTCAATCCTCCGTTAGCAAAGGTATAATTTGAGCTTATATGCCAAAGGGCTAGAAACTCTGACCCACTTGCAGCCGCAAACTTGCAAGAGAGGGTGTTGACAAGAGAATTACCAAGGGAAAAGCTCTTCAGCGTAAGTAGTAAGCGAAACCCTCCCCATACGTGTCAAGATCTTTTTGCGTCACTTAGACGAGCCCGGACGTCCCTTCTTGGATAAAACTTGCAAGATGTTGGTAACCTTAGAGCTTCTTCGATAATGCACTTAGTATAGATATTTGACCTCTTCAGATGAGGCATCTACTTCTCTGTCACGTGGAAAAATCGAGAAAACAGAAACTGATTGACTCCATTCTGTATGTGTTATCAGGAGTCGAGTTTTCCGCGGACGGGGTAATTAGGAAGTTTAAGACTGCGAGCGTGACGAGACCGATAAGACGAAGAGAGATATAGAGAGCCGACGGTCACACTTAATGCTGGAAATCTTGGCGAGATTCCAGGAACGAATACCAGAGGCTATATGCAGATCGGGATTCGAGAATGAAATTTGGCAGGCAATATGATCGTATACGAACTGAGTGCACTAGATCGTGATGCTGAGGTTTATACGCTATCCCTTGAACTTACGAAAACGAAAGAAATTCGTTTCGAATTGCTACAATCGAATTGCTTCGAATTGCTTCCAGTACTAGTATTTGCGCGGATCGTTCTGAATCCCCTACACGACGGCATTAGGAGACAAATTAAATGGCGCAGAAGGGATACCCTTCGGCTACGACATATAACTTTGGGAATCGACGACACCTGTGGTCGATTCACCCGGGTCACGGGATAATTAAGAATACAACGGCGTCATTCAGCAGATGACTTCCACACATGGCTGTGACGGAGACATATGGTTGTGACAATAAGCGTTAACTGATAACTCTGATTTGTGTACATTATAAAAATCCTTTTACAAAAAAAAAATTAAGCAACGTAGAACTTTGCACATTTCTTCCTCATTGAATGTTATTTTTCATAAAGCCACCTCTATCAGGAAGTTTATTTATTCATTTTGGCTTCCTCATACAGGAAGCTTTGTGAAAAAAGAAATTTAATACGGAAGCAATGTGCAAAGTTCTACTTTGCATCATTTAAAATTTTAATTACCATTTTTTTCATTTCGTTATCCCTATATTTTTGGTAGTTACCTGTGCAACAACACAAAAACCTGAGGGTGGTCGCGCGCTTTTTTTGAAAACTTAAAAATTCCATGAAATCTTTGTGTGTGTATTTTTTTGTACGATATCACAGTAACTAAAGAGACGTTCTACTCCACCTGTATGCAGAATTTCAGCTCGATACATCGTACCATTAGAGAATTATGCGCAATAGAATATTGGTACATACGGATATCAGAAATGAAAAATGTATAATACATAATAAAATAAGCGGCGTTACATATGTAACGAAATACCGTTACAAACATGGTTACATTACACTTTGATTATTTGACATACGCACGCATACACACCCGGACAATTTTTCTGGACCGCTCGACGTTTCAGACCATTTTGAGTGTTCTGACATGAAAACCTTTTAAAAAAATATTTCATTAAAACGAAGCTTCCTCTGCGAGGAAGCAAAAATAAGAGGTAATAAAATGTTCTATAAAACAGTGGACTAAACAAAAAGATGGGAATAGTATATTGTGCAATAAGGGTCGAAAGTTGGCGATTACGACGAGCGGGAGGATAGCCGCCCGAGCTACAATCACACGAGGCGCAAACGCCAATTTTGGCCCTTGTTGCACACAATATTTTTTGCAACAAGTGCATGAATAATGGTGCTTTGAATGGTAGTTTTGCGGGACGAATAGTGAAAAGTGAGGTTACATATTCTCGACCCTAGTGTCGAAAATAAAACACCAGGGGCGAAAGTGAAGAAATCGCGAACTACGCTTGCACCAACCTATCGTTACAACTCTGCTATGAAACTGGCCTCTTTCGCCCCGCAAAACTGCCATGAAAAGCACCGCTGTTCATCATTCGCACATTATAGTCAGGACATCATTACTCTCAATGACGAACAAATTTCTCAACTACAATATGCGAACGATTACTTTTTTTTTACGAATTTTCTATCGTACTATATGCTTATTAAGGGAAACGAGTCAATAAAAAACAATTATTTTCATAGATTTATATTTTTTGTTCTAGTCATCCAATAAATATGAAATAAATTACGAAGTTGTGCCGTCGCCAGCTCCACCCTGGCTGGCTCGAACGCCATCTCTCTCCTGCAAGGTTAAGACAGGAAATTAATTATAATTAATTTTAGTCAGAAAGGTGAGTTACTTATAAGACCCTACCTGAATTCCCTCCCATTCCCCTGAAAGAATGTTGTCTTTTTACTGTGCTGGCTTAGTCACAATAACTCAAGAGGAATCCAGTGAGTTCACTCCGAAGGCATGCAGAGAGAGTCTGCGGTAGCCTAGCTGGAGGACAGTGCTAGGGCATTACCGGGCACCGCCCCAGGAGATGGAAGTCTAGTCCGAGATGGCGGAAACGATGTGGCCCCTCACAGAGCTATATTCCCCTGGAGAAGATTTGAGTGCACCACAAAAGCACAGTCTAACCTCCATGCTGTTGCCTTATGTTTACCGGAGTTCGCCGCCCGGAAACTTTGCAGGTGCCCACATGCAAGAGGGTCCAACCCACAGCCACCAAATCACACCCACAGCACTATAGAATCCTGCGAAACAAAGGGTTGATATCTCCATGTGGATAGACGTCAACTTTCAATTCCATCGTGACCTCATATCGAGAAGACCGGAAAACCAACCGAAGTGAACAACAGTAGCGGGACGCTAGACTGCTATACCCGAACCACTGTCCAATGGCGAAGCTCGTAGCACTCTTATTCAACTTCAGCCAATCACCGAGGACCTGATGCTTAGCACCCGGCAGATTTCTAATCGAACAAGGAGTCAATATCTTGAAAGATCGCATTACCGAGCCAGCCACTGAGAGACAAAAAACGAACAGCATATAGAGAAACCAGAGAAGAATAACGAGTGTGCGGAGAATATCAATTGTAAGAGTGAGTAGGAGTGCATTATCGTGACATTTTCCTTTTTCTTACGCTTTACGTTCTTTTTTTTATTATTTGCTATTAAACATTTCGTTTATGCTGGCTATAAAACCGGTAAACACGCGTGGTCGGAAAATGGTAGAGAATGAGCGAGGTTTAAGTGAGAGTGCACCGAGGAGAGGTGGCAACCGTTAGTAATTAGTGTCCAGCAAAAAGTCCGGGATGGAGTCCGAAATGGACTGCGAGTAGTCTCAAATGCCGAAGTCCATCTGACAACCCATCCGAGATTCCCGCCGGGACTGCCCGGACTCCATCCGGTGCTCCTTCCCGGACTCTATCCGGGACTTCATCCGGAACACCATCCCGGACTACTTTTTTCTGCGCGGGTGATTATTATTATTTTTATTACATCGAACCGTTTCTTCTTTTATGTTTAATTTTCTTTATATTCTTTTATTAATTGCCTATAATATGACTTTCGATTAATATAATCGTGCTTGGGCGTGTCCATTTATTAGCCCTCCCTTAAAGTTACTAGAAGGCTTTGGTCATAAAATATATTATTTCAGGACTAAGTTTTTTTGTCAGCATTAAAATCAGTTTTGTGTACTGATACTACTGTTAATCAATTTTAGGCTTTTTCAACTCTGCGCGTGATCCAGAATTAAACATTCATAGGATTCATGTCTATGGTATGTTATGTCAGGATTCATGTCTATGGTATGTTTGTTTGTAACAGAATTCTACAGTAGTTATAAGCGGGGAATTTTTTTAAAAACCCCAGTCCACATAGATCAACTGATTTAGAAGATCACTAAATAATGTTGGTGTTTACAGGTTTGGGCCTCTTAAACTTTTGACTTTTCTTAACATTTGGTCCGCTTAGTTGTAGAATGTTGTTACAAACAAAATGAGACGACATAAACTTGAATCCTATGAACCCTTTGAAATAGTAGTAGTACGTGCGTTTATTGACATTTAGTTACGATACATTGATTTGTTGTACAATTGTAATTTCTATATTAGTGCAATCTACAATGCCAACGAGCCATCGACCGCAGTCCTTCAGCTCGAGATTTTTTTTATGTGCATAGATTGTTATAGTTGTGTGGAAAGATCTTGGTTATTACAATTAAGATCCTATCGGTTTTCGTTAAACAATCTTTCTATGGTTTCAGAGATGGTGTGGATGGGGGATTTATGTCTGGGGATAATGTGTGGTGATCGTTACATACAAAGCTGTTTAATGGTTTCGAGATTGTCTATTGCAAATTGATGAGTGAGATGGCCTAGTCTATTTATAATCGGAGTGATCCCAGTTTTAGTGTATAAGAGAGTGTTGTATGGGTTGAAGAGCGGGTTCGCTGGGTTGCGTATGCGTGTGAGTTTCCGAAGTGCACTTGTTTCTGCAGTTTTTATTTCTTTTAGCGCTGTTTCTTTACAATGCACAAAGATCGGGTGTCCATATTCGATAATTGGCCGGCAAATACATTTGTAAATCTTTGCTATATTTTATAGTCGAAGATCTTGATTTTTAAATGTTATACTCCGAAAATGTGATGCTCTTGTTGTTAGCTTGGTTCCTTTGAAATATTTATACGAAAATAAATGTTCATACCTCGCTTTAAGGTCATGTATCTGCATGAATATTTTCTGCAGTTTGATTCCCATCGTGACAAACATCAATGACCAAAATCGAAGTAAAATCTTGTCATCTCGACACCAAACGTATAATATCATAGAGTTGGATTAGTGAAAGTCGGAACACAATGAGGAAGCAATTTCTTAAATTCTGTTATGCCCTCCATTTTTGACAATTGTCTCGTGGAAGTATATTCCGGAATAGTTTTATCTAGAGAGATTACAAAAAAATCGTTTGTATCCATCAGAATACATTGGCCCGACGAAGTGAACGCGAGTCGTTAAAGTGATTTTGGTGCGTTCACGTGCATCTGCGCCCGACAGCTTGATCGGATTTCGAGAAACAATTAATGTAGCCTAGATTTTTCTCTATTGAATTTACGCTCTGTCGTTGAGCGGACAAATTACACTGATAAAACGATTTTTAAAAAGCTGCAAATATATATATGCACTGTCCACTGAATTGTAACCTCTAGCGGTTGTACAAGTATTGTGAAAGCATATTTCAACGAAGAGATCTTAAAATGCAGAAATGTATTTACCGTTGGATGCGGTAACGACGCGAGACGAGCCCTCATTAAGAATAAAAGCAGGCTGCCAACCTCGGCTTCAACTTCTCTGTTATGTTAAAAATCGCAGAGTCGTTAATTCCACCTGCTATGTTACGTGTAATTACAAAGTATTACCTTGGAGAAAAAATGGGAGTATTCTCGGCAGACAAACATTTTAACTGTGTTAAATTACAACAAAAGTTACAAAATAAAATTGTACACGGATATGCATTAGCACGTTGCTAGAATATTTAAAAAACTCAAATATAATACTTATGCCAATTCCTTTTGCGAAAAAGGTGGACTGAGGATGTAAAATGTAAAGAATACCCTAGCAGGTTAGGGCACTGAAAAAATCACCGAAAGAACAAAGGGCAGTCACCGAAAAAGTACCGATGAGCACTGAGTGCTTTTTGAAAACTTGAAATACCGAGATTTTCATCGAAAGCACTAAAGAAGCACCGAAAATAAACCAAAACAAACCTCATAACCCAAATAGACCGTTCGTTTGTTTGGGTCGTGAAAGTGTCTTCTGGTTTTGTTATACCAGCGGCAGCGAAAAAGCACGGCACTAATTTTCGTTGCTTTTTCGGTGCTTTCTACCAAAATCACGTGTTTTAAATGTTCGAAAAGCACCCAGTGCTTTTTCGGTGATTTCTTCGGTGTTCTGACTTTCTAGGGTATTGTCATGGTATTTTGATTCTAAATTACACAGTGCAAAAGAAAGTATGCTGATGATGCTTTGAACCTGTAGAGAACTACCAGTAAACACAAAATATTGTTATGTTGCTGTTCGATTACAATTTCCAACTCAGTAACGTAAGTGTTACACAACGTTCTTGTTATGTTATAGTAACATTGCTGAGTAGGAAATTGTAATTGAACAGCAACATAGCAATATTTGGAGTTTCCTGGGACGAAAATAAGTAGACGTATATTTTGAGGATTTATTACCTATGGTCCAGTATTTAATCTACCTACAAGGACCTGCAGTCAGTTTTTTTTTTCATGGAAGCACCTTAATGGTGCTTGATGCTTTGTCATAGAATAGAAACAATCCTGATACAAATATATCTTAAGATTAATGTGTTTCTGACTGATAGCTCTGGCGTAACGGTACCTGCGCCGTACTAGCCCCGTAACAGATTGCGCTGACGAAGTACATATTTATATAGGTGTGCTTTTATTTAAATTTCTTGTGTAATAACGTTGAATTTTATGTGTACTACAACATATTGATAAATAAAAAATAAATACGAGAATTGAAATACACTAGCCATATATAGGCTTCACAAAAGAGTATTTTTAGAAATTTTCAGTAGCCGTTGCCGCAGGTAGCATGTCGTTTCCCTACATCTCCAAATCCCCACAGATACTGACCCTCGAACTTCGTATTGAAAAGTTGTGAAATCCATAAGGGTGCAGGGGCGGTACTCCTGCCAGCGGTTTAGGGGCGCAGCACCCCACAGAGTAGTTGTCAATAATTTCCCTCGTCAAAATCCCCGCGGACAATAGCTCCCAAACAGAAATTCTTTGCACAATATTTTCATAGCATAAAATCCCATCGGATGAAATCCCCCGTATAAATCCCCCCCCCCCCCTCCCCGTAGGTGTAGAGTAAGAGGGCAGTAAATGTTTAAAAAATTCACCTACTAAACTCTAATTTCTTTAATGACTGCCACATAATTCCTTCCACCTCATAGAATTATGTTGTCAGCAATATAATCCACACCAATTTTTCTGATCTAAACGAATATAAAGCAGTGACGAAGACGGTGGGTGAGAGGCGTTCGGGCAGCTTTTGCTGGGTTCGAGCAGCGAAATCCGACGTTAGAGGGGGGGGGGGGCGAAGCTACGACATCATTTTTTTTTATTGTATGTATAAATTTAATTTGCTTAGATATTTTGAGGTCGGTATGTTGATTGATCGATGTTTTAATTTATCGGTATTTTGATTGTCGATATAACCATTGGGACCTGACGGTGCAGATTGGTTAGTGCTCTTTTTAAACAATGAAAATATGTTTAGCGAGATAAACTGGCAAAATTTATGTATTCCGGGTATTTCAACTGGCTCAATCTTTTTTTCCAAGGATATTTTTTCCAAGGTTTCCTTTACCGTTGTCATCGTCATCGATATTTGTTGTAGTGTGTATATATGGGGAAGATAGAATTGCTGCGGGATCATTTTTTTACAGACGAATTTAAATGGTATCCGTTGTCGTGGGATCAGTGTGATAGGATAAGATGTCCGGGACGAAATGTCAGGGAATCGTGACCACAATTGCTGTCAGTCAAGGTCCCTAGATATACCAGGCAGAGCACTCATGTTATAGTCCATTGGAAAAATCTATATTAGATATGCTCAACCTCTTGATGCCCTCTTCCGAAGCCGTGTCCTGGCCTGTGCTGTCAGCCAGCTTAGTTGGCATTTGTCGCCCTCGAGCACCTAAGAATAGCGTACTTGTAATGACAGAGGTGGCAGTGCCCAACGCTGTGCAATGCGGCTAGAAGATCTAGCTTAGCTATATAACCTATAGTATACACATTCCCGACGACTACTCTTCAACAAACACTCATTTATTGCCTAATCAACCCACATTTCCTTGTATCTAATAGAACTGCGGTAACTTCTTGAATCATTGGATTATTTTCTATTTTATTATTATTTGTTTCTATCATATCACTTATTTACGTTTTTACGTATTCACTCTCTTTGTCTACATTCAATTTCATTCCGCAAGAACTATCCGCAGTCAAATATTCAAAGCACCAGTTACATCTATACAATATCTGCCATTGTTGATCTAAAGATTTGTCTTCAAGCCATCGATGTATTAAAAAGCAGTTTTATAAAAATATTTATGAATAAACTTAACTTACCTTTAATGAAGTCAACGGCCATTTCCAAGCCGTAGGTATCTTTGTCGCAGTCATCGAGAATGTGAGCCCCAATCTTAACACCAGGCACAAGATCGCGTTCATTCAGCCGATCCAGAGTGTAGAGCATCGCTTCGAGTGCTTGAACACCACCCTGAGGCATCACCGGGCCACAGGTGACAGAGTCCTCCCTCTCGTGTACCATCATGAGGCCTCCAAGTATCAGATCTCCTTCAACAACTGCCTCCTTCTTTACGGGCCATGTGAATTGTGCGGATGAACGCTGGTTGCCGTCGATCGATCGAAACAATCTATCACCGTGTCTAATGGGATGGTGGTTCTCCTGATTTTCAACGCGATGCCGATGTCCGGAAAAACCGGACCCTCGATTCAGACGGTGATAATTCCGTTGACCCCATTTCTCAATTGCTTCGCGATGTTTTCGAATTGATTTCGCATTTTTTGATTCGTCCAAAATTATCCTGGTGAAGGTTGAATCACTTGTTTTGTCATCTATTCCCTGCTCCATTAGAGACACGAAATCGTTTCTCGAGTCATGATAGTAGGAATCAAAGTTCGCGTCCCAATCATCAAGAAACTTACTGCGGCTAGCGTCGCTCAGCATAAGGCAGACGCAGACCAGCAGCACTAAACACGTATACTTCATGACTTCATGCTTGCAAGTATTCAATGACAATTTTGACGCTTTGATGCTCTCGCATCACCACGATTATTGGAGAATCGAACGACCATCACATTTTCGACGACTCTTTACCGGCCCCACACTAGTGTTAAGAACGTTTTTACTATAACACGATATTCTCGGCGGAGTCATGATGGCCGAATGCATAAAATGTACGTAACAGTTCACTGTCATAATCTTATTGATTCCACGGTCATAACACAACTGTTAACGGTTGCACCATGTTTTCCGAGATTTTTTAACTCGTCAACTTTATCAAAAATCTGCCAAAGAAAATTATTGTCATTCTAATTCCTCTCGTAACTCACCTTTGCCGAAAAGACTCAGTATTATTCTCTTCTGGTCGATTGGATTCTATTCGACTATTCCTTGTTCTTTATTTCGATAATAGCCCTAATGGATTTCATCAAACAAAGACAGACTGAAAATCAATTATTGGTTAGCCCGAAAATTGTCTTAACATTGATTGAAGAACGATTATGAGATTTTTAGAAAATATGAATGTATCTCGACCATTATTTCGATAGAAGTGGTGAGTCTGCAGTTGGATATTTAAAATCTGTTTATCAAACACCTTGCAATACCATACATTAAATAGTTGAAATATAGTTGGTTTAATAATATCCAACTGTAGATGACGGAAAACCGTAACCTAATTAACTTTTATATTTTACCGAGGTCTTTCTAAAGATATCAGAAGTTACGGCGTTGAACATCGTTAACTTATCAAAATCTTCGAAATAAGACGATATTTTATACGACGAACATCCGTTCAAAGCCTTTTTTAGCCCAACTAGCTGGTTGAGAAGTTACTTCTTGAATAAAAAAAAGAAAGCTCACCAAAGGAGAGCTCTAAATAATAATATTTAGAGGGGACGCAATTTTTAATTTCCATTTAAATAACATGAGAAATATGGTTTTGCGTATTTAGACTTTCATACCTCCTTAATGACAACTGTAATGTGAACATTTTACAGCATATCTTCATAGAAAATTTAATGGTCTACAAAAAAGGTCGTTTGCAAAAAAATTGCCAAATCCAACCATTTGAAAGTTATTAACTTCCAAAGTTATATTTATACAAGATGTTACTGTTTTTCAACTATTACGGCGAAACGACAACATTTCTTAAAACTTTTTTTGTAGGCCATTCACTTCTAAAAATCTAATTCTAAATTCCCATGTTATTTAAATGGAAAATTACAAATTGCGTAAGTCACCGCTAAATATTATTATTTAGAGCTCCACATTGGTGAGCCTTCTTTTTTTGTATCAAACTAACTTCTCACCCAGTTAGTTGGACAAAAAAATATAACGTTTTTTCGAATCACCCTAATGTCCATATATGAAGGTTTTCTAGAAGTTCTCCTATGACTACGTTCACGTACGATCCGCAGTTCACTTCGCGTTAATTGAATTTGTTAAATCGTCCGTTACTTCGCGGGCGTTTTTGACGTAATACTCGGTTTACGTTCGTCCAGAGGCTACTGAAGACTGATGTGAGCTTGTGGATATCAGAAAAGGCGGGGTTGAAAATGTAGAATATTCTATCTGAACAAATGCCTATGCATGCTTCGGTGATTATTGCTGTCGAATGATGCGCCGACTGTCCAGCGAAGAATTTCTGCCTTTATTCTATGTTGCACGAATCAACTATTTGACGTCATTCCGCATCACTCTACACCCTCATTCGTGTGTTCCCGGGAATTTTTAACGTAAAAATGGTGTGGTGAAGCTCTGTGTACGAGAATTTCGACTAACTAATTATTTCTAGCGTTTGGCTGTTTAAGTTGCAGTAAAACGATACCGAGCGAAAAGTAATTTATGCCAGTCGGGTAAAAATACTCATAAAGCTGTTTCGCTACTCTTTTGTTTATTTGATAAAGCGACGTACGAATTTCAGGCTTCAGAAACTCTCAACTGGGGCAAAGCGATCAATAAATGTACAGAGATCAGAATAAATATAATCACTTCAATCATCAATAGAAAACAAAAAGTCCATCGTTGATAAATGGTTTTGTGATTAAAATTAACAGGAAAAACTCACTATTGACGTGGAGATCAGTGCCACAGTTATAAGAGTAGTATCAACTGGAACATAAATGTTCACTTGTTTATGATGTTAAAGTTACATCATAAACTAAAGGGTCGAATTTTTGGTCATAAGTTCGAACTTAAGAGCGATTTTGAGATTGAGCTACGAACTTAAAGTAATCGTAAGATTAAATTTAAGTTGGAACTTACGTCCAAAATGTTGATTGAAGCGAACTTCAGAGTGCCTTCACTGGGTTTTTGTAGGTAACTATTGAATCATATAAACAAATATAGAGCCAAAGTTTCATTACATTATTGATAAAATATCACTTGAAGAGCGCAAAAAAGAACAAAGATTTTTTAATAGCCCAGTTCATCGGTGCAAATATTTTGTTCAGTTTTCAAGCTATCGCAGAGTTCAAGATGCACCGATGGATAAAATAATTTTTCCAAGCTAATTTTTCATTCTCTTTGTAAGAAGACTCAGACTCTCAATCTCTCCGGTCTGAGTGTCGGAATTTCTACTTGGAGTTTGAACACAGATGTTACAAGGAAAAACGAATAAAAAGAAGTTACTTCGTACAGAAAAAAATGTCCTACAAAAATGAGTATATTTTCTGCATGAGAAATTTAAATAAGACAAGAAATGTTTATACTTCAGACTGCCAGAGTGTTTGTACAAAGAAAATGAAACTCAACGAAGGAAATTAAGTCCATCGGTCCATATAGTAACCTCTAACTAGTAGAAAATTAAATAAACATTCACACCAATGAACAATATCTCTCAAAATATAATGTATAACTTTAATTGTCTAGTGCGTCTCTGCACCTACATCTGGCTTACATGCGGTGTATTTCATACTGATTTCTCATTGGGTCTGACCCTCGATTTCTCGGATTTAATCCACGATTTTATGTTATACCTCGACACTAAGAGGCAACCAGAATTTCTAGTGGATTTTTTAAAATGACTTTATGTACTTATGATTATTTTAAACTAACATATTTGTCGATGACATTTAAAAATTCATAAAAATCCTGAATCATATGTCAAAATATTTTTAAACTTGGTCCCAAAGACCTCACATCTATTTTTTTCGAATTGTTCTAAAAAAAAGGATTGATAAAAAAATGAGATACGTAAGTCAGTCCACTGCAGGCTGTTTCCTGAATATTTCTATATATAAGTCAGGATTGTAGTGAATTTTTTATAATTTTTTCTGATATTATATTAGTAAAATCAACAAGTTAGTAAATAAAAAGAAAATCCTTTTAAAAAAACCTAAAAAAATTCTCAACCGTCCTGTTCGAGACATCAATATTTTAAAAGATAGACACGAAGTGGGCCGGATCACGCTTCGGTTTCTTTCGAATTTTTTTGAAAAAGAAAATTGAACATTAGATGCGTAAGTCACCTCACTGCACGCTGTTGGCTAAATATTTCTATATATAAGTCAGGATTTTAGGGAATTGATTTCAGATTTTTCTGATACCATACGAAGACAAAAAAGTTCTTTTATGCATCACATCATCATCATTTGAAAAATAATAATAACACACGCTCACGTCCGCGCAAACATTTTTTCTAAACCCTTTTTCTCAACGTTTTAGACCATTTGAGCTGACATGAAAATCTCGAAAAAAAAAACACGAAAACGAAGCTTTCTCTATGAGAAAGCCAAAATCGATAAACATACTTTATCTCTCATATAGATAGTTTTGTAAAAATGTTCAAATTAATGAGAAAACAATGTGGAAAGTTCTGCTTTCCATCCTTGTTTTTAGTTACTTTTTTTTTGTAAATATAAAAACGTTGACTACGAAAATGCAGATTTCTTTATACTTTACAGTTTAAATACTTTTTGTTAGTTTTTAAGAGACATACAATCATAAATTGTATACTTTAATATAAAATCTTATACTTTATACTTTAGATTAGTATTTTTGCTGTGCAGAATAAAACATGATGTACTTATTATTTCAGAGAGGAACGGTAGGAAACTATATATTATAAACGGTCCTAGCTTATAAAGCTGGTATAAAATATACAGCTTATAAAGAGATCGGAAAGTATTGAGCGATTAACCTAGACATCGGAAACTATAGAGCGATCAACGTAGACATCGGAAACTATGGAGCAACCAACCTAGAAATCGGAAAGAATGAAGCAGTCAACCTAGACATCGTGAACAACGAAGCGATCAACGTAGACATCGGAAACTATGGAGCAATCAACCTAGAATTCGGAAAGAATGAAGCAGTCAACCTAGACATCGTAAACTATGGAACGGAAGCTCTGAACACTGAAAACTACGGAGAGATGAACCTAGTTATCGTAAACTTTGGAGCCATAGTCCTGGCCGCCGAACTATGGACTTAAAAGATCGTATTGTCATCGACCTGGTACTCGTGCAGACCTTAGTCGAATGGGTACGCTAAAAAGCACGTTGCAGTAGCTGTGAAATATGAAACCGTAAGGGTACATTTTCTTGCACGGGTAGTTATAAAATTGTCAGGAAGTTGTAAGGCAGAAAAGAAGAAGAGATTCATTGATTTCTCACTATAAAATAACAAAATTTCGCTGGCTCAAACGAACGTTGATTCATTTCCGGACGAACAACATGTGACTATTCGTCTGAATATTGGACGAGAACCCAAACTGTATTCATTTGAGCTGAACATTGCATTCGTTTGCAAAGTAATCGTGATTTATTCTGGATGAATAGCACCGTGTTATTGGACGGAAGTCAATATATATATTTTTTCTATTTCTCTTACTATTTCTCTTACCACTGCATAATTTTATCACGAAAGTGCATCAACGAATATACTAATTCGTTTTGCATGTACTATATTTTTTGTTTTGTATATACTTTTGAATATACTATATTCGTTTTATTTTTATATACCCCTTTCATATATGCAAAAGGGTATATAACCTCCTCAACACCTTCACATACAAATGCGAGACAATAAGATACCTTCAGTTATTTAGTTGGGAACTTTTGCCTGATAGTGCGGATGCAAAAACTTGAAGTTATTTTGTTACCTCAAAATCTTTTCTTGTATTCTTGTATTCTATCTTTAGTTCACATTATCAAGACCTTTACGCCGTTATCATCTATCGTAAAGTAACGAAGAAGACAAGTTTTGCGTTGGTAAAAGGAAACGATAAATTAGTACAAAAAGTGGCAGAGCAACTCTGTACGACACAACTCGATTCTCCATACGCTCGATTTTGTACACATTCGGTCCTCGACAAGCTCGTTTGTATATATTCCCATCCCGTTATTACCCGAGTGGAAATGTAATACCTTCCGTTATCCGTATGAAATACAATATGCTGATGAACAAGGTGAGGCGGTTGAAACAAGATTCTCTTTTCAATAACAATAACACTAAAGAGCACGGATTTTCTTTAAAAAAAAACTTCATATTTTTAATTATCTACGATTTTTGAAAACAGATTATCGAACGATACATTATGAAAACCTGGAACAACAAAGAGAAAAATTGAAAAAATTAGAAAAAGTAGTAACTTTACGATGGGCAGCATCTAGAAATTGTTGCTATGCAACACAAGATTTTTAGACTTTTTAAAGATTTTTCCAATGCACATATATTTTGTTTCACAATGAACGTTAATTTCATAATAACGTTTCAAAATATCAACATTAGAAAAATCTGAAGAAAGTCTGAGAAATCATGTGTTGCATACAAACATTTTCTAGCTGATGCCCATTGTAAAGTTACTATTTTTTCTATTTTTTTGTAGGTTCAAGTGAACCGTTCTCTATTTCTTGCACTTTTCAAACTTAACATCGTATGTAAAACAATTAAGAGGCGGAAATCGGTTTTTGTTTTATACAAAAACATAGTGATATGATTTAAAGGGTTAATGGAAATTCCAATATAATACTATAAAAATTGGTTGCGTTATTACCGTTTCGGTTTATAGGGGGAAAAAAGTTTTATGTAAATAATTCTTTCTCCCGCTTGAAACACTGTATTTCCGACTAATTGTGTTGGTAAAAACAGTTATGTTCACTTAGTTTATAGAGGTATATGATTTCCGGCCGGTATCAGAAATGCCAGTTACGTAAACTACATCTAGGTTTCGGTTAATAGCAGAGGTTTACCAATAAGGTAAACCTACCCACAACGTTGTGCTTGCGTTTCTCAAATATCTCGCAAGGTCGGTACCTGGGTACTTAGATTATAAGGTAGGTCCATCAGATATGGAATATACCTATATTTCAGTATTAATTTTCCTCATAAATCTGAAAACATGGCATAAGCATGGCATAAGTAAATTAGTGTTTAAAGTCCAATTAACGAAGCTTCAATTGAATTAAATGGTATGACCTGTGTGCTAACTTACAGCATATTCTTCAAGAATAGAAGAAACTCCACCTTCTATCTACTATACATAAAGCTTCTTATAACATATATAGACATATTTAGACATATCGTATTGATGAAATTGATAGACTGGATAAAACAGGATAAAACATTCATTCATGGTATTTTTGTTTTTACCAAATGGCACTTTTCACGCTTGACCAAATGGTTAAGACGTTATGGAAGGAAGATCCCGGACAGAAAAAAGTAGTCCGGGAAAAACTCCGGGATGGAGTCCGGAATGGACTTCGGGAGTTTCAAATGTCGAAGTCCATCCCGGACTACTTTTTTTCTGCGCAGGGAGTCTTCGCTGCAATAAAAGAAATGCAGGTAAACGTATTACACCTACACGTCGTATTGGCAAATATCGCGTATCGAAAGGCAGTAGGGCTTATGTGCCAAAACGATAACTTTAACGGGAGAAAAGCGTACTCATATATAAACGCATGTGAAAAAAAGTCTACTGAAAGCATAAAAGCAAATACTCCGAGTGCACGCCCTTACGTATTTAGCCGTCAAAATTCTAAAAATCAGATGATACAATTCCAACAGAGACACCAAAATTGAAATAAAAAAGAAAAAATTTGGATGGATTTTTGAATTATTTATTACCTTTCATAAAAAATATTTATATCTCGAAAACGGTTTACGCTATCTTCAATTCAAATGAAAACTTTTTTTTTCGCTCTAGTGTGTATGTCACTTGAATAATATTTCCAGTACATATCAAGTCCTTTAAACTATCTTCAATACTGTAATATAATAATCTGACAAAATGAGAAGATTGTAATAATCAAAATGTACCACCAAATAGACGCACCAACGTTATTTTGTATTGATGTTACTGTACACCCAGTTACTTTATTTCCTATGCCATTTGTATTGCAGCGAAAAAGCGAATATTTCATTTATGTTTTCATGCGAAAGTTTTTTATTCCAACTTGCAGTTTGTGTAGATTAATTATAAAAATATTTAACTATAGTTTGGCTGTGAGAAAAAAAAAGTACAGCATTATCGAAAAAACAGGTGACCTGATATCGGGCGCGCTTGATTCATATTCAATGGTATTTAAAAAGCGGCTAAATTATTAAGTACGCTGATGAAAATTAATATAGGTGAAGCCAACTGATTTTCGCCTTTATCTAACTGAATTTAGTTGGCTCGAAGTACATTTAATTCAGCAAACTGAATACTGTTGGCTCATCCTCACAAACTTGAGTCATATCATAGAGTTGAAACCAAGTCGTATTCAGGTAAGTTAATTAAACAAAATCTGAGCTCCGCTGCTCAATTGTCGCAAAATAAATCGTGAACTTCACATGCAGACTGAATGAAAGGGTTAAGGGAAACGACGTAGTTAATTCTTGTGTACCAATTAGTAACTACTGCGTTTAGGATAAAGGTGTTAAGTATAGCTCGGTGCGGTGAGATGTGCTAGTGCATGTTGACGCGAATACGGGCTCTCAAAAAAATTTGAAGCTACACACGCTACACATGTACTGAGTTAACTATGTCAAATTACGTAAGAGTTACACGAACATCCATGAATTAATTACGTCAAATCTCACTGATGGGTTTTGAGATGCCACACGAGTTATTTTTGTTTTCACTAGTGATGTACATTTTTCATACAATTTACATTCTGTTACGTAATGATCATCATCAGGTATAAAAGCGCGAAGCTACTTTAACTGAGCCGAGTAATTCATTGACTGCAAACAAAACCATATATAAATTATTTACTCACGGTTAGAGTGTGTTTTTCTTTATGAGGTTACTGGGCCATAAAGGTGGATTGCATAGAAATGGACAGAGGTATGAATGCGATACCAAAAAAATGTAAAGCGTAGAGTCAGAGATTCACGTAATTCATTAAGACAGTCTTGCATAAAATTACAGACGACAAACGAGAACGGAAACTGTGTCAAAGTATTATATTTTTTCACTCTACTCATACAAATTAGTGCTTGAGAACTGGGGCATGCAAGTGTGGCAAAGCGTTTGTGACCCTCTCGAATTGCTCGAATGAGATAGGATACAAAAGGAGTAGCAGGTGAAAGTGTTTGCACTAAGTGAGCTCGCTCTTTTTCAGACAGATTTTCCTGTTTATGCATAACCATGAGTCGAAGAAAAACTGAGGCTGCAAATAGTCGTGACTTTCTCGTGTGCGATTCGCTTTTCAATAGAACGTTACCACAATATACATTTTTATATGGGTTTGAGAAAGCCTGTAGTGCAATTTGGAGACTGGCCTCATACATTCTATTTGTTTTATTTAATTTTCGTTCAGTTATTGAACAAGTATACCCGTTATGTTTCCTCGTACACTCATTCATCTTTAAATTGTGACCGGAAAACGGGAATTCGGTGTCCTCGACGTCAGAATCTCGCATCGACTCCTCGAGAGTTCTACGTTATATTTAATTACTAAGTATGAGTCGACTAAGCGCACACGCGACAATTCGCGGAAATTACGATTCAAATAATTCTCAATATGGCGCGGTGAACAGTTGAAATCAAGCGCCGATAGGGTGCGAAATATCTCTACCTAACCGTTCGACGAAGACGCCTGCAGCGACAACGCCGCGACGAATCATATCGACCCTTATCGACCAGTAGCGTCATAGGGCGAGTCGAAGCGTGCTACGCGGAAGCGAAGCGTAGAAGGATCGAGAACCGAAAATCACTTGTCTGTAATTTGTAAGACTGCACATCGGTCCTCGAGGAGTCTCGCTCTACGTTGTTGATTCTCATTAATAATTAATTATCAATTAATCGTCGATCATTATTCGACTAATATTTGTTTTGTAATTAATTTAGTGTAAAATCTGTGAAATTTTACCCACAATACGTGTGAAGAATTTCGTCAATTATCAGTCAATCGTCGAGTGAACTATGTGAGTCGTCGACGAGATTTACCAATAATTTATCAATCACGTGAGTCGACTTTGATTTGCTCGTCATTTTTCTTGCATCTGCTGACCTTCGCAACATTATTCCTCTTTCGGGTCATCCAATTGAACCCTTTTTGCATGGATGAAATCGCGTGTAATCGAATTAATATTTATTAAATAATAGATTTGATTAGTTTTGTATAAAACTAAATGGCGCCCAACTATTTGTCGATATTTCTGGTTTTGTTTCTCGATATTCCTGGCAGTCATTGACCCCGACCGCGTCACGTGTGACGCTATAATTTATTTAAACAATTATTAATGAAATTTATATATTGTGCTCCGAAATAATACGGGAAAAGTAGCATCTTTCTCACAATGGTATCGTCGATCATTGACTTTTATGAAAAGATAGGGAAGAGATTTCCATGAAGAAAGTAATGACGTAATTACAGAGGTTTTCCACTCTAGGTTATACTCAGAACGTCTTCCCGAGCAGAAATGAAGTCCGGCAGTCTGATGTTTCATCTAGGCCGGATCAGGTATTAATAAGTTATGCCAGATCAGGCGTGCATGATGTCAACGTGATCCGGAACCGATCTCATGTAAGTATGGTATGCCGGATCCGGCTCGCTTGATATTCATAAGTTGTTGGCCAGAACTGGTTTCAATCCGTCTTACCGGATCAGGCGCGGCTAATTTTAGTCAGATTTGACCCAGATCAAATTTCGATATGTCATGCCAGATCCGGCTAGCTGCATACCAGCCGGATCAGAGCCGTATTATGTATCAGGTAGGTATATGCCGGATCAGGCCCGGTTTGTATTAGCTACATCTGTCCAGATCTAATTTCATTCCTAATTATTATTAACCGAGAATTGTTAATTAACCTCTTAATCTGAATTTAAAAATCATACATATATAGAAAGTAAACTGTACAATACATGTACTTAATACATATACAAACATGACCGAGTATGCGTTAAATTCGTTGATACAGACAGCTTTATTTAATTTCCATAAAACAATTACCGTTCATTTTTCATTTACCAACGTAAGTCGTAATTGTATAAAGCAATACAATCATAGCATTACAACCTCTCCAATTGCCCATTCCGTACTGTAAGTACGAATTTGAAACTCTTTTTCTCAGGACAAAAACAGTCGAGTGAGCTAAGTCGCAGCGCTCATGATCACAAGGTTACAGGTTCGAATCCCGACATCGTCAGAAAATTTGAAAATATTTTTTCAGAGATAAGTTTGTAAGTTCCATGAAGTAGTATTTATAATAGTTGTGTTCATCCAATAAAAAATGAAGATTATTTCTGTTAAATCATTAAAAAAATAGGTTTAAAATTGTTTTTATGGCTTTTGTACCTACACGCCCGTTTCCGATCCTAAATCGGACCTTATCAGAGCCCGAACAGATTACGATCCACCTTCGAATTAGGACCGTATGTGCAATTACACTCTGGATCCGAGTCAGATGCGTAAAACAGATTAGACCAGGATATCATTTCAGGCAAATACCGATATGAACTGTATTATAACCTGCTGAAATATCTGTACAATTATCCGCTTGATGTAACCGCAATAATTAATCGTGTATTTTACTGTATATTATGGAAGACATAGCGGTTTGTAACAATGTAAATATTGATAAAGATTCGTGTTTCAAACCCCCCGTGCTGACTCTGTTTTTTTTCTGGCTTTTATAGTACACCTTGCTTCACCTTGTTTGGACAGATATAACACACTAACTAAGCCCCAATAAAACTCGAACTTGAGGGGTTATTGCAAATAACTCTCGACCGCGCTCGCTCAGTCTCGATATTCATCCCAGCTCCCTTCGCTAAGTATCTTGTGAATTTAATATTGTATTCTAATTGCGCGGAAACTGAAAGAATAAAAATGAACCATGCCCCTGAAACAGAAAAGCTACAAAGTAAGACCTTGCACGGCGCGTCCTCATTCGTCTATTCCATTCCTCTCTCTATTATATATATTTATTGTTTATTCCTTCATATATATACCTTCTTCTTATGTTGTATGGGAATACACCAGAAACACGGAAAAATTACTTCCCGCTTAACAGTTCCCGTGTAGAAATTATTCGAGGAATCCTCATTTCCCAACAAATTCCGATCACGATTTAGTAGGGAATCCCCACAATGGGATTCCTCATACAATCCCACATGGATCCCACTTTTAATACCAACTGATCGAGGTGGCCACCAAACGAAATATTGGCGCCACCTGCTTTCGGGCAGTCCCCATTGGATTCCGATCAGAATTTATCAGGGAATCCCCAAAAAGGGAGGCCGCATAAGATTCCATATATAGTTCCACATTGCTTAGTGTGGGCGGCTATCGAAATAATGGCGCCACCTGCTTTCGGGCTTTACCTATTGGATCCCGATCGGATGTACGTATAAGCGTTCATGCCTAGAACCTGAAACTCGAGATGACATACATTGAGAATATTTAATTTGGCGCGCAAACTAGTGCATAGCTAAGCGGTCACACAGCCATGAACTGATTACACGAAATACTGCTTAACATGGGTTACCGCCGAAGCCACACACCGATCGCGTGTTCACTGCTGTGGGCTTGCATATTCTTTACAAACTGCAGTTTAATTTTTGCTTCCTCATAGAAGAAACCTTGTTTTCGTGACAAAGATTTTTTTTCGAGATCTTCATGTCAGCATATTCAGAATGGTCCAAAACGTCGCGAAAAATGGACTAGAAAAAATGTCTGTATGTGGGTATGTGTGTGTGTATGCATGTTCTAGGGACAGAAAATTCAATCGTCCATAACCCACGAACGGCCTCATTAAATCTCATTTTTCACAAAACTTCCTCTATGAGGAAGTCAAAATTAATAAATAAACTTCCTCATAGAGGTGGCTTTGTGAAAAATGACATTTAATAAGAAAGCAACGTGCAAAGTTCTACTATTTTTTTAGTGCTGAGTTATCAGTTGAAAAAATTAAAAATGCCATCCGGACAGCTTTATTTATATGTCAAATATTAGCTTGATTAATAATCTGGTTGTCAATGTAGGAATCCTTTTTTTGTAATTACATCAGTGGCATATACTTACTACCATGCATTTTTACTTTCTCATTTGCATACAGAGCATGTAAAAGAGAAAGTATTACTAATACAAAAATTCAACTGCCAGATTTCGACGTAAATAGATGTTTTTAGTATCCTAGATACAAAAAAAAACATATTCATTTCCATCTGCCTGTCTGTGTCGTACGAAAGCGCAATAACTTTCGAAAGAAACTGCAGATCGCACTGAAATTCACTGGGTATCTTTTATGAATAGAATGTAATTTTGGTATAGAAATTGCAAACAAACCACCCATTGCTTTTGTTACGTTACCTTAAATGTTAAAAAAAAAAAACGAAAAAACCTGATTTACACATTTCACGTAAAGATCTCACCACCGCCGCCGCGGTCGCTGTGTAGGATATATAGAGTATTCCATGTCAAAAGGTCTCTCCATGCTCGTCCCTCTTGGACTCCTAGCCTGGGTTCTTCTAGGTCCCGTGCGCAATGCAACCATTACCATAACAACTGTCTCCATAGCAACAGTAACCATAGCAACTATTACCATAAGAACCATTATCATAGCAACCATTGTCATAGCAACTGTTGCCTTAGCAATCGTTGGTATAGCATTCGTTGCCATAGCAAAGGTACCATAGCAACCGTTACCATAGCAACCGTTGTCATAGCAACCGTATCAATAGCGACTTGATTATTGCAATGCCAGTGCGCGGATTACGTACGTAGGATTACGTTGGGTAACTTACGTTCCCTAACTCAGACAAGATTAAGTTAGGGAAGGTTAAGGTAGGTAGGATTAATGTAGGTTGGATTGAGTTAGGTAGAAGTAAATTAAGCAGATTTATTAGGCAGGTTGGATTGAGTAGGATTAGGATTGGTTAGGTTAGGTTAAATAGGATTAAATTTGGTAGGGTTAGGTTGCATAGTGTTACCTCAAGTAGGATTGGTTCGTGTTTCACATATGGACTCCTTATTATGGATCATGTCTCTATTACGATTATGGTAGCAAACAAATATTTTTATAATAAGTAATGAAGGTTGGGAGTTTGGCGCACTCCCATTGATGATGCTGGCAGGATGTGATGGGTCGGCTGCCTTCTCCATATATTTATAAATGTAATATTGTACTACATGATTCATAATACATTTAGACAGGTGTGTCATTTGACACTGGCCAGTCTCAATTCTTGTACACAGTGACGGCGGCGACAGTGGCGAAATATTTATATAATATAGTGAAAAGAATCGATTTTCCTACTTATTTTAAATATGTGTTTCTTATTGTTTTGATGTCGATTTTATGTCCCTTTGGATACCAATGAAACGAATTGACGTTTAGCACTTATTTTAAATAACTGATGTGTAAAGTTCTCTTTACCTCGTAGAAAAATCGAATTATTGTATCCCTCAAGCTAAGCGCATTGTGCAAACAAGATTTCCCTTATATAGCTTTAGGTGTACGGGCAACAATGAAATTATTCGTTGTTTCTTTATAGTCGAGATAGTCGACGTTCTTTCTTCAGGAACCTGACGAGATGCTAACGCTATGGAACCGAGTATCGTATTCAAGCTATTTACTAGTTGTTTTCTTAGCAAGATTTGTTCTTCGTGGTCTTTACATGCCGGGCAATATCTTTTATTTATGATCTGTGTTGTAATTCTCTGTTTTTTTATGGAATTAAACTTTTTACTAGGGTATATCCCTTTTGTGTGGGAACCACTGATAATTACCTGACATTGCTGCGGCGATATTCAAATTCGATAGGTGGGCTGTTGTTTTCCTATCATACTTTAGAGTTCGAATTTGATCCGCCCATTTTTCGTTATTGTAAGAATTACTAGCTTCTATTCTTATTCTCCTAATACAGGAGTTGTAATCCGGTGATCTCTCGCTCGGTGTTGGTCACCATAGGATCAAGTGGGATGTGGCTAAGGCGTTTGGTAATGACCTACTATATTGGCGAGATTCGCATAATAACGCCTTATTTCGTACTGTCGAAATATGTAGCTACTTATAATCATGCTAGCTGGTTTGTTGATGAATTTGAAAAGCCGGTCATACTGCGAGAGACGCTCGCGGTGCTTCTATTGTTCCGTGCCCAGTGAAGTGTAACGCTGGGTGCTACGGTGATTTCCACGCGGAGTGGATCTATTCTTTTGATTATTTCTGTTTGATTTAATTTCTCGAAGCAGAAATTTATTTCTAAGTTTGTTAACCTCGTTTAAATTCCTGGGTTGTGAATTAATTATTATAAATAATAATTAATTGTTTATAATGAGATGTAATTTTGGAGATTTTTGTGATGAATTGGCGAATAGGATCTTTCATTATTTGTAGTAATGAAATTTTTTTAATTTTTCAAGCATTTTTTTAAATAAATAAATTAAATCATTTACAATGTTCTCTGTTCGCCATTTCAAACTTAGGTAACGGCGGGTCAAAATTGACATCCCGTTACAATAGAGAGATATAATAAATAATAAGGATTACACGAATTCATAACTCTAGAGGTTCTATTTATTCATTGTCATTATAAAGCGATTTTTTTTAAAACTATAAATGAGTTGATATAAATTATCATATTAATTATGGCAGCAAACTCTTATGTACGCTTGTACAATGTACAATTTAAAAATGAAATGAAAAAAACTGCAAATATCTGAATCACGTATTGTCTAGTATATCCTTAGTCAACTACACTTGATGAAAATTTATGTATATATCAATACTATATATCTGAAACTACAATCATATTATTTCATGAATTTGATTCCACATAACTTAATAAGTTCAAGCCCCACATTCTTTTTCAATTGTCCATAACTACATTTTTAATACCAATCATTCTTTTTCCTCAATTCCCTAGTCTAGTCCCCTAAGAATGTTTTAAGGTCTCTAAACGTACACATTTCTAAGAACTGTGAAATCTATATCACTTAGAGTAGATTTAAGCAACTAGCTGATGTGAGTTACTTCAATTTATATAGCTACCTTCACCGAATTATATTATTTATGCCGTGTACAAAATAACTATAAAACAGAGGTTTAGAAAGCTTTTATGTTTCTATGGCATATTCCATTTATTATCATTAAACATATGAATATTTCATGAAGAACTAGTGATGCAAATTTGACATTATTGTTTTTTTTATTTTCTCATAAAGGAACCATTGACTTCGTGACTGTTTTGGCAGGCGCACGCGCGCGTGTGTGTGTGTGTGGGTGTGTGCCGTGTGTGAAATAAATTCAATCTCCTATAATTGAGAACAGCTTGAATAATCTGACTGAAATTTGGCACGCTGGAGGAGCTGTTGCTACCATCCCATCGTTGCAAATTTAATTGGAACTAGTTGCCTCGTTGAAGTGTAATTAGTGTTTGATTTTATTTTAAATTTAGCACACAAGTGAAGCACCCTGTTCCCGAATTTTGTGGTGAATAAAAATCTATATTTTCATAGAAATGTTTATAACAGTTTCATTTTTTTAACGCAAAATCATGTAAACACTCTAACTTCTTTGAGCAAATTCCAAGCTAAAACCTTCGCGACAAGTGTAGGTACGGCCAAGTTTGATTGTTATTGCAATTGTCCAGAATCGAAAAAGCGGTTTGAAAGTAATTACATTTTTTAAAAATGTATGCATTTCATTTAACTGTTGTAATCCGACAAGAGTTTCTGTATATGAAGCTGAAATTTAAAACTCAAGGGAAGTTCCGCTCAGTATAATGTACTGAACAACACAAACAAGCTAATACTTTATAAATATAAGTATATTAGATAGAAAATTCAATCGCCCGGATCCGTAATGGGATTCAAAAGTTATAAAATATTGGCAAGAAGACTGCAAAGGTACCCCCCCCCCCCCCTCCCCTCTCGAGACCCCTTTCTACTTTTCACCCCTTGATAGAACAAACGATGTGTTTCTCAACAAACAGTAGAAAGGGCTCTCTAATTAGCTTTTCATTAGGGAAAAATCCGGACTTATGGTTTTACGTGTTATGGAAGCAAACTCTCCGAATTTCAAGTTTCTATTAGGTTCAGTGACTTGGGCTGAGTGTTTATGAGTCAAGCACTCAGAATTTTTATGAGATTTCTTCAAAACATTTGATATAATTATGATTATGTAGAACTAACATAATGTTGACCTGAATTTAAAAATTAAAGAATTCTGTATGTGACGTGAATATTTTTAAGCTTGGACCCAGAGTACGCATCAGGGCTTGATTTCTGCTTTTTTTTTGTTATTGTGGCCGAAAAAAAATTCATAAACATTACACGCAAATGTCAAGTCACTGCTGACTATTTCAGGTTCATGTAAAGTCATTTTTGTACGTAATTCAGGGTTTTTGTGTATTTTTTGCCAAATTTTTCGAGGTCAGTTGCTTTTACTTACAAAAATCAAGGTTAGTTCGTGATGTAAGGTAGACATATAATTTGTGGCAAAAATATCATAGAACCAAAATAATCATAAACCTTCTGATAATCCTGATCTAACCTTGATTTTTTCAAGTGAAAGAAATTCCTTTCGAATTTTTTTTTCAATTTGTAAAAATCCTAACTTGAATATAGAAATATTCAAGCATTTTTTTACAGGGGACTGACTTCTGGATCTAGCTTTATTTCTAGTTTTTTTTTCGAAAATTTTGGAAAATTATTTTTTATTCAAGGTTCCAAGCTTAGAAACATTGATATCGGTTTTAGGATTTTTGGCAATCTTTAAATTCTGCCTAACGATATGTTGATCCCAATAAATAAAAAAGTTGCTACTGGCGTGATCGCAACGCGTGACTTTCTCATCATGATTATTACTGGTATCACGTTACTGTTGTCAAGTTACTTGACGTTAAGAACGGGATGATGCTTGAAACAAAGAATTTTTTTTATTTCCGTTATTTTTTTGTTGAGTTGTATAAATTTATATTTTATTGATTCAATTTTTCTGTTTGAATCATCCTTTTTAAATTATATCAACTTTTTCACTTTAATCGCTTCAGAAGCTATTTTTTATAAAAATAACTATTGTAGTTGAATCAATTTTGTAGAAAAGTCAAAATCAGTTCTTTTATTTTTTCATGTTTCAGGTAAAGTGTCAGAAGGAGTGGAGATTTTGAATTGGATTTCAATACAAAAGCTACATTTTATACATACAAGACACATAGAATTTCACTACGATCCCCAAGATTTTACAAAGGTCATTGTGTTTCTGGACAGCCACACACAGACAGACAGACCTACAGATAGGCAGACAGACAAAATTTAATTACTACCTTTTTGGAATCTAGGAACCTCAAAACATGTATTTCCATTAAAATCTGAGAGTCGATTTTTGTTTTGGATTGCAATACTTTCTCTTTTATTACATAATATGTATGTGGTGAGAAAGCAAAAAAGATCTAATACAAATTCTGAGTGTCTCTTTGAGGTGGACCAATGGTATTAAAAAATAGTGATTCACACCCGGGTCGACTGTCAGATACAAGTTGACTCGGTATAGAATGTCCCACACATATAAGGTTAACATATTTGTTTGTTTTTAATACAGTAGAAACTATAAATATTGTATAAAAGAATGCTAATAGATCCTTTGCTTCTGCTTTCATTGGTCATGAAAGATATGTGCCTCTGATTGTGAGTTGCAACTTGTAGGGTTATACATTACCTTAAAGTAATATTGAAATAAAAAAGTCAGTTTGCAAAGACGTTTAAGCCCCTATAATACTTTGCAAATACGCTCGCCTGGTACTGGTTCTGAAATTATGTCCATATTTTATAGCAGACTGAATGAACTCCGACATTGATACAAATAGTATCAATCTAGTTATACAGTGGAAAGCCCATCGTTATTTATCGCCATCTTCTCTTTCACAATGTCCTAGCTTCTCAGTTCATAAGGTAAATCATGTTGACGATGGGTGAGCGTTGGTCGCATAAGTTAGTGTAAATATGATCGGACTATCCGGTTTAAAAAGTTTGAAGATGTGACAAGTCTATGTAATAAGTGTCCACAAATATCAAAATTGGATTTCATGACATCAAAACCAATTGACCAGAGTGTCTGAATATCACATTACTAGATATTTGACTTTGACACAAAAAGACAACCATGAGATAATGAAGTCCTATCAACATTAACACGACATTTGAATAAATTCAAGATGGTTCCAACCGTTCGCCGCAACGTCGAATCCATGTCCTAACTTATTGAGGGGATGCTGAGGCAGATATTTTACCGATATTAGTCGGTTGAAATTGTTTTTTTTCGTAGATTGCTCTGTTCATCCTTAATACGTTACTATATGCTTCAAATTTGACAGGGACATAATGTGTACATAAATGCTTGGTGTCAAGTCGAAACGTTTATGTTCAAGTTCCGTGACAAAAGCTCGAAGTTTACACTATACATGGACTTGACTTGTGTAATCGATATTCTGATGGTTCTCGAATATTTGGAAAACTTGAAAGTATTTGGATAATACTTAAGCTCTGATTTGGTATATCTGAGTTCCAGAAACGTTTACATCTTAACGCAATGGTCTGTTTGCATATATCGCGTGCAGCCATATACCATTTCTTATTATTTCTTGTAAGTTTTTTATCGTAATTCGACCGGACGTCGAAGCGTTTATGTGCTGTTACATCCCTGACAAATTTGAAGGATAAAGAAGAAATAACCTATATTTACCATCCAATATCGGTAAAAAAATCTACTCTAGCATCCCCTTCAGAGGGCAGCCTTTATAGGCCCTAACAGTAAAATGCATATAGACTCCGTATCTTCGGGTGTGACGAACCTAGTAAGACTGTGTTCAGATTTCCATATTCGGCTCCTAATAGAATTGGGGCAAACTAGAATCGCCGACTAATATTCTGCACGGATAGATGCATCTATGATCTCCTATTATTTGACAATGAGCTTACAACACTCATGTTTATTTTAATTTTGAAATGTAAACAAATATACTTTGGCCAATCATCGTGAACGTATGTACAAGAGTATCGAATGTTCTCTCCGTGGTTCATCATAGTCTGTTGCGACACGTCGAGACATTTTTAAAAAAATTTCAAGCGTAAGAACAATCTCAATTAAGAACGCCTAATTTTTAGTCTTTACTTTGATGTTAAGACGAATTTTAAAAACAATTTAAAGCTCTAATCTTAAGATCGAACTTAAACAATATCCCCGCCTATTTCTATGTATTTGATAGATTGTCCTCTTCTTTTCTGAAATAAATGGTTATTTGTACTTTTTTATGGGACTCTTCTACTATCTAGTTTAAATGCTAACTTACAGCACGTCATATTTTTATATGTTTCATATGGTACCCCAGAATTGCTTCATTAAAGTTGCAGTTTTAAATGAATTATCAAAATTTTTGCTTCTTCATAGAGGAAGCTTTGGTTTCATGAAAAAACATTTTTTTCGTGATTTTAATGTCAGGATAATCAAAACGGTCCGAAACTTATTGAATTCTTAAAAGATCGGTAGAGCAATTCGGATTTTATGATGTTTTGAAATTTTCGTATTTTTATAATAAATCGCTATAAATCGAGGACGATTCAAGTAACTAACCTAACATTTCTTATAAATCTTTAATAGAGTGTGTTAATATTTAATAGTAAATTTAGGCGTAATCTGTAAAGTATTAAAGATTTTACAGAAGTTTGGATTTTGGTAATTTTTTCGAAAGTGCTATAACTCGAGAATAGTTAAAGTAACAGATCCAAAAATTTGCATAAAGCAATGAATAGAATGTGTTATTGTTTGATACTGAATGTGGTGAGAATCTAACAAAGATTTATAATTTAATTCGAAATGTTCGAACAATAGTAATTAAATACATTTAAACTTTTTTTTTGGCGTTTTAAGTGCAGCTGATGTATACAGTACTTAAACAAACCTGCAACGTAGAACCTTGCAAATTGCTTCCTCATTATTTTGTATCTTTGACAAAGATTCATCTATGAGGAAGCCATAATTGATCACCACGTTTCCTCGTGGAGGTGGCTCTGTCAAAGATACAAAATAATGAGGAAGCAATTTGCAAGGCCCTACTTTGCAGACTTTCTTTAAATTGTGAGATAACTCAAAAGACGAATTAAAAGAGAAAATAATTTCTTTATTATCCAAATCAATGTTTAGCTTCTCAAATTCTCTTTCCGTTTGTTAATTCCTTAAGGAGCGTAAACGCCAGTTTTGGTTTTAATTGAAAAATGTTGGCTGAAGGCATAATACTGTATATCCTGGGCATCCCCCTTATGCCTTTAGTCCACTTTTTAAAAAATGACACGTATTTATGTATGTATACGCCCTTGTATTGCTAAAAACATATTTTTATCGCATCAGTCCTATAGCGTTTAGATGCGCGACATTACTTTTGTTTCAAACTAGCTGTTATTATGGTTCGGGCGCTTTGTGATTTTATAATGCAATCCTCACCAAATATTATAAATTATCTACACATAATAATAAAGAAGAAATTTTTGAAATTCACTGGACAATCACACAGATACATACAGACCCTCACGCAGATACTCACAGACACTCACAGACATTCACAGACATTCACACAGATAGTCATAGACACTCACAAGCACCGAGAAAAAAATTGTTTCATTGATTCAATGAAATCTCTTTGCTATTTCGGCATATGAAACATTTCTTTATCGTCAATGAAATAATATATTTAAACCAATATTATTTTTTCATTAAATGATCCGGAATTCAACGAAACGTAGTGGCATTGAACTAATGACATTTTTTAAAAAGTGAATCAACTTCTTTTCCCTTTAATTTCAATGAAACGTTTATTTTCTACAAAGACAATGCACAAGAGTTTGTATTGAATTTAAATAATCATGAAATTGATTTTATTCGGTTATAAATACAATACAGACCGGCACTTTTCTTACTGAATTATACAGGGGTTAAATCTTCAAGTAACATGTTCACAACTTACAAAAATGATCCAAATTAGAACTTTGCACACTGCTTCCTCACTAAATTTCATTTTTCACAAAGCCGCCTCTATGAGGACGTACATTCATTCATTTGCTTTTTCATAGAGGAAGCTTTATGAGAAATTAAATTTAATCAGGAAGCAGTGTGCAAAGTTCTAATTTGGATCATTTTTCATTTTAATATGCATTTTTTTTAATTTCGTTACCTCTATATTTTTGGTAGTTTCTTGTGTAACAACACAAACAATACCGTTGCATCAAGTACAAAGTTTCGGCTTACTTTCTTAACTTTGCGGAAGTTTGAGCGACAGTGTACTTTACCGATCATCACCAAATTTGGTACGCAGCAGTGCTGTATGTTATTTTTCGTCGGTAGAACATTTCAGTTCATTTGTTGAGTTTCTACGTGATTTAGAGCAAAATAAATTTTTTTCGAAAAATTCAATATTCTATAAAATCCGAATCGCTCTACCAATTTCGTCGACCTGTAAGACCACACTCGACCCTGTTTTTTTGTAAAGTCCTCCTGTAAGCCCTGTCCTTCCCCAAGCCCTGATTTTCTAAGTCCTCCTATGAGACCACCCACAGCCCTGGTTTATGTAACTCCTCCTAATGAACCTCGACACGTTCAATATCAAACAACATTGAACGTGTCTTCAGTTATGAAGAACTATTTAGCTAAATCGTCGAACTTTTACGAAATTTAGAGCGGTCATGCCAGTTTTTCAAAAAATTATATTGATGAAAGTGTATATTGATGCCTTTTTTAAAAAATCACACGAACACACACACACATATACCCACATACGAACAATTTTTCTACACCATTTTTCTTGATGTTTTAGGTGATTCTGAGTATGCTGACATGAAAATCTCGAAAAAAATTTGTTTCATGAAAACAAAGCTTCCTCTACGTGGAAGCAATACCTATAGATTTTTTTTTGCATTGACGTATATTTTAGTACTACCCATCTTCATCGGTGTTTAGCGACTAACACGACTGCACTAACTATCAGCGGACAGGTCGCCGTTAAGTAAACATATCGTTTCTTTGCATCAATGAAATGCCCTACTTGCGGTTCAAATGGAACATTTCATTCAAATCAAATAAATATTTCGTTGAATCAATGAAAACAAAATTAAAATCACCCATTTTTTAAAAATCAATCAAATTTTTTTTCTAAACGAACAATCACGGTCACTCTATCCACTCACAGTCGGGGGGGGGGGGGGGGGGGGGGGGGGGGGTTAATACCGAGACTTCGAAAAACTAGGTCCTGGTGGTCTCAAAGGAGGACTTTTAAAAAAACAGGCCCGAGTGTGGTCTTACAGGGGGACATATGGAAATAGGGAGAGAAATTGGAAGATTTAGAAAAGTCAGGGCCTGGGGTCACTTACGAATGATTCACAAAAAAACTGCGAGGGCGCGAAGCGCTCGAGCCACAATAACCTGCTAGTAGTAGCTGTATTGGATGATTATGTCTGAGGCATAATTTTTATGCCCATATTTTCATGATTCCAATCATACTTGACGTCTCTGTAACTTCCGCAATTTTGCTCCTGATTCCTGCATATATCGCTAACGATGATCTCTTAGACAATCGGTCTGAAATGGAGATGACTGATGTTTTTGTTCTTCTAGCGTCATCATTCTATTATCTTAAAGCAACAGAGAGGAAGTGATTCGTCAATGCTTTGCGATAACAGTAACGGGGATAGTGCATGTTTTTTTTCCTGCGGCGTGTAAGACGCCCAGAGATGAGCTACACACTACCTTATTGATGTTTGTCAACCCCGAACGTTGTATACTCTGGAAATGATATAAATACAGGATAGGACTAAAACTATCTTCATTAAAATAGTAGTCAATCCCAATCATATGCTGGTACAAGCGCAAGAATGTCATTATAGGTATTACATACTAATTTTTCAACCAATCAACAAATAAGTATTACATATATTAATTAAATAATAATCCTAAAGATATACGATATTTCGTTATTATATCAAAAATTCTGGTCAACTCTATTATTCAAGGATAAAATTGATCGACATGCGCACATAATTCTACTTCTCCTATATCGAGAATGTATTTCGCATCTCTCGTTTCGTACGAGCTGTTCATTTCGATAGTATTACGGATGAGCATTCCTCGTTTCAGATAACAATTGCCGGTCAAAATGAATTATTCAACAGCAAGATTTATAATTTATATCGAGTGCTCGTGAATGATCCGAATGATTTTTTAATCATATTTCTATCAATGACGCTGTTCTCGCTGAAATTGCATAACAGTGTCGAAATTATAGTGTCTACCGGTGGAACAGCTTGACCTATTTACTCTCGTACCAAAAACAAGAAATCACGGATATCATTGCTTCTACTAAAAGTAACAACTACGCATTTTTAGTCTATTTGAATATTTATATAGTTACATAGATTATTTCATTATTCACCGTAACTAACTGTAATTAGTTTTAACTATTTATTACTTAAGGGCGTGAAATCATTTTTTTAATGCATTACTGCACTTATGAAAAACTTGCTACGTAATAAGAAAATACTACTTGAGAAATTGTTTCCTCATTTTTTTAGTCCGTTGTCTACAGAGCCTACTCTATGAGGACATTTGTTGATTCATTTTGGCTGTCTCATAGATGAAGCTTTTATTTTTCGAAACAATAGCAATAACAATATTTTTAATTTCAATCTAATGTTATATTTAAACCCATTTATCCAATCTGTTCAAATTTTACGCCGAAAATTCCTTAAAATTGTTAGATATGTGCAATAAATTTTAGTTAACTGATTCAATATTTCCATAAGTTGCAATTATGAAAGATTATGAAAATTAGTGAATTAATATGAATTTTTCGAGAAATTCACATTTTCTACATATCAGAGTGCTTATTTCGTGTATTTTTTCTGGTAAGAAAAAAAATTCTCGAGTTTTTACGTTTTTCATTATTTTGCATCTCTGCTTTTCGGGGCAAGTGCTTTTCGTCTTTTATTCTTTCGACTTAACGTAGATTTAAGACTAACAATAGAAACTGGATTTGCAAGGTCTGATTTTTTTTTTTTAGTAAAAAGAGTCTAGTTTGTATCGATTTTTTTATAACTTCTGCGCAAGATTCACAAGTGCAAGTTACTTATACTCGGACCGGACGAAGATTTCTTCTAAAAAAATCAAGACCTTCTAAAGTCTTGTAATTCGTTGTACTCATTTATTGATAGGGTGCATCCTGAATTGTTTGACGAATTGGATAGGAGTTGGTAATGTCGAACATTGAACATTGCTTGCACATTTTTTAAAATTTTTCACATAGCCACGTCTATGCGAAAATCTATTGATATCGCTTTCCATTTCCATATGGACGAAGCTTTGTAAAAAAAAAAAGAAAATAATGAAAAAGCCGTGCAAACGTGCAAAGCAATTAAAAAAATATTTATATAAACAATATTTTCGAAAAATGTATACTCTTGTAAATTATCAGTTAACTCATCGACAACTGTAAGAATTTTGCCGAAAATTACAATAAATAGTGGGATTGCAGAATGAATAGTGAAAAATGCAATTCATACAGTTTTCAAATTAAGGAGAGACATTTTCAAGTTTTATTTACATTTTTTAGAATTTCTTTTTACGTGATTTATGAATGTTTTTATTGAAATCAAAATCACGAAACAAAAGTAACATTTCCTCTACGAAGAAGCAAACATGGACAAAGCATTTTCGACAGATGAATTGGACTGAAAACGAGATATCTCTTTTTTAAAGTGTTTTACATTTGTGATTGTTAATAAGTTTAAAAAAATAAAATAAAGTTGCAAGATTAAATATGTGCAATTGGAATACAATTACATTTTGGTGTTTTTTATGTGATTCTTACTGTAACTATGAAAAGCGGTTGCAAGATTACATAGGCGTAATTGCAATACAATTTTATATTGATGTTTTATATGTGGTTCTAGCTCTAACTATAAAATAGTCGCGTGGACCACCGGATTAATAGTTGTAACTTGACAGTTGGCCAGTACTACTGCGATATTTTTTGTGTGAACATTCCCGTATTTGTACAAATTGAATTATACACATCATTCGCGCCCTCAGCCTGCAGTTATATCAGAAGTCGTTCAATCTTGAGTATATCGCCAGACAATAAATATCCGTTCAACCTTATAAATACCAGTGCCGGGTATTAATCTCAAATTGCAGACATTTCACGAAGTCATTGATTCACATTGGACTTTCCTGCACTTGGATAAAAGAAAAATAAGCCATACAGTGAATATCTCCGGAGTTGACCTGCTTGCCCGAAATTGCCAGCCGGCACCTAATCGATTCACGTCTAGTGAAAATTAACGATAAAACGATTGCTATACATTTGTTCCGAGCTCTTTCACCGTCCCTTTCTGAACAAAAAGCCTTTCTATCCTCTGTATACCTATCTTGACGTTTAACGATGATTCCCCCATCCACCTTGTCGGTAGCACGTGTGTATTTTCGCCGTCAACAATCACGTACTTCGGTGTGCAATAACACGTGTTTCCGTACCGTTTCCGCACATATCAACTCATCGATGTAGGATCCACGTTTTCCACGTCACATATATAACCTTCTGCATTATAATTTATATTTTTGGTTATTACACGAATTAAATGATTAAATCACACAAACATTTACACGTGCTGCTGATATTGTCATTCGTATTGTTTTTATTGTTCTAACTTGACGACGAAAAAACTGAGAAAAAATCCTGTAGTAATAGGGTGCCATTATCCTCAGAAGTGATTGATTGAGTGAGAGAGTGACGTTCAGGCACGTTTTATTTGGGATGACGGAAGTTATCTCTTACAATCCCCGATCCGGGCGCTTAACGAACGCGCCGTTGGGGAAACCAAGCCGCGCGCGGCTCTGTGCCAGAGCAGTCACTGAGGCCCGCCGGATAACACTACCCTCTGGAGCTGAAACGAATCAGCCGCCTCATTCCTCCCCGCCCCATCCTATGCCCTTTGGCAACCCCGTAGCGCACACCCGGTGAAATCGTACATTCAGCTACCGCGCAACTCGCACATTTCTCGTACAAATACACACGGCGTATAAACAACGTACAAGTGGAAAGAAGTTAGCACCTAACTTTAACCGTCTTACGCTTTTTTCGCCGTAGCACTGCTTTAGCGTCATCGATCAACAAGAAATAACAGAGTGAATATTGAAATCGCAGGCAATAGAGACGCGTCTAACAGGTAGGCCGAATTTAATAACTTCAAATATGTTGACGCTTTACTACCGCGAAACTGTAAATGCAGGAAGATCCCAGCGTGTATACATTCTGATATCGATTAATTTTGATTCTGTTTCATCTGTTCAGTCGAAAGTTATCATTCGTGTTTGTATTCCGGAACTCCATTTTGAAAACGGCGTTATTTCTATAGACGCATTTTAGCATATTTTTCATAGTTTTGCTTGAATAAAGCCGTACCTGGCGCGGCCTGGGTCAGTGACTGATCAGGGCTCTGAGTTTGACAAATAATTTATTTAATGAACGCAAGTTAGTTTTAATGATTAACTACTAACCTATACTTTTACCAATAATAGGAATACACGGCAAGCGTTTATTGACAATAAGAAGATCATAGGGTGGGTAATTGAAGGACCCAAGGAAAGAATTTGTAGAGTCAAAGGAAGTAATAGTATTAAAGGTAAAGATATATAGGTTTATTAAAAATTGGTCAAGAATTTTTTTTCGTCTACACTGGACATTTCGACAATTTCTTATTTGTTGTCGAACTTCACAATCATTTTTTAGTCACTATTTGACGATCAACATTCTCCAATATGTTGATCAACGAATGTATATACATATATTCGCGTGGTCCTTATTTAAAGAAAGTTCGTTTTTTATGTCTCTCACCCAGCAGATTTCTTCTATTTGACGAAAAAAAAGTCAAAAGTAACCAGTGCCCCAAAGAAATTGAAGTTATAAACTCATTTTAAACGGGGGAAAAATGTTCAAATGTAATCAAGCAAAAGAAAATTATATAAAACTAAAATTTACTGTCAATCATTTTTGTAATTCTTGTTGCTGATGGACATATCAGCAAAATAAAGAAGTTGTACCGTTTCACCTGCTCATGCAATCAATTTTTTCCAAGGCAGATTTTTGCAGGAACAGGTGATACGGTACAACAGTCCATCTCAAAAAACTAACGAAAATGACGAAAAACTAATTTTAAAAGATCATTAAAAAAAAATATATATATATATATAAAAGGTATCATTAGATAATCGCAAAATGTAAAATTCGGCCAAGGGAAACAAATTATTGACCGCAGGGACATATATTTAAGGCTGGCCAAAGTTTGAAATTTGTAGATGCAGAAAAATTCAAAGTCATCAAATAATTCGTAATTTGCAAACTATAAGCCCTAGATAAATCTTTAAGCACTCTTTAAGTTTATCTTTGTTTAAAGGGGAAAAATATGACTGCCCTGGAAAAAAGTCCCCTAAAAATTCCGACGACCATCTTACATTCATGTACGTGTACATCGAGTGGAAAATCGAAATGGCGATTGAGGCAGCTCCAAATAATTTTTTTCGGGCCTCGAATTTTAACTGGCATCGTTTGAAATTCAACATGAACGTTTGGTGTTAGTGCGGAATAAAAAAAAGTTATTTTTATACGCATTATATTACATACTAATAAATTATTGTGGTTCACGCGCTGGCATTGACGATGCCGGCCGGATGTGATAGCCCGGATGCCTTCTTTATATATTTATATTGAGTCCTCCCGTACTACCCCGGCTACAGCCATGGTGTATCAATTGACACGGGTCACCGGTATGTAATTTGACCCTGGCAGCAATAGGTCATTTGACCCCGGCCGCAGTGTGTCATTTCACCCCGGTCAAACTTACTTATGAGACTTAGAAAAATTCAGGCCCCAGGCCCCTTAATGGGCTTAGAAACATTCAGACTTGGGTATGTTATTTAACCCCGACCAGTCTCGATTCTTATACACAGTGGCGACAACGGCGAAATGTTTATATAATATAGAGATATATAACGTATCAAAAGGAATGTCCAATATGATTTACGTGGAATAAGGTTCTTACCCAATTTTGAATAAACCTGCCTAAATATCTATAATTATAAATCAATAAAATAAAATTTCGCTGACTTAAGTAGGAGTGCGTTTGATTCGTAAGGGTTCTAGTTATAATTTCTGTAAAATTTAGCTTTATATATTTTTTTCACTTGTTTACATGTAAAAACAATTTTTGTCCCGTTTCAGCTGAATTATTGGATCTATTCTTTAGAGAGGGTCTCATAAGAACATCGATATTCCGCAATATACCCCTCATCCAGGCCCGGATTTTGTAAGTCCCCCCTTATTAGCACTCCTCTATTCTCCTTCGGGACAGGATTTTTCTAAATCCTCCCTATGAGCTCTCCTTCAGGACAGGGTTTTTCTTAGTTCTCCCTATGAGCACTCCTTCAGGCCAGGATTATTCTAAGTCGCACCACATCCCTCTTCTCCAACCCAGAATTACTCTTAGTTCTCCCTATGAGCACTCCTTCTGGTAAGAAACTTTCTAAGTCCCCCCTACCCACAAAACTGTACTTTAGTCTAAGTCCCACAATATCACCATGAGGGGGGTGGCTTGGTGGTCGGGGGGTACGCCTGGATTTTTATAAGTCCCAGCCAGAATTAAGACTGGATTTTTCCAAGTCCCAGCATATCCCCTTAAGGCTAAAATGTTTCTAAATCCCTGCTATGAGCCCCTCTCCAGGCGTGGATTAATTTAAGTCCGATGATATCCATGCTCTCCAGATACTTTTTTTTAGAAAGTATAAATATACAAAAGCGCGAAGAGACTCCCCGAGGGTTGATTCCCGAACCGTAACGCTATCGATGGAGAAGCGATTTTCGGCTGCCGATTGATGTATGATCGCACCAATGACTACAACTTGTTTCGGCATGTGACGTCGAGCTGCGTGGCGTCTTCACCTGACTCATACGTTCAGTCCAGTAGCTTTGTATCGCTCTAATAGTTAGGTGAGCGTTCTATATTGTGAAGCGTCTAATAGACGCTTCACAATATCCGTTCGTCAACTCAATGGTGATTCGACGATTAGACAATTATTAATTGTATTATATACTTCTGTAAGGGATAAGAAGATTATTGTGGAAACGACATATATTTACAAACAATTTTGACGCAGCAAGCAAAATTATGGTTAATATTCCCTGATAATGCTTGAGAAATCAAACTGAGCATTGGCGACGAGGAAAATTTGACAAATTCTGACATTCCTGTCACAATTTATGTTCTTTGTACTTCTATTAGTCGCTCTTATTGCGCAGTATGCCGTCGCGGAACTCTGATACGACAAACTTCTTATACCAAGTAATAAGGACGTTTGTACGAATCTTCAGCCGTCTCACTTTTTTTTCACCGAAAAAGTAACAGAGCGCATGTTGGAATTGCGGCCAATAAAGACGTACAATAAGTGAACCCAATTGTAAAACTTCAAATTTGTTGAAGTTTCATTGCTGCGTGGAAAACGCAAATGTAGAAATATCTCATGCGTATATATTCTTATTCCAATTTATTTTGATTCTGTGTCATCTATTCAGTCGCAGTTTTGATTCGAGTTTGTCTTCCGAAATCATGTTTATATTCATTACACTTCTATTACTCTCTCTTATCACACGCGGTATGCCATTGCGGAACTCTGATGAGACAACCTTCTTTTACCGAGTAATAAACGATCCGTGAGCGAAAGTTGAATAGAGTGCTCGTAAAGCACGCGGGGCGAACATCCTGAAAGAGTTATAAAATCCGACAATAGGGAACGGCCAGAGCATAACGATATATATAGTGCTCAAAGTTTTTGTCTTGGTTTTCTTTTCTATTTTCGCGTAAATAGAACTTCTTCTGTATATTCAAGCTGGAACAGCTTACACGGAAATATTACGATAGTTAGGATGGTAGAGATTATGAGTTACTCGGCTATTACTTAAATAAATCGTCAATTTTTGGAACGCCCCTTTTCAGCATCGCTTCCGTAACTCCTCAAGTACTGAAGAATTTGCACTGGCAATGAATAACCTCTACTTGATTACATTATAATGACAATACGGACATGCAGGTGTAATTTATTTCTTTTCACCCCTTCAAAGTAACGATACATTAAGATTATCCTACAATAACTTTTAAAAAAAATATTAACACGTTTAGGAGTTTGGCGAATTATTTTTATATCACTACTGCAACTACATCGGCAACTACACTATTCAAGATACATGAGTGATCTTCAGCTTATGTCCGAAAATAACAGATCTGTACATCACCTTTATGGCACCAGGTCCTAAAAGTCGTCAGACATTTAACCAAAGGAGAGTGTCTAATAGTTTGTTCAAATCTTGTTAATGCAAAACTTATTGAAACAAGTTTAAAAAAGAAGTTTCTAAGCGTATAATACCGGGTTAATGTTACAAAATGTACTATTTCAAGATTGTTGACTACGAATCATCGCTTGACACTGATAAATTGAAAATAGCTGCTCCAATATAACGAACTAAATCCGGTGCGGTGGTCTAGTGGTTAGAGTACTGGCCTCTAGTCCAGAGGATCAGTAGGTCGCGGGTTCGAATCCCGGTGCCGTCGATTTTCGTCGAAAATATAAATACGGGCGCGATGAAGCTCCAGATGTATACATGAGACCCACACAGGTATCTCTACCTGTGGAGGTCACATGTATACAGCTGTAGTCCGTGTTTACGTTCTCGACGAAACGTGACGTAGCTCCGGTGCCGGGAGGCGAACTCGAGACCGGCTATATCGGCATAGGTTTTCCGCAGTTTTCCTATGGTCATAGCAGAAATGCTATGGCGAATGCGATATAGAGGGGAAAGTCGGATGCGGCTGCATGGGGGCCTGATTACTGATCCGGACCGGACCCCCAGGGGGGACTGGCTACTGACCCGGGCCGACCCTGTAATAGGCGTAATGCCTGCAGACGGGGGGATGCAACATATAACGAACTAAAATACAAAAAGTGACGTGCGATTAGAATAAAACCTAGTTTACTTGGGATTTCTGCGTTGCTAATACAAACTTACATGTGAGTCACTTTTTCTAAATGGTATTCACGACATTGGATTTACCATTTTTTGGAAGTTTCAAGTGTAGATTTGTAATCACGTACATCAAAAATCCTTTTATAATGATCTTGTTGCAAATCAAGTAGATTTTTGCACGTCTCTCCATCATTTTTAATTTCTAGTGCTAACTCATAATTAGCCACCTTGAACACACTTGCGTATACAGTTTTCATCCGAATCAAGTCAATTTTGGTATTTCAGTCCGCTATATTGGATTCACTATCTTAAATTTTTCAATTTCCACCTCAAACTTGTAATCAGACACCCAAAAAGGCTTTCAATTTCTTGCCGGTAAAGGGGTTATACAGCATGCTTGCCAGGAGTATTAGATCTGTATCACTGTTTTTCTGCAATTTATGTCACATCGTTCGTTATTAGCCACGTAGAAAAGAAGAGGAGTCCAGAATAGAATCCAGGGCTGAATCCATAATAGAGTCTGGGCAGTCCCAAATGAAATCTGAGCAATCCAGGATGGTGTCAAAGATGGACAATGGAATCGGATCAAATCCCATTCTCCATCCTGAACTATCCAATCTCTATCCGGGAATGCAGAGACTCCATCCTGGGCTCATAATTTTTACGCACGACGTTTGGTATGGACTATTATGAACACCGTCGCTAATTGCGATGTGGTGCTGATTGATCAATTGTATTCAGTCAATATTGCTACAGTTCTGCCGTATCCCCTTTTAAAAAGTTGGTGGCAGTCAGCTATGTTCATGTGAAGCCGTTTTATTCGTGCTGTGATTGATCGTGGTTAGAGACCGGGACCGTGATCAAGTTCATACATTGAATCTGTTTGTTTTTGTCAAATTTCAAAACTGACAGAAGGACCGTTTAGTTAAAAGAGCGCTGCAGCGCCCATAGAAAAATGGTGACGCGCGGCAGCGCGTCCGGTCTAGCTAGTTTATAGTAAATATGTCACACGCTGTAAATGTTTATTTTAGCATACATGAATTTAATTGCACTATATAAATAAAGGCTTTCAAAACGCATATGTCGATTCACTCGGTTAATCTAAGAAATGATTTATCGCACTGTCGAAATTTCGTGCCTTTGCCAATTCCAGGTGTGTACTTTCTCGGGCTATTAACAGTCTTAATCATTAGTGGATAACCACAGAGATACCATGAATAAGTCAAAAGCTTGTGAGTCAGGTCTAGATCATATACAATCTCTCGACTGTCTGAATCGGTAAGTCAACTTCCCGAAAATTATGGCGTTTGAGGTGTGTACACTAATTAGCTAGGACCGACCACTGTAAAATCATAGTTGTTCGTAGAGGCAAATAGCTCGTAGAATTTTATGACATAAAAGCGTGGGGTTTCTTAACCTAGGTTCGGGATGAACCAACATTCGCTGAGCAAATTTTCATCTGTCACTTTGCACACTCTGGCAAAAGCTGCACAGAAAAGACCAGCCATTTCAGTTTTGTTTCACAAACGTATCTCCTCGGAAGTAACGGTTAATGAGAAATCTAAATAAATTATTCTTTTCCACGATAATTATTCGTGACATAAATTTTACGCGGTGGAAACTGGTAAAGTGCCGTTGATATTTACGTGCAAATTGAGTATGGTGCTACGGGGTTGGGCAATATCGTAATGAAAAATTAACAATTACCAGTCTTTTTTTTTTTTTAATTAACGTTTTGTCATGACTCACAAATTTTATGCAATGCTTCCTCTATGAGGAAGCCAAAATTAAAAAATAAGCTTCTTCATAGAGGTGGCTTTGTGAAAAATCGAAATTAATGAGTACGTCATGTGCAAAGTTCTACCATGAAACTTTGTTTCAATTATCTTTTATTTTTTCGTTATATCGCTTCAGTTGTGCCAGCGGTCGCGGGGTTCCCTCCAGGAACCCATATTTTGTGAACTGAATCTTTTTGTTATAATTGTTACCAACCATCACGGTATGCCTTGTTTTTTTTTTTGGTGTAGGTGGTGCCTTGTGTTAAAAAAAAGTGTTGAGTGAACCATTATCTGTGAAGCTCTCCTCTTTAACCTCTCGCGACACGTTCGGCCGTGATGTCGGGTAAATTTGTATGTTGTCCCTTCTAGAGTTGAATTGAAGGGACTGTCGCCCTGTAAGTATTATTTTTGTATTTCAGGATGTGGGTTTGTCGAACGAATTTCCGGGATAATTTTCCGGATTATCTCGGAGCCAAGAAATGTATCACAATGTATACTACGCGGTGTAATGTGGTCCATTGGCACACCTTTTTGCTACTAAACTCGAAATTTTGGCGAATATGTGAGTACTGTGGAATGGAATCAAACTTTTGATTAGGGATATATGTTTAATATAATCTTAATATATGAATCTAGCAAACATGGGTTTGTATCCGAGTTGGGTTTCGCGAAATTTAAACATACACTCTGTAGTAGCTTGGTGGCTTATTGAATTTTAGAATAGCTATAACCAAAGCGAGTTTCTATGTCTTAAAAAATTGAAGTTGAAGACGGAATGTATGTTGTTCCATAGTTCAACAGCGCCCAACCGTAATTTATTCCAATAGCTCCTTATATCTATTTTTTTATATGTGAAGCCTTTATCGATTTTCATGGGGTCGTTACATTCAAGTAGATTGGATCCTTCCGTTCGATTTGCAGTTTGTATGCAAACGATAACAGCCCTTCGCCCCTTTCCTCCACTCAAAGTTTATGTGAACGATAATTATTATTAAAGAAAATAGTAAATTTTGATATTTATTTAACAGCTACTTGCGTGAAGCATTGTTGGTATATCACTCAACGAATTTCGTTGGATACCGAAACCAGCCCTATAAGAGAGCATGGCTTCGTAGAGATTTGGGATTTCAGATGCCAAAAGTTGCCATTCGCTACTGTTTTTAGCATCTGTTCGTTTCAAACTTCTTTAGGAGCTTCTAAACCAGAAGAATTCTACAAATACTTCACCAGTACAAGTGGGAACGTTTTTAAGTGATTCAACATGCACCGTGGAATAATCATCGACAGTTGGGGAGACTTCGCCGTGAGTGGCAATGAAGAAGGTCTAAACAAGTTCAAATTTCAGACGTTAAAATAAAAACTTCGCGGTCGAAAAAGTTTGGAGGATTTATATTTTCTCACAGTTGCATAAAACTTCTTTATATGCGGTAAAAAGTAAACTTTTTATAGTCAACATCTGACGCTTGTATGTAACTTTTCACATTTTTATCGTATCGGCCTGGTGAATTTGAGTATAAGTTGTGCTTCATTAAGAAAAGTCTTAGAATGCCAAAGAGCTACTTGAGTTCTAGGATTTTTAAGCGCATTTTATTAAATCCAACATGCCGTGAATTCTTCTACAATATAGAATAAGAATTGTAAATGTTGGTATAGAAGAAAGATGGATCATTGTAATGTAGTTTTGGTGTTTATTGTTACTTTTTAAAACCGTACGCATGTATGCCTGTTTTGACATTTCAGACAATTTTAATTTCTCTGACATTAACAAATGACCTTTTTCATGGAATCAAAGCATTGTCTATGAAGTATCAATGAAGTATTGAGACATGATGATAACAGATATTTTACAAATATATTTGTAAAAAATTCGCCCACAAATCATTAATAACAACGATTTGAAAACCGTAGGTTTACGTGCAATTCATCAAAACAAAACAGAATAGAGGAGAGGTGCCCATAATGAGCCATTTTTTACTATTATATCTGTGTACTTTAACCAAAAATGTAATGTCACAAAACAGAAACCTCATCGAATTTACTTCCTCATACAGGAAGTTTTGTTTGCGTGAAACAATTTTTGTTTGAGATATTTATGTTAGAATAGTCCAGAATGTCGAGAAAAGTGGTCTAGAAAAAACGCGTGCGTGTGCGTGTGCGTGTGCGTGCGAAACAGTTGAGAAGTTTAAATTTTACAGCATTTTGACAATTTTGAAATAATAGTTTACATGCTATAACTTTCGCAAATTGAAAGATATCGGGCTGAAATTTATACGTAAATGAACTACCATAAAACCATGATGTATACAAAATTTTATTGCAAGTTCAATTTCTTTTTTTAATGTCTGCAAAGATTTGAACTCCTGTAAATCCTGAGATATCCGGCTGCAGTCTTCAACATAATTTTGGCGTATGAGATAGAAAATTGTGCCGTCATGAAAAAAAAATGTTTGATTTTTTTTGCAGATTTAGCTTAAATATGGTTCATAGTTAGACTACCATTGAACAAGGTTTGAGTGAAAATTTACCGCAAATCGGTCAAGCGATTCAGATTTTATGACATTTTGGATTTTGGAAAATGTCTTTCGACCTCAAATAAGCCTGCAAAGTAGAACACACAAACACTCACAGACACTTACAGAGATTTACTCACTCACTCACATGCCTAGGGGTCTAATATCAGGACTTATATTTAAAAATTAGGCCCTGTGTCTACTAGTGGGACTTACAAAAAGTAGGGCCAGAGAGGCCCATTATGGGATCTACAAAAATCGGGGCCGAAGGTGGTCTCATAGGAGGACTTAAAGAATCGGGGTTATGAGGGCCTCATCGGAAGATTTAGGGATATCAGGGCCTGGAGCGGTTACGGACGATTTGCAAAAAAACCGTGACGGGCGAAGCGCCCCAGCCACAATAACCTGCTAGTGAATAAATAAATCACAATTCAGCGAATTGATGTTTTCAGTTACAGAAATATATTCTGATATAACATACGGTCACCCATCCTGGTACCGACCTCCAAGGTCAAGCAGGCATTCACTTATTCTAGTACGGACCCTGAGTATTCAAATTTCTTCGATTCAACAAAAGCTTTCTTTAAATAATCAAAAAATGTAGTAGTACTAAATATAATGTTTTATTACTTGATATTGTCATAAAAAGGTTGCTTCAAATAAATAACTCTATTTGTGACAAATATACTAAAGTTATTGAAACAAATAAGAATTAATTGAAGCGAACGAGAATTCCAGTTGATTTGAATTAAGAATAAACATATACTTAAATTATGTCAATTCAAATAGACCTTCATTCGGGTAAAAAAAAAATGTAGTCGCAACAAATAAATTTTGTAATGGTATGTAATACATTACTATGTAATGGTAAATTTGTAATGGTATGTATTACATTACTATTTTCCAGAAAGTAAATTTTAGTTAGTTCAACGAAAAGAAGATGATTGAACTTTTATCCTGGTCCGTGACACGTAAGTCGAGAAACATCGATGATTGATAAACGTCAAGTTAGGAATTAAACTTCTTCGAGCAGCGAATTATTTTTTTTTCTAACAGCCGGAATGAGTAATTATTTTTAATGATAGTCCCTAACAACTTACGTAAGATTAATTAGGATTGACGACATCTATTACCACTAACTGTTTTATTTTTAAAGATTCAGGTACTTTCGGGTTCGAAACTTCGAGAAAAGTAATGTGTACTGTGGCTCATGGTGAGCACATCTACCCTATTATTTTCGACAAAGAGTACGAATTATTAATCCTCCGGATGCTGTGCCACGCTCCCGAACCCTATACTTAAACGCACACCGACATGCTAAATGTATGATGTAGACAATTCATCTCGTTCACTATTGCACTTTATGTTGTGTTAATATTTAATCTAGTTACAGAGCCATAGAAAGCGAGCGTAAAGACAATAATGATTGATTGGGTATTTTGCGATTGGTGGAATGGACGATCGAAGGAATTTATACGCCTTTCCTGATTTATAACAGCTATGCACAACAAGTTGGTACTACAATGGATCAATGATCTGTTCTATAGTGTCGGGATTCCAGAACCCGTGCAGACGTGCCTAGATTCCCCAAGATTAATGGTAGAAGACAAATGAGATTGGACGATGTAAATCCATCGACGGGTGGAAACACCTGCAAATGTATAGTCTGTTTACGAAAAAAATTGTACTGCAGGAAATAAAACCAATCAAACGCCAGTTTTTTTGTCTTCGGTGTGTTTCTGTTGAGTTTACCCATTTTTATTTCATGCAGTTTCTTGATAACCGACGTACTGATGTTTATACATGGTTTTACTTTTATTTGTGTTTTTATAAAAATGGACGTAGGAAGTTAAGAAAAAGAAGATTCAGAAGAGATTTTGCAGGGTAAGAAAGTTTGCTCACCGTTACTGCGAAAAATTTCATACGAAGTACGACCACACGTGAAACCATGCAAACTCTGCATTTCATGTAAACGGAAAGTCAACGTCATAACTTAGAAAACTGAATATAAACGAGTAGAACACGATAGAAACCAGGTAAATGTGATTTAAAGTAGATAAGTTTATATCTTTCATTTGTCCTGCAATGAAACGCTTACGTAAATGTTTTAAACTGACTCAACTAATCTCAACTACCTGATAGTTTTAGATACAACTAGTTGTTCAGGAGAGCTGGGCTAAGTGTTTTCGCCTAGGGCTTACTTTCATTCAACGCTGTTTCGATTTCAGGCCGACGATAATGGCATTTTTTCTATGTGTTTTTTTTTTCGAAGGTCCAGGTGGTTCAGACTCCATCCCAAATTATAAGCTCCTAATTCCTTACATTGATTAATGACCTTTCGGTGTCCAGCTCTAGTGGTCTCTCTAGTAGTTCTCACCTGGACGGTGACCACTTAGCCATGCATTAGCCAGCGCATCATATTGCTGCGAAGGAGGTGTTTCCGTAAGCACCCTGATTTTCGTCGTCGAGTTAACTCGCTTTGACATCAGCGGCCCTATTCCGTCATATGAGTCTGCCGATAATAATCTGGGTAGCGAAATTTTGTTCTGATTTACTGCTTCGATACCGTGGACAAATGAACACTCTGTATCTGATGTCTATCACACTACAATACATATTACACTGTTAAAAAATATTTGCAAATTCAAATTATAGGGGATATTATTCATCGAATGTGCGGTGCTGTGACCGTATGGAAAATTAGTTTCTGAGTGCTATTTTTTTTTAATCCTGGTGGTTTGGGTACCACCTTCGATAAAACCATACCCAATACCTCCCGCCCGTGTGGAAATTCAAACTCGCTGCCAGCCAAAAAACGACTAGATTTCCTATCTACTGTACAAGATCTAGGTCGGAAATCTGGCTAGATCCGAGCGCTATGTGTAATTTCTCGATGCCCAGTCGTTATATAGAAAAACTGTCTAGAACCTGGCTAAGATACCACTAATTTGCCTAGTAAACTTAGTTAGTGAGTAGCCAGCATGGGAACAGCGTAACTTATAGGGTAAAATCAACTAGGCGCTAGTCCGAATCTTTCTATCGACCTGCAAACCCAGCTACCGCCTATATAGACTAGGATTAATAAAAAGCAGAATTAATATACACAGTCGTTTATTGCATTAGCACGTAACAGTGAAAGTACACTCCGATCAATCACTTTTTCATTAACAAAAAAAAACAGAATTTCTGCCATTAGGCCTTTCGTATAAAACAAAAATAAAATAATAAAATCTTCCGAATTGTATTTTTTTGTACTTTTCACGAACATGTGCCACTCTATATAAAAAGTTCTCATCACTTTTCATTCAAGAAAAATGCTGCCATTAAGCCTTACGTACAAAAAAAAAATAAGAAAACATCTTTTCAGTGGTAGTTAAGTACAAAGCTCGATCTTAGAATTATTGGCCTCGGCTATAGCTTCAAAATCCACAACTTTCTCCCAGCCGTTCTACGGATCGGCGTTTTGTTTTCTCGAGTGACGATTAATACGAGGTACTCCCCAATCTTTAACATTTGACAGCACAGCTCCAAGATGCCCGAGGTATTCAGAATCCGTCACTGAAGCAATTGTCCGATTCTCAACCAGAGCATCGATGACGTCTGAAATTTATAATAAAACGTTATGGCCGGCTACTTTCTGATTCATATTTATTATTTACTTATTAGAGTTATCTTACCGAGTAGAATGCGAGAGAATTTAGTATCCTTAAACAAAAACTTTCCTGCTACACGTTTTTGTGCATTGTACAACGATGCAACTTCACGAGAAAGATACTTTTTTAAGATGGCCGTTATGTTCTTTGTTATTGTCTTTTTTTCATCGAATTTCTGGATTATCGAGTTGAACTGAGGAATAAAATTATATTTACGTTCAAACTTTGCCGACAGATTATATATAGTTTCAAATTTCGTAGACACTTACGAAAGCCCTTCGGAGTTCCTCGTCATTTGCGAGTCTATCGTCGAATGCTGAAAAGTCCTCATGGGTACCAAATGGAAGAGTTATCTCGTATTTTTTCCCGAATAACTCGCACGTAGGTCGTAAAATTTGAGCTGCCAGTACATCGTCAAGAGTGCTTTTTAATTCTTTTATCGCAGCTGTCTGCTGGCGATTGTCGTACGCAAGCTGGCGTATTTGCTTGACAATAAACTTGAATTCTGAAATATATAATTAGATTAGGTATATTCTAAATAAAGTAAAATCAAATACCGCTGACTTTAATATAAATTTTCCAACCGAAACATTTTACTTTTTTCTTTTTTTTCTTTTATTTATTGCTCTACTCTTATAAAGGAAGCTTTGTTTTCATCAAAAAATTTTTGTTCGAGAAAATTGCTTTAGAAAAAATGTCCGTATGTATGTGTGTGTATGTGTGTGCAGAACTTCGAAAAATTAACGGCCTCTAACTCAACCTTTCGAGCGATTGAACTGAAATTTCACATGTAAATGAAGCAGTTATCCCTCTTAGAATGTCGCGATTTTTCACGAAATATATGCAGCCATTCAGACTTTATGTAAACATAAATTTAAAAAATGTGCGTGGTCGCTCTAACTTTCATAAAAGTTCGAAGATTTAGCTAAATAGTTCTTCATAACTGAAGATGCATTCAATGTTGTTTCGTATGGAATTTCGAGAAAATTGGTAAAGCGATTCATATTTTAGGGAGTTTTGAAATCTTCATATTTTTTTTGAAAATGCTATAACTGGGGGACGGTTCGAGACAGCTCAAATATAAAATTCTGCATAAAAATTAAATAGAGTGTGTCAATGTTCAATTTTAAATTTATGTGAAATCGATAAAGTAGTACAGATTTTATAGAAATTTGCATTTTCGTAATTTTCTGAAAACGCTATAACTCGAGAATGGTTCAAGCAACTGATCTAAATTTTTGCATCAAACTTAAATAGAGTGTGTTACTGTCTGATTCTACATTTTAGCAAAATCGATAAAATAGTTAAAATTTTATAGAAATTTAGATTTTCACAATTTTTTTGAAACCGCTATAAGTTGAGAGCAGTTCAAGCAACTAATTCAAAATTTTGCATACAACTTGAATAGACTGTGTCGTTATTTGATGCTGAATTTTGTGAGAATCCAATAAAGCATTCATATTTAGTGTTTACTTCGAAATGTTCAAAACCAATAATTAAATACATTTGTTAATTGTGTTCGCGTTTTACGTGCATTAGATATACACAGTATATAAACAAGTCTGCAAAGTAGAACCTTGCAAATTCGTTCTTCATTATTTTGTATCTTTGGCAATGCTTCCTCTATGAGGAAGCCAAAATTACTCAACACGCTTCCTCATAGAGGAAGCTTTGGTTCTATTTTCAAGGTTTTTTTCAGTACATCTTTACATATACTAAAAATAATTTTTTTTATTGACTTATTCAAATTCGTATAATTTTTCAATTGCAGCAAATGATCGTATAATACATTTTAATTTATTTGAACAAATAGGGTAATTTTTAGCGTGTGAAAGTCAAGGAGTTGCTATGTAGAGTGGCACACGTTCGTGAAAAGTACTACTTGATATAATAGATGTGATATTCACCAAATGAATCTGTGTAACTCTCAGTGACCGATGTTGTAGAAGCTTCTTTCGGTTGCGTAGTGGCTTTTTTCGGTAATACTGAATAAGATGGCGGCAGCGACGCATCCGATGTCAGCTGTGCACTTTTAGAGAGCGTTTTAGGTTCGATCTGCTTCGTCGATTTTGAGGCAGAGGCTTGGCTTTCTGTGGAGCTTTTACTTTTCAGCGTCGGATTAGACGGATTCTTTTCCGCAAGTATTGTCGTTACCTCAAGCGCTTCAAGGTTCGCCGGCGACGGAGTAGATCTTGAAACTGATCCTGTAAAACATATAAACAATATGATGTATATTTAATGATAATATTACGCTCACGCCCTCAAACATATAATTATGGCGAAAAATACATAAGATTGCCTTACCGGATCTTTGCGTTTTAATACTTCGCTTGGCAGTCAAAGTTAGTGATTTTCTTGGCCCTTGTTTAATTTTGCTCGCTCCTTTCTTAGACTTTTTGCTTTGCCGTTTTTGAATTTTATTTTTATTCTTGTCTATGGATTCGCATGACGAATATGAGGACTCATGCGAAAAAGGCTCATATGTGCCTGAAATTAGAATTAAATAGTATAAAGCAATTAATAAACCCTGAGAAAATATCTAATACAGAATCCGTACGACGTACCATCATATTCTGATGATAAGTCACTCTCAAGCGGTGCTTGTAGCCCAGGCACCTCCATAATTTTGTCTAACTTCGAACGATCCTTGCGCGCTTTTTCAACGTACGATTGAAGTGATTCTTCGACTTTTCTTTTTGGACTATCGCACTCGGTTGTAAAGGCATACGCTTCAGTTTTCGGGCGTTCCAGCCGTCGTAATGCCTCATCGTATGATGCTGAATAGTATATTTATCATACAAAAAAAAACACCGAATATTATAATTACTTAGCTGTATTTAATATTTAAATAATGTTTTAATATACCTGCACGTCCACGAATGTTTATAGCATATCGGGGCCAGTCATCCATAGCATTTTGGTCTTCTCGTACCATTCTCTCGAGAATTTTAAACTTCATTTTCGTGTACGGCGGTGGCATGAATTTTGCGAAACATTGACCGAGGGTAATGTCGTATTCTATCCACTTCATTGGAACGCAGTCAATGGATTTATTTTCTGCGGCATCGTCATTGAATTCTACCAATTGATAGCGATGAATCGGCCCTGTCATTTTCTGGTTCGGAACAAAAGTTGCGTTGATTACACTGTTTTCACCAGAGAGGCACACATGGCAATAACCAACAAATATCATAAAATTATACCAAATTATAATCCGTTTTGATATGATAGATAACTCAACCTAAATAAATATTCACTGTTAAACTTGGATGCACGAGCGAATATCGCAGGACGTGCTTGATCGATATAAATGTAAATAACTTCTTAACCTCTCGGTTCTCAGTGGCGGTTCTCGCGCTATACAGCGTGTTACGACGCGTAGTTTTACAACGTTCGGGGACGAAACTAAGTGAGACGCCGCGAACAGCTCCCTTCAAGCGACCGCGTTAACTTCGTATCGATATGCTAGACAATTAAATCTAAAAAAATTCTCACTAATAGAATCACCGATGCAGGAGCGTATATCATAGGACGTTCCAGATCGAAATAAATGTAAACTTCTTAACCCAGCTCCACAGCGTGTTACGACGCGCAGTCTTGCACGATCGTGCACGAAACGAAAGTGAGACACCATGCGATGTTTCTTCGTACGACCGATTTCCCGCATAAAGTACGCACGCTACCGCGTAAACTACGCCCGTTGTCGCGTAAACTATGTATCGATATAATACACAATTAGTATTAAAAAAATGCTCTCTAATAAATTCACCAATGCACAAGTGTATGTCGCAGATCGAATTAATGTAAACTTTTTAACCCAGCGTTCCTCTCGGCTTCCAGTGACGGCCCGTGATACGCAGTGTGTATCAGTCTCTATGCAGTCTCGCACGTTCGCGCGCGAAACTAAGCGGAACGCCACGCCAGCTTCCTTTGTACGACCGCGTTCCCGCACAAAATACGCACGTCACCGTGTAAACTATGCGCGTTGTCGCGTAAACGTTGTATTCAGATGATAGGCAGTTAGTATTTAAAAAATCCTCACTTATAGATTCACTGATGCACGAGCGTATATCGTAGGTCGTTTCAGATATAAATAAGTGTAAACTTCTTAACCCAGCCCTCTTTTGGCTTCCAGTGATGGCCCTCGATGTATTAGTGTGTTAGAAGACGCGCAATCTCGAACATTCGCGCCCGAAACTAAGTGAGACGCCGCGATCGTAATTGAGCATTCACCAGTAAATTAACTACAGCTTTTTAAGGGTTCATGAGCAGTTCCGACTTTTTACCTTAATATCAAATTTTTAATATGTCTATTTTTTAGTCATCTACTACAATTATTTTGTTGTTAAAGCATATTTTCGACAAAAAGTATAGGTTTGATTGGCCCATTCATTTACTGGTATTTTTTAATTTTTTGCTTTTTTGCTTCTGGAAATATTACACTTCATAAAAACCCATGATTAACAAATAGTTCTGCTGAACTGTTAATTTACTGGTGACTCTACTCTATTGACAAAAAATACGCACTTTACAGCGCAAACTATGTGGGCTTCGGCGTGACTTTGTAAAAGATATCCTTACAACGAAAAAGATAACAAATATCCTCCGAAACCAAATAATACAACAAGCAAATAATACGAATTAACGCGTAGCACGTTGCCACATACCTGTTCATTCATGAAGAAACGGTACAGCGTAATATTTTTTTCCTTCGCAGCGTGTATTTCCGTTTAATTCCAACAGCACCATTTTTCGATGCACTTTAGAAATATCGCACCGTATCAATCGGGCATTTGGTTGACTAGCAAGTTGCCACATCTTTAGATCTCGGGACGCTGTGGGATATTTGAATATAGATGACTTGACTTTCCATTCGTTTCCTTCAATCTCCACGTTTCGCGGATTTCCTTGTGGAGAAGTCATTTTTGTCACGGTCATAATCACATCGTTTTCTAAAATCACTACATTATTTGGGTGTTTGGTCGTGAGAATAAAACCCTTGTATTTAATTTTATGTATTCTAATCCGTTCGTTCTCCGTACTTGTTGTGGATTTGAGAATTTGAATACTTCGTGGAATCGTCGCTTTTTTCTTCATTAAATCCGATTCGTGCAACCGCCTACATGCCTGAGCCAGTGGTCGATTGGCATTACGGATATACCGCTTAATTTTGCCAAAGAGACTCTCGGAGGGAAATGCCGTGATTTTGCTCAATGTACAGCCCATATTTGTAACATCATTCGCAATATGAATGAGATTATGTGCATTCAAAATTTGCGATTGCCTTCCATAAAAAACGGGCATCGAAGTAAAGAAAGTTTTTAAAAACTTTTCGGCGTGAGCAGAATATTTGAACGCTAAGTCATCACTGCACAAAATTCTGCATGCAGTATGGAATAATAAGAAATGTTTATATAATAGTGGATTCAGGATTCCTCGAAGAACGATTGGACCGCAATACAGAAGAAGAAAGCGGAATTCTGTAGCTTTCCACAGGGCGATACGATGGATGCCTCGAGGCTTGCGTTGAAATTCTGCGGGAATACAACGTTTTAGCTGTTCCATTCTGTCTGACAATTTTTTTCGCTGTTGCGTCCCGAGCTCATTTCTTCTTTGAATTCGATTTTTTGTCTTTCCGAAGATCCAGTACTCGGCCAGTTTTTTCATTATTCCGATGCAACATAGGTGCATAAAATCCAAGACGAACTTATAGACTATATCGAATGGACGTTCAATTTCAAGCAGTGCCGAACGACCAGTGTGGTGTTCTCGTTGGGTTTCGCAACGAAAAGATCTGTCAGTTCGCACTTGGCAGTATACCTCAGGATATACGGTACGGTTATCAACGCGTTCTCCCCGAGTCTCGCATCTTTCACATGCCCAATATCCGCCGTGTCCCTTGACACATTTTAGAAATGATCGGGCTGGCGTGTCGCAAATGAAACAATGGATTTCCACGTGGTGGTGAGTTTCGTTGATTGTTATTCCGTCAAGAAGCAATTTATTTACTTCACATACGAAGTCGGCTAAGAAGTCATTAACCTCTTTAGGTTTTCCATCTCCGGAATAAATAGCTACTACAAATGGCTGATAAAGGTCCGGGCTAAAGTGCATTTTACAAAGTATTGGCTAAAATTGTTTCGTACTTGAATTAAACAATGGTACACCATCGACGTTGAATTGAAGACGAATAGTTTTATCCTCGTGGATATTTTCCTGCACACAGGCCAAAATACCTTGGGCTATTCCAAAATAAACATATTCCCCTATACTTCCATCTGCACTTTCCATCTCTTTTATATCGTAATTAGCTGCTGCTGTATTCAAAAATGTTTTCGACGATTTTGGTAGTTTTGGAAGCAACCTTCGTCTTAATATAGCCAAGAGCTATTCAAGCTTATTTTGCTGTATGTTATTCTCAATAGCCCAATTGCGAATCTGTTCGATCTCGTCCATTTCATCATTTTTACCTTCAGCATACCCCGTTTCATCCTGTTCATCGTCAGAACAAACGTCGGCCTCATGTCTTGCAGGTTCTTGTTCTTCATTGTCGTCAATACCCCCTTGTCCGTATTCATTGTCTAAGTCTACATTCAATTCTTCTGAATCTGCACTCTGAATTTCTTCATCACTTGTAGTTCGTTCATTGTCAATTGCAGGTAATGGCTCAGATGTTTTTACAACTACTGCTTCCAAGTCGCTGTCGAATTCGGTACTCAGTGTCTGTCCTTGGAATCGAATGTTGGAGTTTGAGGTTTTCCAATTTTGCCCATCTCGACCGTCGTTACTCGGTTGTGTATCGCCTTTATATAAAGGAAATGGTTAATAACATAATACAATGTTCAAGAAATAAGGTACATTAATGATCTGAAAGGGAGGTTAAGGATATTCCATAGGTACTGTTAAATCATTTCACAACTAAACTTTTGCAATATTGAATAATTGTATTTATAGGCTAACTAAACAACTATAATATTTACGGGAGCTTACAAAGTAATCTTGTTTTCATGGAAAGTGTACAAATTGATATAGCAATCACATATTTTGATTTTTAACTGTAGATTTAGTTGCTGATTTGATGCATACGTTTTCTGACAATACCTTATGAAAATGAAAAAGTAAGAATTTCGGAATAAAAATAAAAGTGTTTTAAACGGTTATTGTATCATATCAAGTGTATAATCAAATATGTAGCATCATTGAAAACGTCAATTGCCTATATTGATGGAGTTTTTAGGAAAAAGTCATACGTAACCTCACAATATATAAATGTTGGTAGCAGAGGGGTCAGCATTTGCTCAACTATGTATATCTATAGATATGAATTTCAATAGCACTTTAACTCGTAATATCTTCTAAAATATGTGGGCAATTGTCAATTTTATTTTTTTCTAGTTTCAGAAATACTCTACTTTTCTTTAGGTCAAAGATTTTGTGGTAAAGGCTCATCAGAGATATTCTTTTATATGTCATGAATGATAGTTTTCATTGTTCGTCCTGTTACTCGTATTAAACGCCTCAACTTTGGACTCATATATCTTAGAATCTATGTGGGCAAAAATTAATTGAAAATTCTTTAAAAAATCATTATTCATTTTTTTATAACATCTGCGATTTTCAGTTGCAGTAGTTCGAAATGACTTGTTTATGGAATATCCTTAAAACATGATAAGTGGTCCTTGTCCATGACTAAATTGCAGTAAATGATTTATAACATTATAATATTATCATTTACAACAGAAATTTACGTTACAATCAAATATATGGAGTTCGTTTCACTTAATTACCCCTTCCAAATTCTCATTAGTACCACAAAAAATAACACCAATAAAAATAGAAAATTACTCTGACGATTTCGGTGTCACAGTCGTTTTCGCAAAATTTCGTCGACCTCGGGTTTTACCGCACGGTGTCGTTGTACTCGCCCTCGATTAACTGATCGCTTTGTTCTCTCTTCCATAACTTTTCTCACTTTACAGGAACTTCAAATTCAATAGCACGATAACACTCCAGAATAACTGTCACTTTTTGTGTAAACAAGATCCATAAAAGTTAGGTGTTCGATATAAATGTAAACAACACTCTTAGTTTCCGGGGACGGCCCGCGCTATATGCAGCATGGTACAAGGCTGTTGGGCAGTCTCTCTCATGTTCGCGGTTAGGTTAGGTTTGGCGGTGAGGTGTACCCCGATCTTGGTAAAGCCGGGCAGCCTACGCTGCCTGCCCAGCACCTACATAGGTGGCACCAAACAATATTATTCAAACAAACCTGGATCGACTCTAGATGTCTTCGGCATCTATACGTGTATGCTAGATAGATTATGTCCAGCCTCTCGTCAGATAAACTGCGACATGAAAGCTAGATAGATCCTAGATAGTTGTGCTATCCACAGGTGTATTCTAGTTAGATTATATCTAGCCCCTTTACAGAAAACCTTGATCAAAAAATCTAGCTATACGCTCGGTTCAAACCAGTTTATTCCCAACGGATTTTCCACACGGGAACTGGCGACGCGCACACTATTCTTCCCACAATTCGCAGGTCACGCGCGCACACCTAACCATCCGAAGTATTGCGATAAATCACAATAATTCGGACAGGGTTTAAAGTGCGCGCTTGGTCCACTGACACGTAAGGGAAGGACCGATTACAGTCTCCCTCTCCCACGGGTGGATTTTTTTAACGCACACCTGTGCACGCGTAATCTGCCAACTATGTAAAGCAGATTCCCGAAATTGCCTGCGAGAGCTATTGTCAGCCGAAGCGCAGTGCTCGGGGTACAATAACTCTTGTGTTATACACTTACAAGACAGATAGCCACGACGCTGTGCGTGGGGACCCGAGCTTGAAGTGTGCCCCTAATGCAGACATATAATGCCGGCCAGCGCGCTGTGCGTGGGAGACAATTATATGCTGAATATCCTATAATACACTCTCAGACTCGATAGCAAGAACGCAATGTCAAGGGACCGAGTCTTTCAAGTGAATTCCTTTCTGGACGCTACGTTACAGTTATTCACAAAACAAGACAAAAATTAGATTGTGCTGAGAAGCAGCAGTACGTGACTCGAACTTAGAGAGTTGCCGAAAAGAAGAGTCGCGAGCCGTCCGGTGCCGGTGCTTATATACCCTGGGCTCGTTCGGATAGACGGGGGGGGGGGGGGGGGGGGATGCAACGGTATAGTTGCGAGACCCCCCATGGCAGCACATTCGGGGTACCTGGCGACCACGTGAACATCGTAAGATGGTTGTTGCGTCACGATTGTCGACCACGGTCCCGAGGAGGTTGAAGGCAGGTTTTAACTCATGCTCGAATACTATTTTCCACTCTCTTTTTAGGTTCAAAATTGGGAATGTTAAAATAATTGTGCTTTGATGTCGACAAGTACGAGTAATTTGGGTGGTCGCGGCCCCACAGATGTTTCATGGTGGATGTTTGTTGTTATGTTTTATTATTTAAGAGATATTCAACAATTGATGACTTATTCCATAATTGTTGATTATCTCTCCGTTCTTGGTGTTTCTGTGTTCTGTCGTTTCGCTGGGTTGTCCGCTGCGCTTCGAGCGATTTTTTTAATAGTCTCACTTATTTTTAAGAGTTTTATTTTAACTACAAATTGCAATATGCTTTTTGAGAGTGAGAGCGCATGAGATATTGTAGTGAGAGTGAACGGTGCCGATATCGTTCGGCATGTGCTATAGTTCGTTGACTCTCACTATAGCAAGGATGGTCTGTAATCGTCGCCTAAGGTGGCGATCCGCGAGAAGCGCGTTACGCTGCCCGCTTATACTATGGCGTTTAGGTACGCGCGTTATAGTGTTCGTTGGGGGTCCAGAAGCGCGTGCCTATGATGTTCGTACTTTAGCGCGTTGGCGGTTTGCTAAGCAGCTGTCCTCGGTACGCGGGCTATCTCGCTCTTCGTTGGAGCGGCTATCTCTCTCGCTTGTCCGCTGCCTTGTTTCGAAGCGGGCGCGGTGATATTTTGGTACGATATTCCTTCAATAGTGGCGATTTATTTTACTTATTGAAGGAATATTTTAAATTCTATTTCAGGATTTTCTAATTTTCAGGTTCTCTTGCACTCGAAAGTTTGCTGCATGACAATTGACGTTGATGTTGTAATATTATTTGAAGAATATTATTTGAACAAAAAAAAATTAGAATTTATAACGTTTACTTGTCGCAAAAAATTCTCGAGTGCTTGTAGCGGTGCAGTCGAGAGACGTTCCGTTACAATATATGTTTACCCTTTGTCTATAGGTGTCGAAATTCCCCTTTAAAAATACATGTGTTTTATCTTCTTTTCGCATGAATATTATTGATTGTCTCATTTAGCACATAACAATTTGAATTTTACTGGGCATCTTGTTCAAGCTGGATAAAATATTCCTATAAGGAAAATATATATCAAATACCCAACTATTCGAATACGGCTGGTGCATTCCATACAATTATCGACGCTTTCATGTACATATGTTTTCGTCTTCGCGTCGTTTAATGAAATTGTGATTTGACTAAAATTTATGTTTTTAGGGTAACTGATGTCGAATTTGGAAATACAACAATTTAGTTCAAAATTAGAAAGTACAAAGTTGTGATGGTTGTTAAAAAATTGTGACAATCATTTTTTTCGTTTTTATTAAAAATGTATATAACGATTGTATGGACTGCACCAGCTATATCCGAAAAGCAAGATGGTTGAAATTTGTTCCCCTAATAGCACTATACTTTAATAAGGTACCCAGTGAATTTCAGACTTTTATGTACTAAATTAGTCCGATAATAAAATGTATGTCGAAAAAAGCTCAAAAACACATGTTCTTTAAACGGGAAACTTCAACCCCTGTGGACAGAGGGGTGAAGCGGTTAAAATTCGGCTTGACCTCGTTTAAGGATCACCCTAGTATGCCTGCATTCACGTTAGATAAGCTTAGTCCATGCGAGATTATAAGTAATAAGGGTTGCGGACAAGCGTTTAAGCGCTTATGTAAACTTATCGTTGAGTTGAGTGGCGATAGGTCAACTAATGCCGGCGCCGAAGCCGAGAGATGATAAACGTGTAAAAGGGATGAAGAGAGAAACCAGCAATTTTCCTGTCAATACGATCGGCTCCAGCGAAAAGAGTGCCCACATGTATGATTATCCAAAGGGCAAAACGGCGAGATTTATGACCAAAGGATTGGTGTAGGAAAGCGAGCGAATGTAAAACGATTATTGGAACGTGAGCTTTGAATCCTTACCCGCTTTTGTTCTTCCTGTGTACCATTTCATATGATAAAAGGGTGACTGAAAAAGAGAGTTAAGAGGTAAAACCATCTTCTAAATTATATTCTATCCGGACGTACTGTGCCAGTAATTAGTCCCACCCCCATATTGGCTTTACTGTACATCGGAAATGACAAATCGAGTAACGAGTAACAACGGTATTTACAAACTCGCAGCCCTGTTCAGTCCCTCTGTTAACCCCATCGGAATGAGTGAGAGTGCGTCTTTTCCCTTTTATTTATTTTACTCAATGTGCCTTTTTTTAAGTGTGACGTTGTCGATTCAGCGTCTGGCGCCCAACCACTTCTTATAAATCGTGAATTTATTTTGTGTGAACGCGTGCATAAAGACTGTTTGAGTGTATGTACGTGAGCAAAGCGCAATTGGCAAAAAAAGTATCCTTGGTTCTTTCCAAGGATACTTTTAATTTCTGAGCAGAAATTTCACTCCGGGCCTCAATTCAAGGACCATTTCAGGAACGCCTAAGATCCGTGGTTTTTGGTTCGGCTCTGATCAAGGTATCCATGTCAGGCCCACGTTTAGAACCTGATCACGCCCTGACCACGTTTTAGCAAAAAAATGTATTAAAATATTCGATTTTCAGTAACGGAACTCCACTTTATTATTGACTGTTGATTATAACTTACTGGTATAGATTAAGTTATTCCGGAAAAACGACTTTAATTTTTCGGCGATTCGGAATCGAATCCGGGTCCGCTGAGTGGAAGTCCGCAACCGTACCAACCAGGCATTTCATATCTTATGAATGAAATGTTGAAACTTGTATATAACATGTCGGAAAGTCAATGTAAGTTGTACTCGAACGAAGATTATTATATCCGTTTATTCAAATGAAACTTCATATTTTTCCGGACTTCAGTCTAGTTGATATTTTCGGTTACTAGTTTACGGAGTTCTTCTCATTCGAATTATTTATTAGCTAATTATTTCTGGTCTCTAGTATTCAAGTTTAGAATTGCTTGACCATGATTGTTGAAAACTAATTTGCTAAAAGTTAATGATGAACAATTAATTATGAATATTTATAATAAAAATTATTTGTGATTTTTTAGATGATTTCATATTCATATGATTACTTCTTACTACTTCGAGGTTTATTATTACGCTTCGATTATATCCTGACATCAACTCAATTAAAGAATGACGATCAGTAGATGACATGTGAAAGCATAGTTTCTACAATGTCGATGGAAACCGAGTTTCACAGGAATACTACGTTATTGTCGATTCTAGAGCATGTCACAATGCACACAATAAAATAATACAACCTTCAATATTTTTTTTCGGGTTGTTTGCACAATAGGAAGTCCAAGCTGCTTGGACTTCTGGCTATGGGATTGGTACAAGCTCCTTGAGCTTCTGATTATGGGATTGGTACAAGCTCCTTGAGCTTCTGAATATGGAAATGGTACAAGCTCCTGTTTATGTTAAACAAACCTACAGAATTAGCATACATTCCCTAGTAGCACCTAATTTAATTTAAAAATTTCGTATCAATACTCAATCTGGGCCTGACGTTAGCTATTTAAAGATGGGCTCGTCCGACAAGGCTTGGTAATATTGGAATTGGCCCGGATCTGAGTGAGATTTGATCAGCCTGATGGGGAATGCCGTATGATCTTTTGATGTAACGCTGACTTGATATGGCCAGCCACAGTGCTGCCTGACTTGGCTCGGATATGGGTTATTTCAAGCCATCCGAATGGATAAGCCATGCTGATGCCTGATCTGGGCCCGATCCGGGAGACATACGGTCCGCCTGATCAGGCATCCCGTATTCACCTGTTATCTGGCCTACATCAGACATCAGGCAGCCTGATTGCAATTTCTGCTCTGACTAATTTTCTGAAAAAAATTAATTCTCGTAAAATTCAAACTTCTGTCAATCAATTTTAATAGCAATAAACTTACAACGTCTGTTCAAATATAAAGAAGTATAAAGGTTTGGGCGATCACGGACATTTTTTAAATCTTTCAAAAAGATAAATTTCATTCCATTAATTGATTTTTAACAATTCACTTTTAACGATCTCAAGTTGAAGACCTTTCATTTTTGGAAATCCAGCAAAAACAAATTCCTCTATACGCAAACAAAATATGTCCATAAGGGAGCATGGATTTCAGAAGTCCAGCATCCAGGTGTAATGTTGACTTAATACTGGCATTCAACAACAAATGATTTTATAAATGTATTATAAATGTATACATTTTTAGAAAAAAATACGGTCATTTTGGGAAGTTAGTTTAGTCTAACATGGGCGACATTTTTTTATTTGAATTTTAATATTCATTTCCTTTGAATATTTTGCATTGTATATCCATCAATCAAATTGCATGCACGAATCACAATAAATGAATTCTTCCCATTTATATTTTCAAATAATATAATTAAAAAAAATATATAGTTTATTGTGTTAAGGGTGAAACACTATGTACCTAAGGTCTTTTAAAAATATTTACTTACTGCAGAGTTATGCATTTGTTAACATTAAACAAATTTATTTTGTACTTCTAAAACTAGAACATTTTACTTTTCTGACAATTGGACACTTTGCGACTTACAGAGCACATACGGAAGATAATAAAAACAAGTGACGATGCACATGGAGGCTTAATAGTACTACAGACTAATTATGGTGCTTGCCAATATAATGATATTAAAATCGTACAATTTGTGGTCACATTAAGCATAATTCTACTATTCATTTAATGATAAGTTTTAAATAAATCCTTATGAACACGTTGAAAGTTGATCAATATTATCCAAAACTTATAAGGAATCGAATTATTATAAAACGAATTTCATTTCGATGGTAATTAATCGAGGAAACATTAAAAACCAGCCAATACCTGTTTTTACCATTAGTGGCCACGAATGTACTATTTTTCGACAGTCATAGCGCTATTTGTGGCCACTTGAAATAACAATAATTATTGGAAACGCCATACGTCAATGAATCTAGCTAAATAATGTTTTATACGAAATATGAAAACATTCAATGCAGGAAACAATATTTTCTGATAGAAAAAATATGACTGTCGATAACACAACATACAATGTATTCTGATAGAGAACTAAGTAACTGTCAGTAATAGCTAAGACGCGATTATTCCTTCCTTTTATTAATATTATTAGCCTTCGTTTCTACATTTTTTTCGTTGTCTCTCTTCTAATCTTTCCACTTTAATCTTATTTAATTCCATTCTCGCTATTCTTTCCACTTTCCTAATTCGCTTTTTCTGCTATTCGTCTATTTTTTTTGTTTCATCTTTGGCCCGCATTATCTCAATCCAGTTATCAAATATAAATAAAAACATGATTTATTTACGAATATATTATTTTATGGTTAAATAAAAGTATTAAATTGAAAACTACCACTAGGAATACAACTGACTAAAAATGGTAGTATTTTAGTCAGTTGTATTGCTACTACTGCCACCAAATGTGTGTAATGGTTGGCCACAACAAATAAAATTACACTTTCGTTGCCCTATTCGCAGCCAGATTCTGTTTACAGTATATTAAAAGTTATTTTTTACGAATATACATTTTAAAGGAGATAGCAAAATTTACTTTGATATTTTATACATGATTGTGTTCAGAATTCGGCGAAATAAGTGACTATTGAAGACTTACTTATCAACCATCTGCTAAACGTTTTTCGCAAGGTTTGGCCAGAATTTCTTGGTACTAGATATTTTGTCGTATTTTTCCGTCGCGACGCGAAGAAATAAATCGAAATCGGGAAAAGTGTGGCCAACCTAATACTCAATTAACTACGGTACCGTAGCAGTATGATTTGAATTCAATGAATTTTCATATTTACCATTAATAGAGAGACTGGCTCCAAACGGTACAGTGGCCACAAGTGGTACACGTCTACTGCATATCAGAAAAATACACATAGTTTCCATTTGTAATTGGAAATCAATCAGACCTTGCGTTCCTTAACAATCGTGAAGCCACAATTATGAATGCGAGCGGAAGATGTTACCCATCGGAAATGGAAATTGCGGTCATTAATACTGTTGCGGAATTGCGGCAACATCAGTCGAATCGCAGAGTAAGCTCGAGATTGATTACAAGTACGTGCAATCTTCACAGCACTTTGTTACACAGACCACAGAGCAACCGCTATTACAACACATCCCCGGGTATAAACACAAATTTGATTTAAATCCATTCATGACGTGAGTCATTGAAATTCGTCAATAATATAACTCATACAGTTATCTCATGCATAACACGGAGAGGTAATAAATACGTGAATAAATTCCAGTATGAGATACTTATAATCAGATTGTAAATATTCCTGCTGTATGTGGCCTTCCGCTTAATGGCAACGACATTTGATGTAACGCCGCTAATAATGATAGCTATACTGATCTCCAGCGAAACGCTCCAATGACACGACGATTGTATTCGCCTCAAAGCCGATTTCCATGCTTGTTCGCACGTTGTCGAAGGTGTATCTGTCAAAGCAATATACTGAAGGTGATTAGAAATGTACCATACATATGAGGACATTCCCCAAGCAACCAGCTCACTGTTTGAGGTTGAGCTTTCTTGGTATCATGTGCAGACATTGATATCTACGACCTAGTATAGTGCATTGTTTGATATTCGGAACGCGTATTTTGAACATTGAACTCGTGCATGTATTTGATAATCCCATATGTCACCATAGGTGCATTCAGGTCTTCACCACGAGGGTAGTTTGACAGACGCTTATTACACATTCTGTGTCCCAACATAACATCAAACACCCGATGAGAATGCGTTGCAGTGCAGATAGCACAATTTTTATAATGGTATCACAAACGTCGATTGCACTCTAAACGCATTCTCGAACGCATATTCTGGTTATGTCTCATCAGAACTTAATCCGGGGTCTGATACGTTTTCGAGATTTCCTCATTCACAGTCGAACGTGCATCACGCAATTGCTACATTACTCTGCCCACAGAAGAATACACACCTGCTGTGCAAATTTCAAAGCACAACAAAGTTTGCACAGCAGGAAAAAAATGACTGAGTAAAGCGGAGGAACTGGAGTATAAAGCATTTCGGAGTAGTGAAGCAAGCTCGCAGGTACTTCGATTTTACCATTACCGCATAGCTTCGGGCTTTCGAAGCCGCCGAGTCGCTCTCGCCTGATTGCTTCGGTTTTGTCATTACGGCTTTGTTTGACTTCCAGATAAAGTTGAAAAATGTTCCTTTTTATTACAAACCCGGTGCAAGACGTAAGCTCTAACAAATTACTGAGACCAATGCTGTAACGTCGCTATCTCGGTCGCTCACCTGCATACGTCACTATACGAACCCGTTATATATATGTATGTGAAGGGGTGCATGTGGGGTCCAAGTGTAGATAACGCAAATCGAGTATATTTAGATATACATTTGCAAATGCAAGTATAGAAATCTACCGAAATCACTTCCTATATCTTAATAATGATATAAGAGATTTTAGGTTTTATATATGAAAAAATCGAAACAGGTACCATGTCTATATATGTACCGATCTGTACGGGTACCGGTTTTACTACGTATAATCGGAACTACGTAAATATTTATTAATACTTTCGTTTGTCGTAAATATTAATAAATATTTACGATAAACGCTTAAACATATATGTATTTGTATTCATTTTTAACCATAAAGCTGTGCAATGTCGAAATAAATGCATGTATTGTGAGATGTAAATCATAATTTGTAGAACATATCCTTGTGATGTTGTAATATTGCGCGATTAAAACATAAAGATCGTATTCTTTATGCCTTTTATGCACAGCACATAGATCATTCATGTTTTATTCATTCGATTTGTTGATTTGTAGCCAAATTTGTTTCAGATAAAATATTAATATAATCAATCAATATAAAATCTCAAACAGTTTGTATGTTGATTGAAACCACGCTAATTACGACGACGATTACTATAAAATATAATATTATTGACGAACTGCGTATTACGCAAACTGTATATAAATTATGTCCTGTTTATGAGCAATTCGTCTGTCTACTTCTTTTTTTTGCGTTTTTATATGTAATGGTACATGTGGGTACCGATAAATGTGCTAAAACGGTGAATGCGGGGTCCAGCACTATAAACTATACATCGGTCCCCGTAATCACCCTTATGTCACACCTGTTGGTCCCGATATGTACCATTACAATATAGAACGAAAAATATACTTTCGCAGAGGAATTTAGAGTAACAGAAACTGCACACGAGTATTATCCCGTAGCTGCCTGACTCTACGATCTTGTTAGTCAAGGACAGTTTCTTTTTCAAGAATAATCTATAAAGACTTAAAATACGAAAAGTATAAATCTTGCTTTATGCATAGTCTAGTTGACTATGCGACGTTATCGTAAGGAAGCTCGGGTACTTGACTTTTTTACTTTTCCATACTACTAAATTTGATAGTAATGTCGCAGTCGTCTATAGCATTGCCGAACAATCTTAATCAAAACGACTATTGCATACTCATAAGATGAACAAATGGAGAGATACAGAGTGTTTCGTTTTGATATGTAACAGTACATGTGGGTACCGATTCGTATGCTATAACGTTGAATGTGGGGTCCAGTGCTATAAACTAATCATCGGTCCCCGTAATCACCCTTATGTCACACCTGTTGGTCCCGATATGTACCACAATATGTATTACAATAAAAAACGAAAAATAAACTCTCGCAGTCGAATTTAGAATAACAGAAACTGCATACGAGTATTATCATGTAGCTGCCTGACTCTACGATCTTGTTAGTCAAGGACAGTTTCTTTTTCATGAATAATCTATAGAGACTTGAAAAATAAAATGTATAATTTTCGCTTTATCCATACTCTGGTTGACTATGCGACATTGTCGTAAGCAAGTTCGGGAGCTTAACTTTTTTGACATTTCCATACGACTAAATTTGATTGTAATGTCGCAGTCGTCTATAGCAATGTAATTAATCAAAAACGAGTATCGCATATGTAAAGATGTACGAATAGTGATAGACAGTTTTTCGTTTTAATATGTATCGGTACATGTGGGTCATTTTACAATTTAATATACGGAATTCTTTTCACATGATCAGAATACAACTACAAAATGCGTGGGATTCAATAGTAAATTTTTCGTACCGATAAGAACAAATTAAATACGTTTTTTCGTCTAAAATAATTACCCCCCCCCCTCGTTATCGTAATGTGTTGCACAATCCACAATTACGGTTACATCAAAAGCGATATATTCGAATATGAGACAAATGCAAAAATAAAGTTTTATTGAAATATTTCGGTATCTAGATGTTTTCAGTCGCATCTTAGGTAATGTCACGTCTTTTTTTTTGGAATACACTTTGCCGACGAAGTGTAAGTGTATTTTTTTAAATATGTACATCGGACCCCAAATTGACCGTTGGCCGTATGATATCTCGGTCCTTATTATCACTATTTCACCTAGAAGAAATTATGGGGACCGGACCCAACATCCGCCAACTCATCTAGAATAATAAGAGGACCGTCGCCATATGTGCCAAATGTCCCCATATGTACCGCTAGAATCTCAAATTGGTCCCGATATACACCCTTTCGCATATATATGACGGGTCAGGATCAGTAATCATATACATGTGTTATATGTCATATATCAGATATGTTGACTGTATATGAGTGTTTAATTCAGTAGAATTTGCTATTGGTAAAATAATCTCTGTACGTCTGTTCGAAATTTTTGCAAGCTACGCCATTTCTCAGTTCAACTATTTAATTAGATAGGAAAATATAGCATAGTAAGGAGACAAAACTTAACGCGGTTTAATTTTTTACGATGTGCATAAATGCAAATTCGTACGTACTCGTTTATTTGAGAGCAGAACTTCCATTAAAGAAAAATACATTTTTACATACAATTTGCATAGTATTTTCATAGTAGTAATACGAAATGAAATAAATAGTACGTTATTCTGAGCTATATGATGTCTTTAAGAATTGCGAATAGTTATATTTCAGATGAAAATGTGTGGCTTAATTAGAGATGTTTATAAATTTTCTTGCTTCGGTAGGGATCTTTTCAATTTTATACAATTTCATTCTGTTTTATTTTTTACGTGTGTACCGAATTATCGAGTTAAAAATGGATCTTTTCTTTTGCTTCCTCACAGAAAAAGGTTTTTTTCGTGACATTTTTTTCAGGACCAAATAGACTAAAATGTTGAGATAAGTCGAAAATCATCGTTGAATGAAATATGTGAAGTTAAGAATTAAGCTTTTCCTAGCAGCGGAATATTTTTTTTTCCAGCAGCCGGAACTAAAAATTATTTGTAATGTTTTTGCATAACAAGTTAGTTAAAATTAATTAGAAATGTGGCTCACTGTGTACTGTGGCTCATTGTGACCACCTGTGCATTAAATATTTCATTGGAAAGAAGAACTCATTTGTCCCTTAATGCAACTTTCTCTGTAATTTTATTTCTGTACTCGGCAAGAATATCGAGTTCTATGACGCCAATATTACAATACATTCTAAATGCACTGCCAAATACCTTGTGAAACCTATAACGAAATTAAGGGTATCGCATTAAAACAGATAGAAAATATATTCCATTTTTTTCGTTGCAAATAGCCTTTTTAATGTCATGAAACATATAACAAATATGGGCGGACCCAAACGCTTTAGCGACCGAGTCTATTTATGTCAGATTTGACATTTAACATAAACAAAACATTTCAATGCATAAACTTGGTCATGAACCCTGTGTGTTTGACGACACAGGCGACCAATCTGAGCTCGAGTAGATCGCTAACAATGAACTTCGCATTTGTCGTTCATGAACTTTTCATTGAAGGATTGCATTAACTAGTGCATGGAAAAACATAACATTTTTTTTGCCCTATGTACATCAATCTTCCATGACATAAGGGTTTAAAAAAAAAAACCATTTCCAAAATGAGTGAATTAAAAAGTCGGAAAAAATTACAAAGAGCACCTTTAAATAGTACTACTATACAGTTAATTATGGAACGGATCCGAGAGGGTAAAAAAAGAGTGAAAAGCAGAGCTTTGTACATTTCTTCATCATTATTCTTGAATTCTTACACAGCTACGTTTGATCAATTTTGACTTGTATGTTGATCAATTTTGACATCTTCATAAAGGAAGCTTTGTAAAAAAAAATCTCTGAAGATTAAGATTCTCTCTTTTGTTTTATTATCACGAAATTTAGTATCAAATAACGACACATTCTATACAAGTTTTATGCAAAATATTGGATCAGCTAAATGAACCGTTCTCAAGTTACAACATTTATTTTAAAAATTGCGAAAACTCAAATTTCTATAAAATCTTAACAACATTATCGGTTTTTTCCAAATTCAGTATCAAATAACGACACATTCTATTTAAATTTTATGCAAGAATTTAGATTTGTTGCGTCAACCGTTATCGAGTTATAAAGTTTTCATAAATATGACGAAGACGCAAATTCATATAAAATCTATACTACTTTATCGATTTCACCTAAATTTAGTATTGAACATTGACACACTCTGTTTAAGCTGTATACAAAATTTTAGATCAGTTACTTGAACCGATCTCCGGCATTTAAAAAAAAATCTCAACTACTTTTCTCAACATTTTGGACCATTCAAAATCTCCTGACATGAAAGACCCGAAAAAATATTTTCATAAAAACAAAACTTCCTCTATGATGAAGCAAAAAAGTGGTCAGGTTGGAGGGAGAACGCCTGTTATCCCATTTTTCCACATACTCGTAATTGTATCTGGCAAACTATCGTTATTCTCACCGCTTCAAATACGGAATTGTAGTAGTCGCGCAGTTCCTTGAATATTTCATTATTACTATCGGACTATTTTTTAACAATGTTCCTCAGGATCTATTTTTTACAATCTGTTTACAACGGTTACCCAAAATTTAATATAATTATTTTTTAAAAATTTGGCTAACACCATCGAGCTAAATAATTTTTATCGAATTGCATCGTAATGATCTCCATATTTGTTATCACTGAAGATTAACATATCTTCACTCTTAAATTCTTCTTTCTATGCCAAGGAAAATCAGTTTCGCCCAAGAGATCATCTCCTTATCTTTCAGGTCTTAAAGACATTCGTTTAAAAGAAACCCGATAGAGGTGATTTCCGAAAGAAGAATTTATTAACACCGAAGAGAAAATATATTTTCCAATATCCCTTGATCGGCGAACAGATTTGCCGTAAGTGGAATAATACGTTGCCGTAGATATGGGGCTTTCGTTCAGCGTCCCGAATTTACTGTAATCTTCAAACTTGATAACGTCCCTGGCGATATTGCCTTGTGCGTTTTGTGTCCAATTTACACACAAATCTGAAGGTATTTTAATCCATAAATCTCTTTTTTACATAGAACGTACAAAAAATAATAATTAAAAAATCTTTAGTATTCAAAACCCCGGGCAACGTATAAAATACAACAAATCGATAATCCATATGCCTGATATATTGTATTGGGCATACATGTATGAAATTTTCAAGACATCAAATACATGTAGAAAATTTCAGGTCAAGACTAATTATCCGAGTCCTCGAAATTCTCCAAAAGTTGTCGAGTGCTTATCGAGTGCTAGAAGTATCGAGTGCTTAAACAATTGTGCACAGACAAAAGTCCAGTTTTAAATCATTCATATAAAAAATATTTTCTAAGAATAACAAATTAACAAAAAATCGATTTTTAGCCAAAATTTGTGCAAGTCACAACAAAAAAATGCCATTTATAAACCTTACATTTTTTATTAATTGACTACCGGTCTGAAGAAAAATATTGTACGATACTCGTGCGAAAACCGTTTTCTTAACACATGTGATTGCAACACTTTCGCTTTCGGCTCATGCTGCAAGCTCACATTCGATAGAATAGTATATTGTGCAACAAATGTGTAAAGTACGTTATTTCCGCACGAACTGCACATGCTATTTTTTGCAATAATGTCGTGAAGCGAGACTCCGCGAGACTCCGCGGGACTCCGTGGAGGCCCGCGGAGCAAAGCGCGAGTTCTGCAGAAGAGTGCGCACCGTAAGCGGAGTGCGTGAAGTGTCACTTTACGCACGACACTTACTTTACGTGCGACTTTGGAAAAGAAGCGCTTTGCGCACGCGAGACAGCCTCGAAAGAGCGAGCTTTACGCACGCTATTGCAAAATAGTATATTACGATACGAGTGCGATTAAACTTTTTCTTGACGAGTGTGAATTTGCAGCACGCGTCGAAGACGAGTGTTGCAATCACATGAGTTGAGAAAAAGTTTCTCGCACGAGTTTCGTATATAACTTTATCGCACTAGTGCCTACAACTTTATCTAGAAGTGCCTACTTCTCACACCGCGTGGCATAAAAGGTTTTATCGTATTCGCGTCGTAATGTACTATTTTGTAATACGTGCGCAACAAGCGCCTCTTTTCGTGCCTGTAGCGCGTGGCGAAAATGTGTAATTTCTGGTTAGTAAAAAAAACTGCGCATGCGTAAATGACACCCGTTACTTTAAAACACACTTTTTTAACACTCTAGTTACTTTTTCGCACGCTTTCACTACCCTGCAGGCATAAAGAGGGGTGAGTTTTTGCGCATTCGTTGCAAAATAGTACATTACGATACTAGTGCAATTAAACTTTTTATGACGAGTGTGAGTTTACAGTACGAGAGCCCAAGGCGAGTGTTGCAATCACACGAGTTAAAAAAATCGTTTTTCGCCCGAGTACAAGATTTTATTTCACTCGGTATGTATAGTTGTTTACGAATCTCGTGCAAAAACTTTTTCTCAACTCGTATGATTGCAACACTCGTCAAAAAAAAGTTTGATCGTACTCGTATCATAATCTACTATTATGCCACGCGGTGCGAAAAGTGCCTACTTCTCGCACACATGATTATAATACTAGTACATTACGATACGTGCACGGTAAAACTTTTTCTGATGCGTGTGAGTTTGCAGCACGAGCCGAGGGGTAGTGCAGCAATCAGACGAGTTAAGAAAAAGTTTTCCCAACGACTCACGACCGTATTTATGAAGTTGACAGTTTCGCCCTTGTATCACAAAGTAGGGGAAAACGGGGTAATGGCAAACATCTAAGCATACGTTAAGATTTAATTAATTAAAAAACGTGTACTTAAAAAGGCCTTAGATGGAAAATAATAGTTAACTATGTTTTTCGTGCCACAGAGACGAACATTTTGGAACATGAACTTCGGATCGTTCTTTTAAGCATCTGAACAAAAGTACTACTGCACGCCACTACACTCACCGTGGCGATAATGAGGAACAGGCTGCAGATAATTCCGAACAATACTTGGAAGACCTGCAAAAATGTTCTACACATTGCCGGAAATTAAGTATGCTCAAATAATAATATTCTCTTGCACTATTTTTGTGGATTTATTCAGCCTGTGATTGGTCGGCGATGTCGTCAAATACACAGGGCCAAGTTCACGTATCGAATGTTTCTGTTTATGTCGAATGTCAAAACTGACAGAAAGAGATCCGGGCGCTGAAGCGCCCAGTCCCGCTGACCCTAGTGACGTTATAAAATAAAACTTTTATTGTAGTATATTTATTGTAGCTTGGATAGTCTTTTCCAGGTCTGCTGCTATCCACGAAGTTTCGTTCGTTGTTCGTGCCATTATTCGAGGCATCTCCAATGTAAGCGTTAAATAAATGACTACTTCGCTAATATTAAATTGCGCTTACATAACCTGAAATCCGGCGACATCAACGAATCGTTTTAGCGAGAAAACGCAATTTCATTTATCCAAATCACTTTCTCGACGTTACAACACAAAATCAACTATACCTAAATAACTTCCAATCGGTGACATAACTGTGATCAAGTATAAATATTATACATACTTTGAGTAACATGCTCAGCCGGCGTATTCCGACATTCGTGACATATGTTTGCGATTGCTTCCATACGCCGTTTGGTAATACTCCGAATTGCCCTGACAGCATAATTTCTAATTAATAATGATAATCTCGAATACAAATTCATTTTTTTTTAACCAATGTGAAAACTAAGGGTCCAGCGACTAAAACGATGTCGATAACGTTGATGTATGACTTTTTAGATTAGAATAAATCTTTATTCCCGAGACAACGAATCTTACAATATGAACCGACAAAAAATATCAAGTAATTTCTCAAATTTTAGAACAACTATAAAATGATAAAAATAACAAATATTAGCTATTTGTTGTGGTTAACTAACCACGACAAATCAACCAAGGTTGGCAAACAGTATATTACCCCGTTGTACCCTTCTGTTAAATATCAACGTGTGTGTTCGTTTAAATCGTCGAAATATATATTTTGCTTATCATTTTCACTCTGCCTCTATTTATCCATGTTTGCGGAACTGTGCTTACTAACACCGGTACGCATGATTTTAAGCATACAGCAATGAAAAAAATAACGGTTAACAGATGTGGAGTTTGTGCTGTTGTAATACTGATGACTAAAATCAATCTATAATAAATTATGGTACAGATAGGAAGATTGATGCACTGTTATATGCGTGGTAGCGGATTCAGATTACTGAACAACGGGTTAAGGCCGTTGATTTTTTTGTGCTAGAATTGTGTTTCACACGAACCGCTACGTAACGACTACATTTAATGTTCGATCATCCACGAGGCAATCAAACTTAATGTTGAAATTAATGGAGGAGCTTCCGAGCGTGCGTCTGCTCTGCCGTAAAACATAAATTGAAAAAGCCTTGCATCGTGATCCCAATTTAAAATGATGTTCTCTTCTACTAGAAAATCACCATGCAAAAAAGAAAGTATTAAAACCGTATTAAAAAGAGTATGAAAAGTAAACATTCTTAAGTATGATGTATTGAACTGTATAAAAAATTAAAGTTATTAGACCGAATTATTAGTTTTTAGGGTCTAGAGCGCTTTATCGATGGTTTTCGGTGTCCAAGTCAATATCTTTCTAGTTTTCAGTGTCTAGGCCGATATTTCCATATATAGTTTTCGATGTCTAGGTATATATCTTTACAGCTTTTAATGTCCAGATAAATTTGTCTACTATGGCCCAAAAAAAAGTATTAAAACAGTATTAAAAATAGTATAAAAAGTAAAAGTATCCGAAGTGTGATCTATTGAACTGCGTTAAGCCTAAACTTATACTTTCATCTGTATCATTTACGTATGCAGCAATCGCCAAAGAGACAGAGTATCACACTCAAGGGACGCGATAGCATGTTGCGTGATGATGGGTTTACAACTGTTTGTAATATCTTTATGTATTCAAACGAATGTTCTGATATGAAGTAAGTATTAGAGCAGTATTAAATGAGTCTAGTATTTAAACGTTTCGACGAATAATAGCAGAGCTGTGACCGCATAACAATGCCATCCCGTCTCTTAGTTAAGCAGTATAATTATAAAAATCCCTCGAATATAAAATATCAATTATATTCTGATACCTGGTCTAATACTTGCTTCATACTTGAGACCCATGAGAGTATAAGTTTAGTCTTCAGATACTTTTGCCTTTCCTCTGTGAGGAAGCCAAAATTAATAAATACGTTTCTTCACAGAGGTGGCTTTGTGAGAAATGAAATTTAATGAAGGAAGGAAGAAGGAATGTGCAAAATTCTACTTTGCATCATTTCTACTTTACATACTCTTTTAATACTTTCCTTTTTGCGCGGATCCATACAGACATGCACTATACTCTAACGACTTTGTGGTTTTGCACAACGAAAAGTTGCATGAGGTAAAAAATTATTATTCTTTATTTAATATAAGTGCATATAAGCATAATAATATTAGTTGCAATGGGCGTTTGCGTGTTCAACAAGTAATTTGTATACGCCCACAATAATCTTAAAGCAATTTATAACGAATGTGTTGTAAGCTAATGCAACAATGACGATAGACTGTTGCAATATAACAACGTTTTTTTCTGACTGCTACTATTCGACTATACGGGCGTCTATTACGTTGGTTTTTAACGAGAGCTTCGACCTACGAAACTACAGTAGTATAGTGGTGTATAGATCCGAAAGACATAAAACAAGTTTATGGGTTTCCATAGACTAGCAATCGCGATACCGTGGGTTATACAAAGGCAGGGACAACAACAATGTCAAAGATCGCAGAACCTTTCTCAAATGGGGTTGATGCCGAGAATACATTGTCATGCATTACCGAAGTATTCATAAATCTTCAAAATTTCTCAAATTCAACATTATTTCCTGAAAGTTATTTTTAAAGGCGATCCGATTAGCTAAAACAATTAGAGTAAATGACGATAATGTCATTAGTTTTCACTCGTTGCACTAAAGGAAGACTTTTGAGAGTATGAACTTTAGCAATCAAGCATTGTCAACGATAAAGACGTTGAAAAAATGGCATTGCTCAATCTCTGTTCAATGGTGCAGATTTATAATCTGATAACTAATAGCTTTGTCTTACAGCAAAAATGATATACATCAGGCAATCGCGTATTTCCAACTCAGATAATCCCGACAATCAGATAACTGGCACAAATCACCATCAAGTAGGTTGAATTCCGATCCGCCGTGTCCGCCTACCTGTGCGGCGCGGCAACGCACTCCTTCCCTTTTGATACCGACCAATAAAATCGTTGCTGCAATTTGTGCGACAGAAAGGGACCGCGGCGGCTAGCGTGTGGCAAGACAAAGATCGACGATTTTCTCCTACTCTACAGTTTTTAGTATTCAAGCAGCGAACATATTCCGTCATTTTACCATAAACCAGAAACAAACCTGTGCGGTAGCATCCTGCTGCGCTATTGACGAAGATTTTTATACTGCACTTTTCTTGTGAACGTTACTTTACATGAATTTCCGTGCAAGAAAACTCTTTCTACCAAGACGCAAATATTAGTCTATTTTTACGCGATACAGTTATTGTATCGCTTGCTTGTGGTGCTTTGTCGATTAAAAACAAGTTCATTATTTCATTCCGCTTTGAGCGGTAAGAATATTGTTATAACGAAAATACAAAAATCTTATGTCATTTGATAAATGTAGAATAAATCGTCATATTTATGGCCGGTTGCAATTACAGGATTAACGCTGGGTACAATAAAAATGATTAGTGATCGACTGGCCAAAATAGAAGTGAAACATTTTAACCAAGCTCCAATATGAACTTTATTATTCGTTGAATATTATTGGAACATTTACTTTTTTTACTGAGCAGTTATATCGTGCATATCCAGCCGTTGAAATAATGTAAATAACCATAAACGATGCTACATTTAGTCGGCAACTTCAATAGCCAAAAATTAATAAAAATATCGCAAGCTCTGGTAGACTGCGTAACCACGGGTAGGTAGAATTGTTCACAACCCACTTCATTACAACTCACATAGGCATTGTGGTACTGGCAATAAATCGAGCAAAGATCATATAGATTCAAGCGTCACATGATCATAAATAAATGGAAAATAAAACAGGGAAAACGATTAAAATCTTTGCTACAGAATTATACATTACTGTTACTGTTAATATCAAATTCCAGCTATTGTTGAGCTGGAATATGATTTTTTTTTTATTAAAGACTTAAAATCAAACATTATTGCTGGCTAAAACAATGCAATCGAGTTTCAAAGGAAAAAGTCGTTCATGGCAAAAACAGTAATAACCGCTATTATTAACGTTAGTAGAAAGGAAAACTAACTAATGAATAAAATTCTTAATTTATGATTTGGCATTGGTATTAAAGAACCACTTTGAAAGTCCGGCGCCGCCGTACATGACGTTCTTCACATGGTAAAATGCTGACAATTACTTTGTCATAGTGCTTCCTCTCTTTTATTTACCACAGTCTACCCTCTCTCGGCTCTCTTTGTGTGGAAGTACGTTTATCAAATTTGGCTTCCTAAAGAAACTTTGTTTTGTGATTAGTTACTTTCCAACTGTTAGTTTTTAAGTGCATATGTCATCAGCGCTATGGTGCTAGTGTAAGAAAAGATGTGTTATAAATTTCAGCTAGATATCTGAAGTGGTTTTCAAATTGTGGAGGACAATTGATATGATTTCTCTACCGAAAAACTGAAAATCTTATTAAAGTTGAATACTTTCACTGATTTTCCTCAAATTCAATACCGGTTCTGACAGTCCAACTTCGCACCAATTTTTAACCTGATATCGCAAAAAATGTTGGAACTAGAGCGCACACACACATTTTGGAAAAAATTGAAAATCGGATGAAATTCGAATGCTTGAAACGATTTCGCCCAAATTGAATACCAATCATCGGTCTGTAATGGTACAACTATGTACCAATTTTTAGCCCAAAATCTCAAAAATTGTGAGAACTAGAGCGCGCATAGACATTTTTGAAAAAATTCAAAATCGTGTGGAAACAAAAGAACTGTACAAATTTTGCCCAAATTGAATCCCAATACACGTTCTATAATAGTTTAAATTCCTACCAATTTTTAGCCCGATATCTCAGAAATTGTGGGAACTAGAGTGTACATTTTTGAAAAAATTCAAAATCGTGTGGGAACAAGAGGAGGCATGGATTTTGCCAACAATTTGATCGAGCAAGCATAATTGAACCCCCAACATGTGTGGTTATTTTCAGCTTGATATCTGAAGATGTTTCCAAGTTATGTACGTTAAATGATTGTCACACACACACACACACACATACATACATCCGGACTTCTTTTTCTAAATATGTTTCCTGGATGTTTTGGAACACACTGAACACCTTTACATGAAAATCTGAAAAAAAATTCCAGAAAGAAGCTTTATTTTCGTGAATGATCACGAGATCAAACCGTATGGTAATTTTTACGGCTATCTTCATCCCCATGTGCGCCACGAGCGATTATACGTATCCCCACGCGCGACGCATAACAGCGTTGGAAAGGGAAATTTTTCCGGCAGAAGAGACAGTGGCCGACTACTCCAGTAGGTACTAGAATATTCAACTGATCTGATGATACCTAATTGGCTGGTTCCCGAATCTTAAACTCATCTGATTCTCTACCGTAAAACATATACCGTGTTGAAATTTATGCCCTCCAGTTACCCTGAATTTAGGGTGAGCCGAGTGTTAGAACCCTCCGCAGAACTTCCGGAAATAGTATTTATTACCCAGTTGGCGTGAAGAAAGGGTATCGTAGAGTGAAATTTTTATGTTTTACCTGTGATTAGGGTTTCAAGAGTGAAACGAGGTTTTTAGACCTTTCAGTAAACCTCTGAATGTAGCATGTTTTACCCATTTGAAGTCAATGGAGGGTATTTTGAGGTTCTACAGGGTATCCCATTTTAATCTTCCAGTTGATTTATCTAAAAAAATATTGCCCAGATCAAGTATTAAGTATAATGAAACTTTTAGGTTTCGAAGGCGTTTCGAAGACGTTCAGAAAAATTATCGGATTTGGATTCATTTATTATTAATTGCGCGAACGTTATAATTAAGATACGCTAATTGAGATGTCATTAATAAGTTTGTAAGACTGCAGGTTATACTAGCAGTTGTATTTCCCTCTGGTGCAGAAAACGCTCGATTCTCTAAACATTGAAGCAGTCGGTTAGCTTGGTATACGAAAAACGGCGAATGCCGGCAATCGCTACTGGTATCCTGGCTGTAGGTCGCCCGGAGTTATCGGCGCAAGCTCTAAAACTCCGCCGCAACCTCTTCTATTTACCGACAGCTGGTTCTTTGTTAAGCTTCAGAGAAAATTAAGTCATGTTCGCTGCGTAGGTAAGCAATTACAACGCCCTCTCGATAAATTACGAAACTTGGCGCTGTAACTCTCTTGTTTTTGATTGTTGTGGTTTTTAACAAAATGTATGCAGGCATTTAGATTTTATAGCTTTTTGAAATTAAAAAAGGGCGTGGTGGCTCTAATTTTCGTACAATTAATAATTTGCTAAATAATTCTTCACAAATGCTTGCTCAATGCCAAACATTTAACATTGTTTGGTATTGAGTTTGCTAGAAATCAGAGAACCGATTCGGATTGTACGGAGTTTTGAGATTATCGTACTTTTTTTGAAAATGCTATAATTCGAGAACTGTTCGAGTAATTGATCTACAATTTTGCACAAAACTTGAATAGTGTGTGCCAATGCTTAATTAACTAAATTTATGCGAAATCAAAAAAGGTTGAGTTGAGCTTTAATAGAAATTTGCATTTTCATTTTTTTTTTAATGTTGGAGCTCCAGCGTGGTTCAAGCAACTGATCTAAATTTTTGCATAAAACTTAAGTAGAGTGCTTCAATATCTGATACTGAATTTCGGTAAAATCGATAAAGTAAAGATTTTATAGAAATTTGCTTTTTCATCATTTTTTTTTAACCGCTATAATTCGAGAACGATTCAAGCAACTGATTCGAAATTTTGCACAAACCTTTGATCAATATTTTGGATAAGGGCCATTTTTAAAGAACAAGATTTTCTTACAGAATGTTACAGCAAAAAAAATAACGTGAAAGAAATTTTGACGTTAAACTGCTATAACTTTCAGATGATTGTGTTCTCTATAAATCGGGTATTATCGAAAATATTGGTCGGTAGGCAGAACACGATGAAGCAATTGATATTGCCGATAATGTCCTGACATCGAAAAACGGATATTTATTTCGAAAAAAAATTTGAAGCTGCTATAACTTATAGTCATTTGGGAATTGCATGAAAAAAAACTCAAAATTCGGCAATCACTTACAGAATTTAAGACAACTTTTCCAATTACGAAAATCGGCACTTTTTCCCGAAAAACAATGTTTTCGTTCATTTTGCCATAAAATGGGGTTGAATATTACAGAATTAATTCTGAATAAATTTCTTTCTTGTAGGGCATGAAAGAAAGAACATTTTCGTTTTTTAGAGATACGATTAATCGTTGTCGAGAAATTATAAATTAAAGTTAAAAAATGAAAAAACTGGCATATTCCGTCGGAATTTTTTTTTAAATTTTGAATCTGTCGTATCTATTTAAATCTGGTTTTTTAAATTTTGCTGACAATCTTTCTTTTTTTGGGTGGCTATATGCATGCCTCATATATGCATATGAGCTAGGACAAAAAAATTATGCTTTTTATAATATTTCACAATTCTTTCTTAACAGTTTTCGAAAATAAAAAATTGTTATCAGGAAAATGGCGACATTTAGAATAAAACTAAAATGTTACTTTTTATTTATATAATAAACTAATACTAAAAGACTCGAACAATATAAAGTTGTCGTTTATTCGATAAAACAAATTAATAAAGATTAATTTTTCTTTCCCTAAACCAAATAGGAATTTTGATAATTTATTAATGTTTCAATATTTTAATCTCTTGTGCACAAATATTTCCGAGATCGAATATTTCAATAAATATTTTAATACATTTTTATCCGTACAATTATTTTTAATAAGCCTGACTGAAATATCCATGCTTTATTCTTGATCTAAGCGGATTTCGTTTTCAATATGATACACCTGACCTGCAAAGCATGGGCTTTCAACCGCTGCATTCGATATGGAATCACAGACAAAGAACTGGCTAGCGTTGATGGTAATATGTCTCCATACTGATATGTCCATCTTCATAACGGAAATATTTGAAATGTCATTTATATTAACACGATGCTTTTAGAAATAGAATTTTTTTTTCAACTGTGCTATTCAATTGATATACTCTGTGTATATCAATTATACAGTGATATATCGAAATTAGTATTACGAAATCAATATAATATTAAGACATTTATTGCATGAAAAACAGACGCAACTTATTTTCTAAGGGATTAAAAAACGAATTTCTTTCGATTTCCTAGTTTCATTAGATTCTGGTATCTCATTTGTGCGCTGTCGCTACATCATGTTCGACCTCTCATAGAAAACTATCTTCACGCGATATCCTACGTGACATCGGTAAAGTAATCAAAAGTAATGCAAAAGCTCGCCTCCTGTAATATCAAGAACCTTCGACGATGTAATGGTGAAAATCTAGTCTAGATCTATACGGAATATTCGACGGCCGGAACGTTAAAGATAAGAGCTGATTGTACACCCGCATGAGGTTTAAAGGGAAGGTGGTTATAGACTCTCCGGTACATTGGTTTAAAGTTTCGTTACGATAATCAGCTCAATAGTGGTGTCCGACCTCTTTCCCCTTCGACAAAATTTTCGTGGACAAAACCCCACAGACCGCATTTCTCCCGGACAGAATTCCCCCCAGTCAATTTCCCTCGTTAAAACTTCCCTGGACGAAATATGCGTAAAAGTAAAAAAAAAAACAGTGGGACAAAATACCACTTAGTTCACATTTCCCCGGACAAAATCGTCCTAAAAAATTAAAAATAGAAAAACTTGAACAACATTTTCCGCGGCCACTATTTCCTCGAACAAAATTCTCGAAAAATAATAAATATGCGGACAAATCGCCCACTGATCAAAATATAATGGTGAGGCCCGGGGGCCAAGCCCCGGTGGGATCCAGGGACGAAGACCCTGTGGGGGCTTGGGGGATGGACACTTAACCTTACTTCCGGTACGGACTTAAATATAAATGAAAAATATACGTGGCATAACCAACTTTTTGGCGTTTCAACTATATAAATATTGATTACATATATTTACTATATATTCCAGATATATATTTGCAAACGTATATGCAAAATACAAGCGAAATGTTCAATTTTTTGCCGCTATATATTGCATATATATTTCGCATATATATTTTTTTCTGTGTGAGAATTTACTTTACTGTGCTTTTCTTTTCATTACTCTTCTTTAGTTTAGTTTACCTTTTTTTATTTTTGCTTTACTTTTTCGTCGAAGTTCCCTTGTGTTGAATTAACCAGTGTTCAATCTACGTGTTAAATTGTCGTTGAGATGAATAACGTATAACCAATACCAGCATACTGTTTTAAGTTCATTTATATATAAAAAAAACGCCGGTGATGTTGTAGACTGTGCAATATGAGATCGATATTGGTAATGATGTCACGTTTATACGCGCATTGTACTTATTAGTCATGATTGTATACGCCTGAGTATCGTAATCTCTCCAGCCACCAAAATGTGGGAGAAAATGTGGGGAGATTTCTTCCGGGGGGGATTTCTTCCTGGGGATATTTTGTCGAGCAGATTTTGTACTAGAACTCTCAATAGTATATTTTGGCTCACCTTTGATGAAATCAACTGCCATCTCGAGTCCATAAGTGTCCTTGTCACAGTCGTCTAGTATGTGAGCGCCAATCTTGACGCCAGGGACGAAATCCTGTTTGTTAACCCAGTCAAGAGTGTAGAGCATAGCTTCGAGTGCTTGTACACCACCCTGTGGCATAACCGGACCACACGTAACCGAGTCCTCCCTCTCATGTACCATCATTAAGCCCCCTAGTATCAAATCACCTTCCACAACGGCACTGTACTTTACCGGCCATTGATTTAACGTTGTAGTTATACGCGTCGAATTATCGTTCACTGTGTAATTGAAAGTCTGTGTGTTGCTCGTACCGATAACATTCCCACCACCGTTCGCGAGTGTTAGCTTGTTGAGCGGTTGCTGCAAATTCGCTGACTCTCTTCCGTTCGTCGTCAATGACTTCTCGCGCTCGAATGATTTCACGAATGCTGGATTATGCTTATCCGCACCAAGAGTCATCGGATTGTCGCTCGATAATTCAACGGCTGGAATAGAGGTGATTTCTTGCGTAAGAGTACCAACGCTGTTCGACCATTGCCCTTTCTCGATAATGCTCGGATCTGTTCCCGACGGGTCGGAGCGTGTTACGATAACGTCGGTCGTTCGTATAATCGTCTCGGTTGACTTTATGTCACGAACTTCCGGTACAGCTACAGTTATGGAACTTGCATGTCCGTAGGAACTTCTTAATGTCGGTATAGCGATGGAAACTGAAGTACTTTTCGCAGTCGTAAATTCCATTTTGATTTGTTCCGCTAAAGCGTTATTCGGTAACCGTTCGTCTTTATATGTCCTAGACGATACTCCCAAGTGTGAATGTGGTAGAACTACATTTCTCTTGGAGTATCTGTCGTAATACGGCGGCCTATCAATCGATAAAGTGATGCTATCGGTCTTCGTTGAACTTGTCGAACTCTCAGTCCTCTCCTCGTGACCAACGCGTTTCCGTCGTCTGCCTCTTCCAAACAGTGAGCTCGTTTTCAAAGTTGAATATGTGCTAAAATTTCCGTGGTCCTGGGGGACACCGGCAGCATTATTGGCAACCTCGTGACGCGGAATTTCGCTTCGGTCGAAATTCTCAGTGAAATCTGAGATCAAAGGTCCCTCGTGAGCTTCATTCTTCATAAGAACAGAAGCCTCTGGTAAGCCAGCGTCTCCATCCAGAGACGAGCCTTTTTCTATGTTTTCACCTGGTAGACGAATCACCGATCCGACCGGTGTTCCACCATCAGAACCACTTAATTTCCTTGAGCTTAAAGGCTGATGAGCTACTCGTTCTCCGAAGAGATTTAAATTCTCTGCTTCCGGTTTAATGAACATTGGCTCTTTTCTACGTACCAACAACTCCCTATCTACCTGATATATTCTCCGCTGGGCACGTGCTTCCTGTTCCAGGCGATCAATCAATTCGAGTTCTACAGAAGGATGTGCTAACGAGCCAACATTGCTTCCTCTAAATACAGGTAGAACGGGAGTTTCATTTTTTTTCGTTATTCCAGTGCGAAACGGGCCTTTAAAGTCTTGGAAAACTCTGACCGATGGTTCAATTTTTTCCGTACCATCAACATTTTCGTTACCATTCTGTTCGTGATTGCCACCACTACCACTATATTTATCGTGTCCGATTCTGGTGTTCTCGACGGAAATTTCACCAGCAGTATTATTTCTCGTTTCTCCTTGAATCACCAGGGCATCGTCGTTGACGACAGTCGTGTCACGAAGCTTTAAACGATTTACCGTTGGAACACCAGTTATTTCATTGATTTGTACCTTTTGTATATAATTCGGCTGCGTCAAAATCTCCTCCTTCGCTTTATCTTTCCTTTCCATCTTCACGTTTTCCGCATCCAAAAAAACTGCACGGGTTACATTCATTATTTTATCGCTACGACCCTTCGATAATACAGAGACAAATGGTTTTAAAGCTGAGAGCTGAACACCATCCGCTATTGTGACGTCTGTTGTTTTGTCTTTCCACCGCTTTCTCTTCCTTTGACCATCAGGGGTGACAGTAACAGAGTCAACAGCGCCGCTTGGTATGATATCTCCCGGTGCTTTTACAGAGTCTTCTTGTCTCTCTGACACATTATCCACTCGGTGAACAAATGCTTCGAAACTTTGTTGGCTGCATCGCCGCAGGCGATAAGCTTCAGTTGTTTTTCTTTTGTCACTGCAATCTTGCATGAATCCCCCTAGGTGTACTTGAGGAAATGTGAAACCTGTTGGCAAACGTTTATCAGCAGTGACCGGACGATCAATTTTACCGATATAATTCACTAGATTTTTCTGAATTACGTTGACGCCTCGGCCACCTTTGTCCACACCTATGTTACCGGCTTGAGGAAATCGTGGAGACCCAAGAGGATCTACCATTGGGATACCTGTAACAATAAGACTTTCGCCAGCGGCCGTTGTTTTCCGAGACGACTTAGTGCCATCGGGTTCGATTTCGGAAAATTTCGTCTTTCTCGTTCCCTTAGGAATCACACTCAAGATCGAATTCAATACGTTTTTCTCGCGTTCTACCTCAACCGTCGATGGAAACACTTTTGAATTCTCAAATGCTGTCGCTCTATTTACCACGATGTGAGATCCATCTTTCTCGAGTGGATCCATCTCGGTAGAGAGGTTTTGTTCTTGCTTTTTCTGCTCTTGCACTTGCTTTCTCATCTGCTGTTGGGCGTTGATGCCTCTGGCCGCCACTGGTGAGATAAGAATTTTATGATCTCGGTTTTTCATTTGCGAACCGGTGAACGTGTTCTTAACGACACTTCTATAGATCCTGTACTCCTTCGCAGTATTCGGATTTACTGTGTTATCGACCAGTTCTTTGCGGCTAAAACCCCTTCTAGTCTCACCCTTCATGCCAATCGCCTTCACACTTTCCTTTTTATACATTGTGCCACCGAATCTCCCTGTAGAGAAAAGCTCGTTTTCCTCGGCTTTGTTTTCTTCAGTAGCCGATGCTTTTTCACCATTTGTTTTTCTCCACCCGCTCTTCATCATGGATGCAAAGAAAAATTCACGTATATTTTTCTCATTTTCGGGGTAATTAATTTTCTGCAGGTTTTGCAACTTTTTGTGTGTATCTTTCATCTCATCTGGTACGCTAAGTGGATTTTTTGACTTTTTGCTCAAAACACTTCGACAACGGGGTAGTCCTAGAGAACTTCTGAATAACGTTTGCTCAAAATTCTCAGCTAGGTTATCGACTGGAAAGCTCGTGGCCTCATAACGAGTATATTTAGCAGGTGTTTCGGAAGTTTCTGGTGGTATTTTACTTTGAAAAGGATCAATATGGAAATCAATCGATCTATGCGGTGAAGCAAATAGCCCGTCTTTCCGGTCGTTTTCCGAAGGGGTGGCGATGGTCACTCGATTAATCTTTTCCCGCTGCAAATTTGTCGACTCCACAAAGAAACTTGCAGCTCCAGGATCAACCAAACCCCGACCGTGTGTCTGCTTTTTCGACGGTGGTGCTTTGTTATTAGTGCTAGTATTTCCTCCTTCTGTTTCTTCCGATTTATTTGTGTCTAACGCCTTATCATGTGAATTCGTTTTTCTCATATTTGCTATAGTCGTGTCTCCTGTAAACCGTCCCCGCACTCGGTCGACGAGAGCATCCTGCACTGATCTTGCAATCTTATTGGCGTCATTTTCATAGTTTCCTGGGCCAATTTTCATTCCCGAGAGGAATACAATGTCGCTGCTCGTATCCTTTGATGAAACTCTTTTGTCTTTGTTATCCCTATCGCTGCTTGAGGATCTAACAATTCTGTGAGTGGAGGTACCAATGTGTGTTAAATTTTCTATGGAGGACGAGGTGAAACGCACTAATTCCGCTTTGCTATTTTGATATTCAGTTGTAGATGATATTGGAGAACGACTTGGTGAATGTTCGTTTACATCGGCCTGAGAAACCTGGTTCCATTGCTGAATTACCGGATCAGAACTATTGAGAATCGTCGCGAGTTTCAAATCTCGTTCCGTGTATACGACCTCTTCATTCCGAGATTTCTTTTCTGATGTGATGCGATCATCGATCTTCGCATCAGTCGTATTCTGTGTTTTCTGAACATTTGACGTAAATACATCCAAGAACCTCGTACCCTTATTTGTGCCATATGATACTGTCGTATTGTCTATGGAGGGTTTCGATTTACAACCATCCCGTGAGACAGGCTTGAGAACACTGGAATCGTTATCGTAATTGTCGTAGTCTGTAACTTTCAAGAAACCGATGTTTCTGTCAGGACTATTGTGTGTGGTCGATATATGTACGTTGCTTAAAGTCTGCTCTGGTAAGAGTGATTTCTCAACCTGATTTACTATGACATTGTCAACTGCTACGTCATCCATAATGATTGGTCTATCAGTTGTGTCCCGAAATGACATTGATTTATATTTTGATCTTTCTTGTAAGTCATGCTGTGTTGTCTTTCCATTTCGTTGATTGTACAAACGAACGGTTTTTTCCAACTCGTTATTGGGGCTATCCAGTACGCGATCTCTCGATTCGCGTTCCATTGATTCTGTAGCCAAGCCTTCGAGCAGAATAGTCCAAACGATGGCCACGAGGACCGTCCATCTGTAGTATAGTCGCATGACCTTGGTGGTGCGATGAACATTGCTGGTTCCTGTAGGCAAAATAAAATATGTTTACCTGAATTATGGCAACGATTGAGTCACTTGCATGTATGGTCATTATTTCTGTATCGCATTAACTCGAATACATAAGAAGGGAATTTAATAAATATATATTCTCTCCTAAATCTGGCGATGGTTTTTTCGTAATTCCCTTTATGAAAAAGAAAAATATGAATAATTCATCTAATTACCATTACATTTTTCTGGAATTTCGATTAGTGGTGCGATTCGTGATGCAAGAACAGCAATTATTCGGATTTCAATTCGATACTAACAGTTATTGAAATGATATGGGAGTTTTTAAAGACAAAGACATGAAGGTATATTTGGGAAGTTACAAAAAAAAGTACTGGGTCATTCCGGTAATATTTC